>VZRR01012727.1:386550-696447 GCA_013398015.1 Oreocharis arfaki
CCCGAGCGGGACGGCCCTGCCCGCCCCCCGCGCCCGCAGCGGCCCGGCCGCCGTTCGGTGTCTCCGGTGCCTCCCCTGCCCATCGCCCGGCGGCCCCCGGGGCTGCGGCACTGTCCGGCCCCGCCCGGGCCGCGGCCTCACAGGCAAGTGGCGCTTCCCGGGGTGCGGGGGGAGCGAGGCGTGGGGTCCCTGTCCCGGCCCCGGGGGGCCCCAGGGATGCGCGGGGAATGCGGGGAGGCCAAAGGGGCAGCTCAGGAGGGCACCTGGGCTTGAGGGGCCCGCGGGGCGTTCCCGGGCGTGTCTCTGGCGTTACGCGGCTCCCCCGTCACGCGTGTTTATCGTCTTTATGGAGACTGACAGCTGCGATCGCAGCTCTCCGGGTATCCGCTTTAGGTGCTTCTACCTTCTAATTCTGTGCTACGTCAGCTAAGCTGCCTTTGCCCCCCAGTCAGTACACTTTTAAACAGACAGGCCCTTGCAAATTGTGCAGTAGAAATGCGTGGGCAGGTATGTGGTTCGTATAGTCGGCTATCTGCTGTGCTGCCGTCGTGCAGCTCCACTGGTGATTTGGGAAGTGTGCTTCTGGCGTCTCAGTTGACATAGAGGTGCTTATTTTCTGAAATGTAAGAACTATGTTGTCAGAGCTGTGCTGTAGCACAGGCCTGTTTTGTTACAAGCGTAGCTCAGTGTGATGGTTGTGGTCTCTGCTCAGTTAACTAGGTGGCATTCCTTATAGTCTTCAGCTTAATGCTTATGCAGAAGTTAGAGAGCAGAGGAGGGGAATGCAGTTCCTTGTAGAATGAAGTATATGTGCTTTTGTAGTATTTGAAGGCAATTTGAAATGTTGTCTTTAATATGTTAATGGGTTTTTTTTGGTCATAAAAGATCTGACGCATTAAAAGTATAATCCCGTGGGATTTTGCTGCAAAGTTTGATTCTTTGTTAACAACGCAGTTAAACTTAAGAGCTTAAGTTAGAATCTGTAGTTCTGTTGAAGCTTTGTACTTTATGTGGGTTTTTTATCTGTCCACGAAACTTATAAGACATTTTATTTCTTAGGAAAGCTAAGGCAAGTTGGAAAAGTCATAGAAATTATTGAAGGTCAACTTAAAGAACTGAATTTTGCTATGGTACAGCAGCATAAAGATATTGGCTTACGAGTCAACATGTAACTGCTGTATAGACTGTTTCAGAGCAGTCAAAGCCATATATTGCCTATAAATTTATATGGTGGTTGAAATATAGTGGGTTTTCTCTTTCATTAATAATAGTGAATGACCACGGAGTTTAGTTTAGGAATTTTTGCTATAAAACTCCTAGTCTGGGACTTTTAAGGCATTTCCCATTGCTGTTTGCATTCCCGTAGCTCAGAAGTTGGAAATGCTTATGGAGCCAGAATATTGTTGATGAATCTTCCATAGGTGTTTTAAATTAAAGTTTCCTGCTGCAGCTCAGTAGGTGAAGAGTAGGCTTATAGTAGAGCATATGTTAAGTGGGCATTTGCATTTACCCACCTATTAGGGTGGAAGGTGTCTCTGTTGTACAGGTGTTAAAGGAATAAGTAAGGTTGAGGTCTAGGCAGAGGAGAGGGACTGGTGCAAGGGAGGGAATAGCTTTGGGAACTTGTGAGGCCGGGATGTAAAACAGGGTTGGAAATGGCCAGCATGACTCGAGCAGCTCAGCTGTGAATAAGTGCTTTTCCAGTAGCTCCCGGTGAAGTGTAAATCTGATACTTTTGCTGTGACTGTTCAGTAGTGAGATTGGTGGTTTGCATCAGGTATTGCAGATTTCAAACGGAATCTTTAAAATACAGATTTATTTTAAAGAATTTACAATTTGTGTTAGACGGTTGTTGGAAAACGTAACAGAATTTGGGTTTGTAGCTTATAGCATATTCTTAAGAAAGCAAATTAAGGAGCTGAGTGTCAGAAAAACTGCGTGGAACTATCTTTTCTATTATGGGTTTGTGTCAGAAGCATAGGGATGCAGGCACATGCCTCTTTCCTGTGTTGTGAGTCCATGAATAGTCCATACAAAAGTAAGCGTAAAAATTATCTATTGTTATTATCCATGAGAGTTTTCCCATTTGTCTCATTTTGATGTAGTAATATTTATTATAGTAGGGCCATGGAAGATAGAGCAAGAAATTATTCTCAATATTTTGTATACATGGAGATCTTGTTGTTCATGGGTGATCCTTTATGCTTCCCATTCTTATTTTTCCTTCAGGATAATGGTGTTTCTCAGTATCTTTCATGTACCATTTTTTTTTCTGATAAATAAATGGATGCTTACTGTGATTTCAGGATTTTTTTGTTTGGGTTTTCTGTGTTCATTATGAAACATTCCCGACTGTTTAATGAAATGAGCTAATGGAACTGTATTGAAATAAAATGTATTTAGACATGAAAAGGTCCTGATGTGGTATTCATGCATGGGGAATACCACCCTTGTTATTTTCAGTGTATTTGCATGCTTCAGATGTCAGGGAAAAAGCCAGCTCAACCATGATGTGTATTTAAGTATGTTTGCCAGGAAACATGGTTAGAATATATAATTTCAGCTGGGCACCGATGCTCTAAATAATACAATGAAAGATATTGCGTAATTAATTTTCAGCTGAAACCTGCTTTCTTAAACCAGGTGTCAGCATACGGCTGCTATTTTTATGATTTTATCAGCGTTTTATCAGCAGAATGTAATGGGAGCACTGATGATTGTTGTTTAATTCTGGATGCAGATCAGTGCAGATATGCAAAAACAGAGGAAAGGTGCATTTCTGGTCACTTACAGAAAAAGGGAAATTCTCTGTCAAAGAAGTAGGGAAGTTTGTAAATCAAAGTGTTGCTTACCTAGACTGGGGGAACAAAACCCTCTGTCTACATTAGTGACATTTATTTATTTATTATTAGCTTATTTAATTAGTATTTATTTAATCAATTATTAGCATTTATTTATTATTCGCTTATCCTGGTAAATGGAGCGAAACTGCTTTTATTTGTCTTCACTATCTGAACAAGCAAAAAAAAAGTCAAAAGCAGATATCTGCAATTCTTGAAAATTGTTTAGTGGATTTCTTTGAAATGTCATTTGTGTGTGCTCAGTCCCTGTATTTTAGGATTTAGATGCAGTTTGAGGGAGTGGATTGTTGGTGCTGCCTTTTTGGTTTTCAGTAGCAGCTCTTGGTGCTATTTAGTGTATTTTTATTGTTTGGTGACAACTGAGTAAATTTATTGTTGTGTTAATTATGTTTTGGAGGTAGTGGTGAGGTGGAATTTTCTTACCCTTACCCTGCTGATTTCATTTCACCTGCATTTGCTTTATTTTAAATGTCATGGCTTGAATTTTACCGTGCTGGATATTCTCCAGTAAGAGCAGTGGTGTTGCCCTACAGATGTTACAGCTGAACTTTCTTGCATTTCAGGAGTGTATAAATAGAAAGACCTGAATGATGTGAATTTTTGTGCTGATTTTTGCTTCTTAACTTTGAATGTAAAGCAGTACAGAATCTGTTATGTTGGTGTTTTCTTGGATGTCTCTTCGAGCAGCAGGCTGTTTGAGCCTGTAGAAAAGATAATTTGTTCTTGAGCTACTCAGTTGTTAAACAGCTGTTGTCTAAGCCTCACTGAAACCCACCATACATAAACTCTCTCACAAAGTCTTCCCACTAAACAGTTTTTCAGTATCTTAGTTCTTCATTTTAGCCTCGTTTTCTTTAGTTGGTCGGTGTTAGCAATTCTTCAGCAAAATAGGGCTGAAGGGCAGGATCTGAATTTTGAGCCATTTAGTCTGCAGTATAAAAATTTACCTAAGAAAGTGATGTGATATATAATAGTGGCAAAAGGCTGTAACACCAGATGGTTTTTGTCTGCCACTTATTGGGGTTAAGTAGTTTCTGAGTTGGTTTTAGAGAAATAAGTTAGTCACTCTTATAACTCAGAGTTTTTTGTTACTTTTCTCCTAAATGATGCGTGTTATCACACACTTAAGAGTACGCTCTGACTGAATTTATGGAAGAAGACTTAAGATTGTAGACAAGATGCATTTACTTTGCTAAAAGAGTAGTCAGCTCTAGTTCTTAACAGAATGTGTTATTCTTCCGGCAGAGCCCTGGAAGTGTGAAGGATGGAGGCGGAGGAGAGCCGGGCGCAGCCCCCGGGCGAGGCGCCGGAGCCCGGCTGTGCCAGCGGTGCCGGCTGGCACCTCACCGACACCGCCCGGCTGCAGCACTTCCTGTGCTTCGGCTCCGAGGGCGCCGCTTACCACGTCAAGGAGCAGAAGCTGGGCTTTGAAAACGCCGAAGCTTTGCTAAGGCTGATTGAAGAGGGCAGAGGCTGCGAAGTTGTTGAAGAAATAAAAGCGTTCAGTCAAGAGGGCAGAGCAGCAAAACAGGAGCCCCTGCTCTTTGCCCTCGCAGTTTGCTCGCAGTGTTCTGATGCCAAAACAAAACAAGCGGCGTTTAAAGCTGTCCCTGAGGTGTGTTGCATACCAACCCATCTCTTTACTTTCATCCAGTTTAAAAAAGATCTGAAGGAGGGCATGAAATGTGGCATGTGGGGCCGTGCTCTGAGGAAAGCTGTTGCAGATTGGTACAATGGAAAGAATGGCATGGCTCTTGCTTTAGCAGTTACAAAATATAAGCAAAGAAGTGGTTGGTCTCATAAAGATCTTCTGAGGTTGTCCCACCTAAAACCTGCCAGTGAAGGTAATAAATTTTTATTTACCTGAAAATACTGTTTTAAACCTTTTATATTTACTGTGGAAGTATTTTGGAAACCCAAGTACCATTGTAGATGAATTCTTAGTGAGGATATCCTGTAAATTGCTTCTTAAAAACGTGGGTGTTCATATCAGAAATAGACCTGTTTATCTTCAAGGTAAACAGAGTTTGTTCTTTCTTTTTTTACATATGCCAAGAGAAGATAAAATAACACAATTCCCTCATTTTGTTCCTGTTTGCTTACAAATGATGAAATAACACTTTTTCATTATGTGGGAAGATCTGTTGGCTTCAAATCTTAGAATAATAGAATGGTTTGGGTTGGGAGGGACCATAAAGATGATCCAGTTCCAACCCCCCTGCCATGGGCAGGGACATCTTCTGCTAGACCAGGCTGCTCAGAGCCCCATCCAGCCTGGCCTTCCAGGGATGGGGCAGCCACAGCTTCTCTGGGCAATGCAGCAAATACATAAAGCTCCTTAATTCTAAGGAGATAAATACAGTAATTAAAAGTACTGCTCTAAATTTTGTGTGGCTGACCTTTTCAATAGGTGTTTGGCAGGTCTGAGAATGAAACCTGCAAATTCATTTGCATGCTGGAATGATAAATGCCAGTGCACAGATGGTAATCCTGCTTGAGAAATGGTTTTCTTTTTCATCAGGAATTGCTATAGTCACTAAGTATATTACCAAGGGGTGGAAAGATGTCCAAGAAGCATATAAAGAGAAAGCAGTTTCTGCTGAGACTGAAAAACTCCTGAAGTATCTGGAGGCTGTGGAGAAAGTAAAACGCACAAAAGATGAATTGGAAGTTATTCATTTGATAGAGGAATATGGTCTAGTTAGAGAGCATCTCCTGACAAACCATCTGAAATCTAAAGAGGTAGGTAAACTTCCTTACCTTTGAATTCTCCATAGAGTAATGCTGTGCAGAGTCTTTAGTCTAGATTTCTTTAGAAAATAGCCCTTATGCTGTTTTTCAAGTTGTTTACCCAAATAGTTAATTTAAAATAATTGATATTTTGATATAATTTGTACATTTATTTAAAAATACACTTATTCAGTGTACAGATGCCAGTTCTTGCAGTTTGAGAATCTCATCTTTCTGTGTTTCCCTTCTCTTTCTTTCATTGTAGGTTTGGAAGGCATTGCTTAAGGAGATGCCTGTTTCTGTATTGTTGAGAAATTTAGGAAAGCTGACAGCAAATTCAGTGCTTGAACCACGAGGTTCAGAAGTGGCAATAGTATGTGAAAAACTGAGAAATGAGAAACTGCTAAAAAAGGTAAGAACTTCTTTATAATCAGTGTCAGCCCTTGTGGATTTTAATTTTTAATGTTCAGTTTATTCTTTTTAAAAACTGCAGTTTAATGCCTGCAACTTTATTTTAAAACTTCTGTTTGTAATTTCTCATTTGATTCCCCACCTGCTTTCTGAAACTTTCTGATAAATTAAGTGTATTGGCAGCTATTGGATCTTTTCTTAAATGAAGGCTGTGGCAAGCTTTGCATGTTGGGTTCATCAATTTCTTCTGAGTCTTGTAATTTTTAAGTGATTTAAGAAAATAGCATAGTAGCTGAGAGGAAAAAAAAGATGGGCATGAGACTTTCTCCTTTCAGATTTCTTTACTATCCATCAAAGTGGTAAGAAAACAAGAGGAAAAAGGGCATTTCCCAAAGGGAGAACAGAATTTTCCAGGACTTAATCGAAGGTAGAGAGGGCAAGTGCCTTGACCAGCAGTTTTGTGAGTTGGGAAGATTAAGACCAGGACACTTCAAGTCTTCAGCACCGGAGCTGAGTTGAGCACAACAACGAAAGTCCTTTTTTCCCCATCCGACTGCAATTCCTTTTCTCTGGTTTCTTCCTTAATCGTACACAGGCACTGGAGAAGGGAGAGCAAAGATCATGGTGCAATACCTTGACAGAAGGCAGACAAGGGACAGGCATTCAGATTTACTGAGTTTTGCTGCTGACATGGCTTAAAGACTGAAACTCCCCTTTAGGAAAAAGACAGCGGAATGTTGATAAAGTTATATAAGTTGAGTTTATATATGAAAAGCCAAAAAAAGAAAATAAAAATTGTTTGGAATGTTTTATAGCAAGAGAAAAATGAATATTATGTTCCAAAAATAATTTCTTGTCCAGTGTTACTGTATCTGGTATAAAACTAGTTTTAAGTTGGTTCTTTTCCTTGCTCAGCTCCTTCCTCTTCAGGGCAGGGACTTTCTCTTACTGGAAGCTTGTGATGGAAAATAGCACTGGACAATCATAAAGCTGCAAAATTTTACCACAATTCTGATGATAGCATCGCATTTGCTGTTGACTGAAGATTCTTGAGAGGGAGTGAGGTCTATTATCAGTAACCCACAAGTATCAGTTCATCCAACAGCTGTGTAAAGACTGCATGAACTCATGAGATTTAACAAATTTAAAGTAACCGTATGCCAAACCAGAGACTTTTGTAGTAGGAACTTATTTTCACATTTACTTTTCACAGTTACTTTTTTTAAGGAGGTTAAATTTTCATACCCTTATTTTTGATTTCTACCTGTAGGGTAGAATACATCCATTCCATATTTTGGTTGCATTAGAATCCTATAAAGCTGGACATGGAAGCAGAGGGAAGCTTTGGTGGCGTCCTGATGAAGACATTTTAGAAGCTTTAGATGCCTCATTTTACAAAGCTTTCAAGGTAATAATAGTTCTCCAGTTTGTTAAGCTTTTTAAGATTTCTGTGTTTTTTGAAAGCTTATCAAGAACAGTTCCTGGGGTGGGTAACAATTCTGAAACTTTGGCAACAGCACTGTCCTGGTGTTACTCAGAAAGAGTAAAACATGCCCACTTTAGGATTGAAAGCAGCAGAGGAAATTAATATATAAGTGATGTGTACCTGTTATATTTTTGTCTTTTGTTCTTTCAGACAGTTGAACCGACAGGAAAGCGCTTTGTAATTGCGGTTGATGTCAGTGCATCAATGACACAGAAGGTTTTGGGCAGTGTGCTCAATGCCAGCACAGTTGCAGCAGTAATGTGTATGGTGAGGCTTGCAGTTTTTTATTTATAACTGTTTTCAGTTTGCATTGCTTTTTTTTATACAAAGGTGCTCTAAAGCTGGTTAGAAATCAAGAGGAAACTTACATATCGTATTTTTTGGGTACGGAAGGTGTGACCTTGTGCCTCATTGCTGAAAGCTACTGGCAACCATGTTCAGAAACATCAGTTTGAAACAGTTGGTTTCTGTTGTAGATCAAAGTGGTCAGAGCAGCTTTTTCGTTTATCTTAGCCATAACAAAATGGCTTACTATAAGTAAAAAAATGAAAACTTTATCTTACACATTTTAATTTTTTCAGAAGCATTCATAGAATTAATACAGATTGATTAAGAAATTCTGGGATAATTCTTGTGTCTGTTTGAGTTATCCATGTGGCCTTTATTCACAATCACTTTCCCCTCAGTATTCTAAAGCTTCTTGTTTTGTATTCTTGTATTGCAGAGGAATAGAGCTTTTGTTGTTGTTTAGAAATGTTCAAGGTTTTATGTCAGAGAGGAGAGAAGAAAAATTAAAGCATCTTTAGTTACAGTAATTAGAGCAGTTGTTCAGCTCTTTTTGCAGTGTTTATTTGCAGTAATATTACAGAATATTTAAAGTGAGCCATTACTGTTTATGAAGAGCCATGGAGACTTAAATACAAAAGCATTTGTCATGCTGTGTGTTTGGTAGGGAATGGCTCAGTTCAGACATTAAAATTCAGAGGAGTATAACTGAATTATTTCTGTCTCCCTGTTTCTCAGGTTGTGGCACGGACTGAGAAGGATTCCCACATTGTTGCCTTTTCACACGAAATGGTCCCTTGTCCAGTGACAGCTGACATGACCTTACCTCAAGTTTTAGTGAAAATGTATGAAGTATGTAAAAAAAAGTCTCAGCTGTTACACTGTATTTTCTTTGTAATCAATTCTACTGCCTTGTTTAATCTGTATCTCTCTAGTAAAAGGTTGGATTTCTTGTGGTGCATTTGATTTGGAGAAAGCCCAGCGAATGTCGTTATTTTGTTTGCTGGATATTAAATGTTGCAATTCAGAACGGCAGTGCTAGGTCACAATGAGTTAGCTTGAAAAGAATATTTAAAAAAGCTCACACAAAAAAACCTTCTGGACAAACTAAGATAAAATGACCAAGTTTAACAAAAAAGCCTCTTTTTGTAGTAACACATGGTAGAACATGAAGCTTACATCAAAAGTAATTTTTCCAAGGTTTGTTAGTTTCTGTATTAATATGTTCCATGTGTATTTATTTTTGTCTATTTAAGATTCCAGTGGGTACCACTGATTGTTCCCTTCCAATGATATGGGCTCAAAAAACTCAGACAGCTGCTGATGTCTTCATTGTATTTACTGATAACGAGACCTTTGCTGGGAATGCTCCTCCTGCAATGGCCCTTAGAGAGTACAGAGAGGTAAATATGCTTCTGACTGTTTATGATTAATAAATACTGTACGAAATAAGTACTAGCTCTAAAAATCTTTTAGAGATTGTGACCTTCTTCAGTAAATAATTATATATTGTTAAAAACTTCTCATTTCTGCAGTTGGGCAGAATTAGTGCACATGTTGCACTAAATGTGCCTATTTAAAACCACAGTATTGCTAAAAGGATTTGTAATTAGCCTGCCCTGCTCGGTGTGCTGCTGGCAGTGTCCATGAAACTTTGATGCTCAGGGACTGTATGAATTTCTGCACTCTATATGTTTGGTGGAATACATTTTTCTAGTTGTTACAGAATGAAGTTTGACTCTCAGAGCTAAATTTAACTTTGATGTCTGCAGTAGATATCAAAAAGTTTCAATGAAGTAATGAAGACAAGTGTCAGTAGGATGACGTGACAGTATCTTGTGAAGAAAGCACATTGTGTTTTAAAGGGACTGCTCTAAATTGTACAGCTGCATAATTTTACAGTAGAACAAAGAAAAATGCTTCTCCAAGCACATTGTGTTGGAAACTCCTATTTGTTCAGCAAACAAGCCTTTATGCTTTAAAGAAACTGTTTTTTAAACTACCAAAAATACGTTTGTCAGGCATGGGTGTATGGACTTTATTCTTTACATAGTTTCCACGCAGTTGAAATGAATACCAAAAGTCTTTAGTTTGGTTTCCTTAGCTGAGGTTAGCTGCCATCCCAGTGTTGACAGGCATCCTGCAGTTCTGTGCTGGCATTCCTCATTTCTGTCAGTACAGCTCTTCAGACAGCGGCTTATACAAGCAAGATTTGGCCCTCTGGCATATTTAGGTTACTGCATATGTGCACGTTTTACTCTGTTTTCTGATATTTTTTGCTGTCCTTCCTCTAGAAAATGGGTGTTCCTGCTAAGCTGATTGTTTGTGGAATGACCTCCCACGGTTTTACGATCGCAGACCCGGATGACAGAGGCATGTTGGATATCTGCGGCTTCGATACAGGAGCTTTGGATGTCATTCGAAACTTCACTTTGGATTTGATTTAAGTTTTTTAGGCATCTGCTCTTCCCATGGGTCCATTGCAGGCAACAGGCTTCACCCTGGGAACTCCCAGCCAAATATACTTTATTAGCATATGGCATACTGTATACATATCAGAATGTTGTGGGAGCTGGTGGCACTTCAGGCATCTCTGACTAGAGCTTCTCACTAAGCAGTTTGAAAGGTTGAACAGAACTTCAGTCCCATGCAAATCCAACAGATTCAGAGAAACTCAGCTCTTGCATCTCTAGTGTCAAACTAGCTGTCAGTAGCCAGGGATCCCCCTGCCGTTGGAGGTGGCAGCCACATGTCACTGCTGTCACCTTGGCGCCGTGCAGAAACACCCTGCTCATTTGGACACTCTTGGTGATGGCTGGCAGTGCAGTCACACCGCCCTTCAGAGTCCTGCAGCACCGCTGGCAGCCCTGCTCCACGCCCCTTCAGAAAGGTGTCACTGCTCCTCAGCCACCTTCCTTGTCTCCAGCACGCTCATTTTCCCATGGCAGTTGGTTTTTTCCTATACACACACTCAAAACTCCTGTTGGAGTTAATTCCCTGATCAGCCTCCAGCGTGAGCTGGAGCTCCACAGAGTGTCATCCTTTTTGTGATATCCACAGTGACTGTGCTCTGAGTCCTATGGGCCAGCAACAGCCAGTCTGGATGTGTCCCAGGGGGCAAACAGGACCCCCTGTTATGGTGGGATGATGGCAGGAGCACAGTGTACTTTACAAATCCTTGGTCCCCGAGCTTCACCAAAGTCTTCGTGGCCAGCCTGGCCTGCACCACATGGATCACCTCATCCCTGTTGTCCTCAAGTTCCCCAGCATCCCCTGCCTTGAAGAGAAGGGTGGCTTTGCCTGGGCCCAAGGAAGACACCACCACAGCAAACACTGTGTCAGCATGCCAGACCCTGCTCTTGCTCTCCACCAGCGCTGGAGTCAGCCCAGACACCACCTTGGCCACATCCAGCTCCTCAGCAGGGTATGTGAGGAGGGCCACGATGTTTCCCAACTCCTCGTGGACTTCGGAGCTCTTGTGCTGCAGGTACCCCTGCTGCAGCAGCAGGCCCAGCACCTGCCGAGGACATGCTGCCTTCATCAGCCACAGGAGCAGGGGTGGTACTGCAGCATGGCCGCTTCTTGTCCTCAGGACCTCAGCAGCAGCAGAGACCGGCGGTGCCAGGAAGCAGATGGATCACCTCCAGAGCCCTGAGCACCACCTTGGAGTCGTCAGGGAGGGTGTAGAGGAAGCTGAGGAGCCCCAGAGGCCAGACTTTTGGCCTTTTAGGTTCAGAGAGTCCCTGGCAAACAATCCTGAAGGGAAAAGGGGTCCAGGAAGGCTGGACATTCTTCAAGGATGTTAAAGATGCAGGAACAGGCTGTCCCCATGTGCTGAAAGATGAGCCAGTAGGGAGAAGACCGGCCTGGTTGAACAAGGAGCTGTCACTGGGACTCGGGGGAAAACAGACCTTTGGAAGAAGGGGCAGGCTGCTCTTGAAGACTTCAAGGATGTTGCTAGGTTATGCAGGAAGCTTAGAAAAGTGAAACCCCAGCTAGAAATTAATTTGGCCACTGCTGTAATAGATAACAAAAAGTATTTTTACAAATACATTAGCAACAAAAGGAGAGCCAAGGAGAGAATCTCCATCCTTTATTGCATGAGAGGGGAAGCATTGCCACAAAGGATGAGAAAAAGGCTGAGATACTTGATGCCTTCTTTGCCTCAGTCTTTAATCATCAGACCAGTTGTCCTTGGGAAGACAGAGACAAGGAACAGAATGAAGTCCCTGTAATTCAGGAGGAAACAGTGACCTACTGCTCCACTTAAATGCTCAAAGGTCTGTGGGGCTGGATGGAATCCAGCCAAGCCACTCCCCACCATTTATCATCAATCCTGGCTAACCAGGGAGGTCTCAAGACGACTGGAGGTTGGCCAGTGTGACGCCCATTGAGCAGAAGGATCCAGAAAACCACAGGCCTGTCAGCCTGACCTTGGTGCCAGGGAAGGTTATGGAACAGATCATCTTGATCACACAGCACGTGCAGGACAGCCAGGGATCAGGCCCAGCCAGCATGGCTTTATGAAAGGCAGGTCCTGCATGACCAGCCTGATCTTCTCCTATGAATGACCTCCCTCGTGGATGCAGGAAAGGCTGTAGATGTGGTCTACCTGGATTTCAGCAAATCCTTGGACACTGTTGCTCACAGCATTCTCCTGGAGAAGCTAGGAGCCCGTGGCTTGGACAGGTGCACTGTTTGCTGGCTAAAAGACTGGCTGGATGGCTGGGCCCAGAGAGTGGCTGAGTGGTGACTTATGTCGCACCCTGCTGCTGGCTGGTCACCAGTGGTGCTCCCCAAGGCTCACTGCTGAGGCCAGTCCTGTTCAGTGTCTTTG
This sequence comes from Oreocharis arfaki, assembly GCA_013398015.1. Taxonomy (NCBI): domain Eukaryota; kingdom Metazoa; phylum Chordata; class Aves; order Passeriformes; family Paramythiidae; genus Oreocharis; species Oreocharis arfaki. The sequence goes on from VZRR01012727.1 coordinate 399,161, forward strand.
TGGCTGATCTGGACAAGGGGATCGAGGTCACCCTCAGTCAGTTTGCAGATGACACCAGGCTGAGCCAAAGAGTTGATCTGCTGGAGGGCAGGAAGGCTCTGCAGAGGGATCTGGACAGGCTGGATCTGTGAGCCAAGGCCAGTTGTATTGGGTTCAACAAGGCCAAGTGCTGGGTCCTGCCTTTGGGTCACAACAGTCCCATGTAATCTCCAGGCTGGGGCAGAGTGGCTGGGAAGCTGCCCAGTGGAAAAGGACCTGGGTACGCTGGTCAAGAGTGGGTGAACAAGAGCCAGCTGTGCCCAGGTGGGCAAGAAGGCCAGGGACATCCTGGCCTGGATCAGGAACAGGGTGGCAGCAGGACCAGGGCAGGGATTGTTCCTCTTTACGTGGCACTGGTGAAGCTGAACCTCAAATCCTTTTGCAGCCAAGCATTGGAACAGGCTGCCCAGGGAAGTGGTGGAATCATCATCCCTGAAGTATTCCAAAACCATGTGGATGTGGTGCTTAGGGACGTGGCTCAGTGGTGGTCCTGGCAGTGTTGGGTTGATGGCTGGACTCGATCTTAAAAGTTCTTTTCCAGCCGTCATGGTTTTGTGATTCTTTGTTACCTTTTTGTGAAGGGAAAATAAGAAAAGCAGATGAGGAATCTCTTTTTTTATTTTTCCTGTTGCACACAATTTAAAATAACAGTGAGAAGTTTGCTAAAAGTGGTTACAGGGTTACATAGTATATAATTTAATTTCATTTATAATAGATTATAAATATGGAGAGATTTTTAATTTCCCCCGTTGCTGTGGAATGCTTATTTGCTAGAATAAATTCATGAGTTACTTCTAGAATGGGGCTGGAAACAAATGGGCTTAGTATTTTTAATAATGGCAGTTTAACAGCAACTTCACTGAGAGGGAATTTTCTTTGGGCTTTTTTAAATCTTTGTATTTTAAGTGTTACTAATGTTCAACAGTTTCCATGGTTACAGTTCAAATCTACAAAAGAAGTTTTTTCTGGTATGTATTGAGACCATGTGACTGTGTAAAAGTTACCCAGGGACATTTTTTACTGATAAAACTGAAAGTACAAGAGCTCATGCTAATCTTTTTCTCTCCGGATTATCATCTGGGTTTTCAGAAGGAAATAACTCTTTAGATAAATTGAGGGGCAATTTCTGCACAAAACAGTTTCAGAAGCACTAGTTTAGAATTAAAATGCTTTACAGGAAGTTCTAAAAACTGTTTTTAGTAGAAAAAGGCCTTGGAAATGACTGGGATCACATTCAGTCTTTGCCACAACTTCAAGAAGCATCAGCACACTTTCAGTGAGCAAGACCAACAAGAGCATGTGTCTTGGCCTGCTCACCAAATTTGAGTGGGAGCAACCAGAAGCAAAAAGCTACTTTTTTTGTTTTCTTTTTTTCAGAAGAATGTATTCAGTGGCTCAGCAACAATCTTCCTAACAGGAGAGTATTTCATTTTTAAAAATCTTTTTGTAGATTAGTGTTACTTCTGATTTCATAAATTAATTCAAGCTAACATATTTCAAAACTACCTCCAGTTTATAGTGACCAATTCTTAAAAACTTTTATGAACTGTACAGTTGCCTCCTTCATGTTCACAAAATCTTGTTTAGGAAGTGATTGAAACTGGATTCTTTATTTTTTATTTTTAGTCTGATAGTAAGAGTGTGACGAGGAGAAAGCCAGTGAGTATTCTACCACTTTGGAACAGAAATTGATAGCAATTTATGTGTATATGTATTTAATTCTGTGTTTTATATATGTGTGTATGGGGGGAAGTTAAAAGATCTCTTTAGTAGATCAGTCTTAGAAGTTTAGAAAGGTTTTTTAGTGATGCTTTTACGACTTCCTCTAAAACGTATGTATGTCAGCCTCTTTTGTGCTAATGCTGGCTGTTTTAAACAGTGAATTTGATGTTAATTTGAAAATAATTATGATTTATAAAAATACCATGTTTACCCATAGTGGTAAATGACACGTAAGACCATATTTTTCTGCCTAAAACCCGAGCTTTTAAATGTAAAATTGAAGTTCCTACTATACTTTTAGTACTTGTAACACTTTTCATCATGCCTCATTCCTATTGATTATAAATTCAAAGCTTGCATTCTGTAGCAGGGATATCTCTTTTGGTGCTAAAATAGGATGTTACATGTTACTGAAGGTATTCTGCTATTTACTTACGCTCTCCCTTAATGCATGATCAATCCAGTGAGGGAAGCCTTTCCTGACATTAAAGCAGGGCTTAAGGAACTGCTGGGTAGAGTATTACCTTGCAGCCAATGTGAATGTACCACTCCTGCATTATCACTGCTCTGACAGAATGCTTGGAGCACACAAGACTGCCACCAGCTTCTCAGGTGACTCCTAGAACAAACCAAGTGTTCCTGCAAAAGCTAGGACGTAGCACTGGAGTTTGGAAAAAGAAAATCAGCCATTTCTCGTGAAAAATTATGTGTCATTTTTAGGGTTTAAGCAAAACACCATGAATATGGGGAGTAAACTCGTTTGCTCAATACATGTTAATAATTATTTCAAGTAAATGCACTGATGTTTTGGGGTTGGGTTTGGTAGTAATGTGTTTTAAATGACACAACAGTCAAACATCTGAATAGGTGTTTCCTTCTAAGCTAGAGATGTTGAAAATAACTGATAGGTGAGTATCTTTTGCAAGTACTTTTTCTTATTTGGAGTAGTATTTGTGAAGTAATAGGAAATATTTTGGACTAAATATAAAACGAAAACTTAAAACAGGTGTTTCAAGTATCTTCCAAGTACATTTATTGCAAATGAAAATTAGAGTAGTTACTAACAGATTGAATGAACGGTTATAGTGGTGTTGCATCTTTGGAAGCAGTCCAGTTGAAAATGCAATTCCTTGAACTAGAGTGTGAAGATGAACTTTTCAGTAGGACTGATAGAAATTGTAGCTCCCTGTATCTGTTGACACTGGATAGCTGTGACCAGTGATAAAAGGTAGTCATCCTGTCTGGGGTACAGAATGTGCTCCTAAACATTTATAGTATCTCCGGACTAAAAACCTTACTAGAAATAGGATATTCTCAGTGGTTTATGCCATGGAAAACCAGCACTGATGAGACCACGTCATCTGCTCCTCCTTCAAGATTTGCACAGGGAGGGGAAACGGAAGTATGTGCTGACAGCTGAAATTTTATAGCATGTCGACCTTTGTTTGTGGGGGTTTCCTTCTGGTTTTGTCATTCTCTTCCAGTAAGGGGCATAGAAGAATGATGCTGCATATTCCTTGTCCATGGACTGGATCCTTTTTATCTGCCCATACACTGAATTTTAGGGGATAGCATGACTCATTTGCCATAACATGCATTTGTCCTGTTTCTAGTCTTTAGTTATTAAACTGATAACTTCCAAAACACTATCTAGACACGTAAAGAGGCCGTAATTACTGTAATGCTTCAAAAAGAACAAAAAAAGTGAGCTAAGATAGAGTTGCTAAGCTTAAGCTTTAGTTCAGTGTACAATAAACAACAGCCCCTTTCACCAAAAAGGAGACTTTCAAATTAATAATGGTCTTTGCATTGGAGAAACACTGACTGAAAAAGCAGAAAAGGGGCTATAATTGTGCTCTGCAGTTTATCAGTAAACATTGAGCAGGAAGAAGTTTAAAGCTAGTTAATTTTATTCAAAACACTGAATAAAAATAAGTCTAAATGCAGAGTGTAACTGTAGACCAGGCAAATGCAGGTTTCCTGATACCTGACAGAGTTAACTGGTTTCAGCTGGACTGCGATTTCACTGTGAGCCCCTTGACAGGTCTGGAGCATTAGACTTTCCTGTCTAAGGCTGTAATGTTCTGGTACTTCAGCTTTAAAAAAGAAGAAAAGGATGTCGTGGCTGGAAGCACAGCAGAGGTGAAACATTCTTCTGTAAAGAATGAACATCAGAGGTCAGATTTCTTCATGGAAGGGACACAACAATGTGGAGAGGGCAGGAGGATCTCAAGAGTTTTTAAAAATAATGCAGTGAGCACATCAGCATTGTGTAATAAATTCAGTAGTGACAATAATAATTGTGCCAAGAAATAGAATTTCATGTCAGGAATTTTAGAGCTGGAGCAAGGAGTAGGAGGAGAGTTCGAGGTGCTTGTAGAATTAGACTGCAGTCCTCTGTGTTTTGAAAAGAGAAGTCTAAAGGTAGGTGTAGCTCTGAGGTCAGCAGGGCCAGTCTAAATGCCCACTGTGTGAGGGCTGCTAATAACTGGCACTGAAATACCTTGCTGCTTAAAACCACTGTTAAACCTGTTTGTCAGACATAAACCTGAAGGGGGTTTATGTTGTTCTGTTACATTGCTGTTGATAACTGGTGCCCATAAACGGGTATGGCTTTAAAAGGCTGTTCAACAAAGTACATTTTCTTGGCTTAAAAACACACCAGCAGTTTGGGAAATGTATTTTAATAATGGCTCTGTCTGTAAAAACACTATGAAAATATTTCTCTGCATTGCAAATGCTGCTTACCCCCGTCCCGAGCTCACAGCCACCATAACAGAGGCTTTTGTTTTGGTTCCATATTTTTGTTTCTTCTTCACCATTTTCTCTGTAAGTGTTGGGGTTTTTTCTCCATTCCCATCTTGTCACCTCAGGCCTATACTTGAATCTTTTTTCACAAGCTCTCATCCATTCCTTTTTTTTTTTTTTTTTTGCCTCTGTTCTTCTGCCTTCTTGCTGTCACTGAGTGCTCGCTCAGCTCCCTGCACCAGAACTGATGGCATAGTATTTATCTTAACCTTTTTAATAATATTTGTTTTTTCTGTCCTTTAATTTTATAAATCTCTTACAAAACATCTAATTTGCTGTATCTGTCAGATTTTTGGTAAAACTTTGTGTAAAAATCAGTGACAAAAGTATACTTTATTTCCAAAAATCTGACATCTGCCCATGAATGGCTTTACTTGAAAGAAGTAACCTCTTAAAATTGGCTTTTCAAATGTAAAGCTTTTTTCTAGAATTAGTTCAGTGATTTGAAACTTTTCATTCTGTTAAACAGTATCAAGCTGCTGTTGTGCAAAATTAGGAAAACATTTAATATTCTGGATAAACAGGCAGCTTCTTTGCTGCATTGACTAGAGATAGTCTTCAAATAATAGGCTGTAGAAGTAAACCTAAGTGAAGAATCACTTGTCTTGCTTCTGCTTTTAATCCTTTTCTTTAGTTTCTCCGAAAGTCCACCAATTTCTAGGTTTATTTTGCTGTCTGCAGTGGTTTGCAGTGCACAGATATGCTGTAAGCAGCTCTTCCAATGACTTTCTTGCTGGAATGGTAGAGATTTCATCTTCCCATGACACAGCAGAGTGTACAAAGGGCTGAGCAAGAGTTCTGGGGGAAAGGTAAAACACGGAGCAGGGGAAAGGTAAAACACTGAGCAGTGTTTTATGGATGTGCTGCTCTGAGAAAAATCACAAAAGATGAGCTAATTTCAGCAGAAGGCATGGTGTCTTTAAATATGTGTGCTTACATATCTGGATTTATGATTTTGATACTGTAAAGCATGGTTTCTTTAGGTATTTCTGCATTCTGAATTTAAGTTTAAATATATATATATTTGCATATATATGTGGTATGTTGAGAACTTTTACAAATGCTTCATTAACAAATAATGAGTATAAATAGCTGTTTTCCTAGTGTTACCAGCTGAAGAGTTAAGCACAACTAGTTACAAATGTCTTTTCATTCTCCTGTAAAAGTGCAGTTCTACTCTTTAAAAATAATTCTGTATTTAAAAAGCAACACATGGGCACATTCACAGTTCTGTGTGCTTCATTAAATAACTCAGTGTTTGTTTCCAGCTTCTTGTGCTTCTTAGAAGCATGGGATTTAAGCTGGATGAGCAGGTATCCAGATCTTTTAGTGGATAAATTTTAATCTTCAGATCCCAGGGCAAGCATATTTTAAGATAAACAGCTTTGTCCTGGAGACAATGCTGGGGAAAAAAAAAAAAAAAAAAGGAAGTTTTTAATGACTATTTTTGAGTTTCTTCATTTTGTTTTTTTTTCCCAGAGTAGAACCACACTTTAACTGCCATTTCATGTTTAATTAACTTAAACATAACATGGCTTTGTGCCATCCAGTAACAAAGGCACTGTCTTGCTGCTACTTTCTATGAAATTGTACACAATTAATGAAAAACTGTTTGGATGGGAGCCTTAATATGGTTAAAAAGAAACATAATTAACCCTTTGGGTGCCTTAATCTAGATCTTATTTAATGAAGGGGCACTCACTTGGATCTGCAGGCACACAGCTTGTTACAACAGCTGCAAGAGAATTCGCCTTAAGTGACAGTGCCCTGGGATTTCCAGAACTTGGAACTCAAAGGGTTATTTTGGACTACTGGTTAACAAAGCAAGGCCTTTAACAGGGAACAAAATGAAAAGGTCTTTCAAAAATTCCTTTGCATACTGTTGTTATTATTTTTACGTGGTGGGCTTATCAGCTTTGGGGACAAAATTACTGTTAAGCTTCTGAAAAAAACATCACTGGCCGAAGAATTCTACAGAGAGAAAAAGAATATTTGGTATTCTTATTTGACTTATATGTGCAAAATAAATTGCTTTATTAAGAGAATTCAGAGAGATGTGCACATTTGTGTGTTTACCTTGGTGGCTGTGTCCTAGCACCATACAGTAAACTGCAATAATTAAAATGAAACAAGGTCAGTGTGTTTAATTTGCTGATTACACATTAAAGATGCACAATGCAGGCAACTGTATGCTAAAGACTTTCTATAAATGATGCAGTTTAAACTTAGTTCAAACCTGCATCACAAAAATGAAGTTGTCAAGTGATACTCTTGCAGTCCTAGCTTTTTTTTCCTTGAGGGGAAGAAGTAGTTTAGGTACATGCAGTGCTGAAAGCAATGGAAATAACAGGAGTCTTAATTCACAAAAAGTGAGTTAAAAAAAAATCATTGACTAATGTTTTTATTCTAATGTGTGCACCTTTAGTTGTGTAATGATCACTTTAACTGAAGAATGGGATGTAATTTTCTACTTGCATATGAACTTCTTTGAAATAACCAAGAGTCTTGGCATTGCCTGGTCTGGCTTTGGATGTACATTGTACTGAAACTATGGAATTTTAGTCATTTCTTTTAGACTGAAAGCTAAAATGGCTAGTAAACTGCATTCTGACTGTAGAATTTAAGTACTAAATAAACTCTATGCATATTAGACCCACTTCACTTGGTCTTATGTTTGATACTCTTGTTGGACTGGTTGTAGCATAGTGTGCAGCTGCAGCTGAGTGCCCGAGCTGCCTGGCCCCCCTGGAAGGACATTCCTGAGTGGCAGTACAGGCTGGTACCTCACAGTGCAGAGTAAAGATGAATTCTGTCGCTCTCTAAAGCTGCCAGAATCTTTATTCCCTTTTCTGTTCCATTGGACACACAATTCAGGAGCTGGGTGATCAGGCACTGGAATACAATAGAGACAGACATGCACACACCAGTATCACTACAAAATGGGTTTGCTTCTCACTTCCTTCATTTCAGTTTGACAGAGGAGAATTATATTTAAAGAAATCATTAAATTAAACTGACAATTTATTGAGACAAAGCTAGAAAGCAAAGCCCACGGGATTCTTTTTGCAGAGCCTGCACTTCCCTGGAGCAGGATGTAATCACCATGAAATGACATCACTGTCTCACTGAGAGCCCCAAGAGTTACATAATGTTTGCTAATGACCATCTGGGTTGTGGGAAAGCTGAGGCAAGGACACCAAGTAATTTGCCAAGTCCATACAGTCTGTCAGAGAGTGATCTGTGATTCAGAAAGCCATGGTTTGGGGTTGTCGAGTGCAGCTCATGCCATGTGTCTGTGATCTTCTGAATTGATCTGAAATTCTGTTCATACAAAGGAAGACGAAGCTAAGCTAGAGATGGTTGCTCAGTAATTTTCTTTCATTTGGCACTGATGAACTAAAGGAAGCAGCTTGCCTTCCTCATGAAGCTTTTGAGTATCTGTTGCACCTCCAACACAAGTCCCATTGATAAACACTCTTGGGACCTATCAAGAAAACCAAAGTTGCATTAGTTACTTCTTGGAAAAAAGGTAAACATTCAAGCAAGCCCATGTGGACTCCAGTACACAAATTATTGAGTTCTTCTAGATGTGTGTGTAATATTAGTGTACAACCCATACTTTTCCATAATATTTAGAGAGAGAGGAAATATTGTGTGCCCCTCAAGAGTGGGATGAAGTCCCTGTGTGGATGATTGTAATAAATTCCAATAATTGAGTCAAGTGAGACTATATAAAATAAAGGTGGTAAACACAATGGTTTAAATAAAAATGAGAAATGGCTTTGATACTTCAGTTGATTCAGTGGCAGTATGGAAAAGAAGAATTCTGAGAAATAGCCAGAGGGGTTCTAGAAGAAGAGACAGAACTCTCCGACAGTATCTAATTTAGGAGCTTGTATCCTAAATTTAACTGTCTCAAAAAAATTAAGGATTTGCTATAGAAATAACCCAAGAGGGATGTGTGTAGCCCAAGGTGTCACTTGTTATGTGTAAGAGAATATACTCACTGTTCTGCCACCAGTCATCTGTTCCAGAACGTCTTGGAACTGGCTTCCGTTTGAATTCCTGTCCAGCTCCACAGCTGTGTAGTTCACATTCAAACTCTCAAACAGGTTTTTTGCCATTTTGCAGTATGGGCATGTTGTTTTAGAGAAAATCACCACACTGTTCTGTGAAATAATGTCCTGTGTGCTCAAAAGAAAGTTAAAGTCAGCGAGCTTTAAGCCAGTGCAATTTGAACACTATTGAACAGCCATGAAAACCAATACCCAAGTTCAAAACCTGCTGTCACAGTGACTAACACAGGAAAACCTCTGCTGGCACCTCTGAAGGCAGGTTTGACCTGCACCTGGCTCCACACTGAGCACGAGGATGGTGGAGTGTGTGCTACAGCTCTGCTCTGCAGCGTGCCCAACACACTGCATCTCCCTGAATTGTTTCAGACAGTTTTCCCTGGCTCTAAGGCACTTGGGATGTGCCAGTGGTGAGCACAGTGACTGAAAGCACTGGGTTGAAGATGTACCTTTATCACTTTACTGTAAACTCAAGGGGATTTCAGGCTACCATTTAGCATCAGTAAATTTATAAACAAACAATTTAACTTTACTTGACATCAGTAATTTTACAAGGTTCTATCTCCAATGTCAACAGCAGCACTAAATTTGAGTAAAGGTCGAAAAAAAAACATTAAATGCGTGCAGCCTAGGAAGATCAGGTTCCAGGGCTGTGGATAAACAAAGCTGCCAGCATGACTTGATAACCATAATAAATTTAGGAACAGGTTCAACAGGCAGAACTATTTACAGTATTTCTTTGTATAAAGAGGAAAAGGTTTGAAGTAACTGACTTTTATAAATGATGAAAATCGGTAAAAGCCACACAAATAATGTTACCTGTATTTGACTCACAGCAGCATCATCAGACAATCCTACAGAAGCGGCCTGGCTGTTCCCCATTCTAGAACTAAAAAGAAATGACGGTCAGATATTCGAGCTTTCAGAGAAACGCCACTCTGCCCTGTTTTGTTTCGATATTTAACTGACTTCTCCATGCCAGTTTCCTTGAGCTGCAGCACGTGCAGCCACCCAGGTTCTCGGGAGCCCGCAGGAAGGGGAGCAGCGGGATGGGGCGGCTGCGGGGCAGGGCGGCGGTGCCGTTACTCGAGAAACGCTCCGCGCCGCCGGTGACCGCCCCGCACACACGTGCGGCACCCGCCACACCGCCCGCGGCGGCAGCAGGCCGCGCTCCTGCCCTGCCCGGGGCCCCGGCACCGCGCCCCGCTCCCGATCCCCGTCCTCATCCTGATCCCGAACCCTGCCGCTCTCCCGACCCCCGTCCCGATCCCGGACCTTGTCCCGGCCCCGATGCCTGTCCTTGTCGCCGTCCGGTCCTTGTCCCTGTCCCGACCCTAATCCCAGTCCCGGTCCCTGTCCCGATCCCGGTCGCGATCCATGTCCTTGTCCCCGTCCCGGTCCCTGTCCCTGTCCCGACCCCAATCCCAGTCCCGGCCCCGGTCACTGTCCCGATCCCTACCCGATCTCTATCCGTGTCCAGATCCCGATCCTTATCCCTATCGCAGTCTCAGTCCCGATCCCAGTCCCGGTCTCTGTTCCAGACCCTGTCCTTGTTCCAGTGACGATCCCTATCTCTATCCGTGTCCCGATCCCAGCCCCATTCCCAGTGCCGATCCCAGTGCCGGTCCGGCGCCCCCGGCCCGCACTCACCGCCCCACCCAGCCCGCGGCCGCCCGGCGCAGCGCCCCCTGCAGGGCCATGGCCGCCGGCAGGAAGGGGCGGCGCTCGCCGCAGTCCTCACGGCGGTCCGACACCGCTCCTCGCAGGCCCCCGCGCCTCCTCCCGGGGCTGCCCGTCGCGCTGCCTGTGCGCCGGGAGCGCCAGCGGCGCAGGGGCTGGGAGGGGTGGGGCGGCTCTCCCGGGACGGGGTCAGCAGAGGCGTAAAGAGGGGCTGGATTTCCCGGGATGGGGGCAGCAGAGGCGTAAAGAGGGGCTGGATTTCCCGGGATGGGGTTCAGCAGAGGGGTAAGGAGGGGCTGGATNTGACTGGAGTTCAAACGGGTGCTTACAGATCTAAAGAGGGGCTGGATTTCCCGGGATGGGGTCAGCAGAGGCGTAAAGAGGGGCTGGATTTCCCCGAGGCCGGGAGCCGCTGCTGGTGCGGGGGGACTGGGGAGAGGGGAGTCAGGCCTCCTGCCCGGCCGACTCCCAGGTGCGGGAGTTCCGGTGCCTTTGCTTTGTCCAGTGTAAGACTTACTCTGAATCTTCTCCGTCCGCGTTTCTGTTGCTTGTTCTTCCGCACGTGTCTTTCCTGCCTTGCAGTTCTTCAGTCAGAAACTGACCTGTGAAACAGGAACGTTGGGAACGGAGTAAATAACATGTGGGGGGTGAAAAATTCCTCCTGGTACCTGGGAGGTTGTGTTAGCAGAGTTGGCTAATCCTGTAACGTGTGGAACGTTTTTAGTGGCTCCTGGGAAAAAAACCAAAAAACCAACAATGTGTGTGTGTGCACACATCCTGCACATGTGTGGAGGTTTTACTTTATGTGAGGGTGATGTTTTGTTTTTTATTTCCTAAGTCTGCCCAGTAAGAGCTGTTCAACACTATTCTGCTATTTCACCCCCACATACCTTCGTCAGTATAACCTGTTAAAGTAGTGAGAAAATGCAGCTGAAAGATCGTACCTGTGTGATATCCTTTCATTTTACTAAATGGTAACTTGCTTCCTCATTTCAGATAATGATTTTCTAGCAGAATCTCCTGTGATAAAACTGATAAACTCTCAGGTATCTAATGCCACACGAAAATAGTTTCATATTAAATCCTGATTCAGTGATAAAAATGTTGGTTAACAATGTCACTGTGATCCCCAAAGCAAACTATGGGAACTATTTTGTAAACTCTCAGTTAAAACTTGTAATGAAAGTGTCAAGAGTAAACCCAGTATATCTACTGTATTAAATGTGGCAGAAAATCATCCCCCTGCCATTCCAGCTGCTCCTCAGATACCAGAGGGGCTGGGACAGCTGGGTTTGGCTTCTGAGCTGTGGCCAACTCGGCAGCAGACATGCAGAGCTGATGTGGCACTGGAGCGAGATGACCTTTGGAGTTCCTTCCAGCCCAGACCACTCTGTGGTTGTGTGCTGGTGGTGAGTAGCCTGTCTGCAGAAGCGTGTGTGAACACCTGAAATATGAACGATAGAGCCAGCCACAAGCACGTTCAGCTGGGAGATGCCAATGTAGCACTAAGAGTATGATCACAAACACAGGCTGGCTGCTTTCCGAATTTCCCAAGCAAGCACCCGGTACAGCCGAGGGATGGAGTCTTACCCAGTAGGTGTCCCTGCGGGGAGCAGATAGGTACAGCCCTCTGACAGCGCCAGGACACAGAGAAGGAGTCTCCTCTGACGTCCCTCCCCACTACAGCTGTATTTATATTGTTTTCGGTGAGGGAGGGGAGAAGGCGAAGTTATGGCTGACATAATTTCCTGTTTAGGTGGAGTTTGATTTTAGTCATGAGCACGTATGGGGGTTATGGACACGAAGTTGGGTCACGGTTTGGGACATTCCCTTGGCTTAGTTCCCATTACCTGCATTGTTCCTGCCAGAGCATGGCCACAGCACCTCCGTGCCCTCCATCCTTTGTTTCATCCCCGCATTGATTTCAGCAGGGCGTGACCGCCTCGCTCCGTGCTGCTCCCTGCTTTGTTCCCTCCTCCCGGAGCAGCACACCCAGCTCCCGCCGGGATCCTGCTCCTGAGGGTGCAGGCAGCTTGTCCCTGCTGAACTACTGCCAATGCACACACTCTTTCTTGCTCAGCTTTATTTTCCAGTGTCCTCCCCAGTGAAGGCAGCCTTAAATGAAAAAGGAAAGCAGAACTACAACGTTTCCTGGAAACTTGAAAATAAATCTCTTTGCAGCCGTGTGTGCCGCTGACTGTGCACTGCACCATTTCCTGCTCCCCGAGCAGCAGAATGGAGCAGAGCTGAAATGAGGGGCTTTTTGGTGTCATTGTAATGCAGCGACTGTGTGTCTCATTGAGAAAAAATCTGTTATTTGTAGTGCAGCAGATGTACAGGATGTGTTTCTGAAGAGGTAGCACTGGTTTAGGGGGTACAGTGGGGTTCTTGGATGAGGCATGGAAATGGGACTTGGCCTGCTGGAAGCATTTCAGGTCCCATTCCAATTTTCATGAGCTGTAGCTCCGGTAATAATTCCAAATCCAGTTCAGGAAATTATATTGTTTATTCGTTATGGCTTTGCCTTCTAAATGCATGAATATTACTCTACAGCCATTGACAAACAAATATTGGCAGTGATTGGTATAATTCACCACGTTACTGGGTGTTGTAGTACACATTTGTGTGTTAGACTATTTCAGTAGCATATGTGAAATGTTATAAATACACTCGTGGTGCTCTGCATGCCGAGTTGTTCTGACACAGATGGGGGTATCACTAACATCTTGAAACAGGGAATTTTATAGGCTGTTGGCTTTTAGTCTGTTTTGTCAGTCTCAGCACATGTTACTTACAGGAAGAAAAATGACCCAATTCTGCCTTTTGCAGATTTAAGATGGAATAATGTTTTCTGCCAGTGTTAGAGAGTGGTAAGAAAATTCTGAGCATCAAAGGTTAGAATAAGTCACGATGAGATCTTGCTTCCAGGCCTCAAATCCTGCAGTCAGTGTTCCCCAGGGGGTACTAGTCTGTTTGGTTCTGCTGGGAACGCTGTGCTCCCCGTTTTTGTGTGTTTGAGCAGAGGAAATTAACCTGGAACATGGAGAGAACACAGAGAGAGCACGTGCCAGCTGCAACTGTGCAGTTGCTCAGGTGAGCAAACAGCAAACTGAGCTCTGAGATCCCAGATTCTGCAGGGTAATGTAGGATGTGCTCCATGGCATTATTGTTTGTCCTTCTTCAGATTAACAGGCAACATTTTCCTAATGACCTATTTTTGCTATAGTGTTTTGATGGCTTACTTGTATCAGAATTAAGGAGCATTTTTGTGATTGATAAAGCAGAGTCTTATCTTTTTTTCCCAGAAAATCCAGGAGATTTTCTCTCCAGCCTGCAGAATGAGACGCACGCACAGCTTCTGAGAGAATCACAGAGTCCCAGAATATCCTGGGTTGGAAGGGACCCACAAGGATCATCGAGCCCAACTCCTGTCCTTGCACAGGACACCCCAATAATCCCACCACGTGTCTGAAAACATTGCCCAAAAGCTTCTGGAATTCTGGCAGGCTTGGGACCATGACCACTGCCCTGGGGGAGCCTGACCACCCTCTGGGCGAAGAACCTTTTCCTAACATCCAGCCTAAACCTGCCTGACACCGCTTCCTGCTGTTCCCTCTGCTCCTTTTACACTGTTTTCTTGAGGTGTTCCTGTGGCTGTGCTGTCCCAGCTGGTACCAACCATGTGCTGCCAGACACACATGGTTGGGGATAATGATATAGAACCCCTTTAACAGCCCCAAATCCCTCCCTCTAAAACTCGTTTAGTGTCACCTTCTAGTACACTATAAACTACCCCGCACTCCCAACCCATCTCAAACCTCCTCAGCACCCGCAAAATCCATTTTAGCTCTCTCAGGCCCCTCCCAGCACCCCCTAAAGCCCCATTAGCATCCCCAAATCCCTTTGTGCACCCTCTAAAACCTCTTTAGCCCTACTAAAACTCCTTCTAGTGTACCACATACCATCTTAGCGACCGCAATCCCCCTCAAACCTCCTCAGCACCCCGAAACCCTTTAGTTGTGGTTTAGCCTCCACAAACCACTCTCAGCACCCTGTAAAACCCCATTAGCACCCCCAAATCCATCCCAGCACCCCTAAAACCCTGTTAGCACTCCCAACCTCCTTCCAGGACCCTCTAAAACCTCTTCAGCACCACCAAAACTCGTTACCACCGCCCGAACCATCCAGCGCTCCCGGGGAGCGCGGCGCAGCCCCGCGCCGTGACTCGGCGGACACCCGGGAGCATCAAAGCTCCAGAGAAGAGAAGCAGCGCCGATAAGCGTAGGCAGTGATTGTGTGTAAAGGCTCTATTTTCACACAAAACACAGGAAAGCTCTGTGTACTCAGGACGGAGTACAGCGTGCCCGCACACCTCACCCCGCCTGGGCTGCCATGGACGGGCGGGGGCGTGGCCGCCGTGAGGGCGGCGGGGCGTGGCCTCCCCGCCCACCGGCACCGCCCCCTCCCGGGGGCGGGCCCACGTCGCTCCCATGGCAACGCGTCCGGCGTCTCCCCTTGTAGGCTGCGCGGCGGCGTTGGCTCAGGCATTCGCGGCGGGCAGCCCGNGGAAAGGGGCGGGCGGGGGGAGAAGTTGCCCCGAAGTTGCGCCCGGGCAGCGGGGACGGGGGTCCCGCCGTCCTTGGCCTCCTCGACGCCCTGCAGGGAGCGAGGCGGACAGGGGCGGGCGGGCTGGGGCCGCCTCCCGCAGGGCCCCGGGGCCGCGGCGCCCTGCCCGGGTGTCCCGTGGGTGATTCTTGTCCCCCGGCAGCCCGGCCGGGCAGGGAACGCTCGCTGCTCCCTTCGAGAGCGTTCCCAGCTCCTGCCCTGGGCTAGGAGAGCCCCGGGGCCGGGCCGTTCCTCGGCTCTCGGCGCTCCTGTCCGTGCCGCCCGGCGGAGCCGCGTCCTGCAGACTCATGCGATGAGATGGCAGGAGGCAGCTTCTCCGAGGTTTTTTCGGGGTGTTTGATGGAAAAGAGACGTTATCTTGTTGTTTGGACAACCCTCTCAGGCACATGGTGGGATACTTGGGGTATTCTGGGCGGGGCCAGGAGTTGTAGTCGGTGATCCTGACGGGTCCCTTCCCACTCAGCATAGTGTGATTTTACTGCCTTGGGTTGTCGGGGCTGCTTCTCTTCTGCAGCTTTAATGCACCAGGAGAAAGCCAGCGAGGTCCAGACCGACGCTCCGTCTGATGAGCTGTGCAGGTGCTCTGCCCCCACCTGAAGCCTCTTCCTGGGCAGGACCTAATGCAGGCTGCTTCCTAGTCGGTCTTATTGTAATAAACCGGTAGAGAGAGTGTTTATGTGGCTTCAATGATTGTATTAGGTAAAATGCTTGGTTTTAGAAAGCTTGTAGGAAATGAGGGTTTTTACCTGTTGCATTTCCTTGTATAGTATGGATTGCTTGCGTTGCAAGGGAGTTTTTCATTTGCCTTTCCTCAGAATTTAGCAGCTGCTTGCTTTTTAATGTCCTGACTAGAAGGGCTCCAATGAACCTCTTTGAAACCTAAGAGAAAAAAATTGCTTCTTGGTAAAGCTCAGGTACTGATCAAAGAGGGCATGTTATCCTGTGAACCTTTGTGAAAAAGCAGAAGAACCTGCAGATTTCTCAAAACTCCCCGAACTTGTAGTTGAATCTGACCAGGAATTTTTTGTTTTGTTTTGTTCTCTTAATTATGATATGACAATTACTATCCTTAGTGTGGGAGAGAGAAAGGAAATAAACCTATTTGTTTATCTTAACTTGTAGGTGGACTTTTTGTAGCTGATTTTACTTTGCACTCTATTTATAACTAGAAACTTGCTTTTTCATTATCTGTTTCAAGCTTTCAGAAACTAATTTTGGAGTTATTCATGCTTCCTGACTGAGTGGGGGACACTAGGAGGTAGACTGAAGAGGAAGAAAAATATTTGAAAAAGCAGTTAAAAATCTTGGCTATATTTTTTCTGGGCAATGTGTAGACAGTTGTGGTTTCCTTGCTGCACGTTGCTTTTCCCAAGAGGTAACAAGGAGTGGTTGAGCAGACAAACAAGTTTCATTGCCCTTCTGCAGGGAACAAGAAACCGATATGTCAGCCCTGCTCTATTGCTCAGGAGAGCTTGAATTAGACACAGAAATTGTTACCAAAAGCCGAAAAGCAGCTGGAGAGCAAACCTTGCTATGTACAGCTTTATCTTCCTGGTCAAGAAGGATGTGTGGGTGACCAGAGGGTTCTCTGAGCACAGCAGCAGCAGCTCCTTGTCAGAGCTGTGAGTGCTCACCTCCTGGGGTACACGTGTGGTAGAATCTGAGGGGGTTTGTTCTTTGGTTTGTGTGAGGTGAGTTAGTAGATCTTGGTTTAGACCAGTGGCTTCTGAATTTTTGATAAGATCAGGCTGCTCTCATTTCACAGCATTTCTTGTCAACCACTGTGGCATTTTGCATGTCTCAGCTTTAAATTGAAGACACTGTAAAAATGAGACCAGTTCTGCAAGCCCTGCTCAGTAGCTTGAATACTACATTTTAGGAGCTGCTAATTTAGGTAATTGCCACACTCAGGAGGGACATTTTCAAAAACTTTCAGGATTCAAAACCTTTTATATTCAGGTCACTCGACAGGATTCAAATTATGCTTGCACTGAGCAGGTGCTGGTGTCTTAGTATTTCACAGAGCAAACCTTGAGTTCTGTTTTAGGTGTCCGCAGCACGGTTGCTGTAATTGCATCTCCAGCCTGGAGAGAGTAATGCCAGGCTGAAGAGCAGCAGTGGCATTTGTCCCTGCTCGAATTAGAAGTAGTCCCACGAGACATTTAGCTCTGGCTCCTCGAGCAGCTCAGCTGGCAGAAGTCAGCAGTGCTGCCCTGCATTGCCTCCTCTCTCTGCTAGCACAAGTGTCAGCCAAACAGGGAATTGGTCTGAGGAGCCATGCCAAGGTAAAGGTAACCTGGAGGAAAAAAAAGCTGAGGGGAAAGTAACTTTGTTCCAGTTTAGTTTCCAGATAATAATGATAGGAATACCCCTGGTGGCACATGAAGAAGGCTAGGTGGTCTGAGATGAAGTGGTTTGTGTGTTTTGACCTATGGGCCCTGAGGAGTGATTATTGAATGTGTTTCAAAACCAAAGGAAGGAATCAATCTACCAGAGAAACTCCTTGCTTTGTTTGCCCAGCCAAGGGGCTTGGATGTGCAACTGAGTTTTTAAACAGTGAGCAGCTGGCCCTGGGTGTTGTCAGTTGTGTGATACTCAGCGTGCTTTGTCTTATGTTTTTAAAGATTTCTGCTTGGTTTTGTAGTTGAGACACAGGCCCTTAGTACCTCTGTAAAACTTTAGGCTTTGAAACAGGAAAGAGGAAATATAGCAGTTAGAAATGAATAGATTCCTGGTGCCCACAGGTGGAAGGTGAATGGATGAGAAGGAAGTAAGTATCTGGTGTTAAAAACAAGGAGGTGAAACTTGCTCTCTCCTATTATATAAACATTTTCTCCATTTTTAAGCTGGAGTTTATTTTGTAAGAGATGCAACTCTTCCTTTTATTTTTGCTTTAATGGTTGTTATTGGGTTTGGTGAGGTCTGTTTCCTAAGATTTTACTTTTTTTCTTAAGTAATTGGTGCCATAACTGAAATTGATACCATGGGAAATAAGAGAATTAATTCCTCTTTCTACTTTGGATGTTTGTAAATTGAATGAGGTAAGCTACCCTCAGATCTGCCTGTTTTTAGTTCTCTGTTTATTTAACATGAGCACACAGTGATGTTGAAATGTCAGTTTAGGCTTAAATTTTCTCCTTGTGTGCAACTGCTTGTCCATCTGATGATTTCCCATTAACATGCAGTATCTTGTCCCCTTAATAAAACATCCTCTCAGAGCCATGATGAGCACGGGGAATTCTTGGGTGTGTGGTTGAAGTGATGAAGGAACAGCTGTGCCCTGCTGAGCTTTGGCAATGCCTGTGGCTTTGTAATACTGTATTTTTTCAATTAATAGATAGTGGTTCAGTATTTGTTTGTTTGTTTTTCTGTTTTGTCATTTGTTGCTAAATATTGTTAAAGCTTGAGTAGATGACCAGCTGGACTTTTCTATCCTGCTCGGTGCATATGACACACTTCAAAGAAATAATGAGTTATTCTGAACTAAGACAACCTGAAGTGTTTGTTTTAAAATGAGGTGACAACTGTATCATGTGACATCAAGGCTTTACTTCAGAGCCAAGCCTGTGTGGAGGAAGCTTTTTTTTCTGCCAGTGCTCCCTGTGTGTTTAGATACCACCTTATCAAAGATTGTTACTGTTTCGCTGCTTACTCAAACAATTCCTTGCTGAGGAATCCAGTTCTGGTGGCTGCCTGTAGTTGTGAAGCCAAGTTTTGGCTTCTTAGCAGTTGAAAGAAAGATCCTGTGTCTACTCCCTTTCCTCTGCAGTAACAAATAGTACAGGCACCCTCCAGCCCATGCAGACTGAGTTTTCAGAAGGAAGGGGCAGTGGTAGAGAGTGCCTTTATTCCACAGTTCTGGTACCCTGAATCCCTTTTCTCTGCATGTCATTCATATATTGGTTTTCTCAGGCATCATCGTGAAGGTAAGGTTTTGAACTTTACTGCTGATAATGAGTTCTGAACAGGTTTTTGGGCACTCTTAGCTAGTTTCAGAACGACAAGCAAAGCAGTAGGTGGCATTAAATCCACAGTACTGAGAAAAGAGACTTGCACTTCTGTTGGTTTAGTAGATTTTTTTGTGTGGCTCTTTCAGGCTCCATAAAATTGTGACTGAGTATTTATTTCCTCTCCCTTCCCCCAGTGAGGTTGGCACTTCTGTGGTGTGTGTTTTGGTGCTGATGATGAGCCATGAATAATGCCACTGTAGTTAGAGGATAAACTCTTTTAATGAAAGGGTTTCTTACTGAAATCTCTTGTTTGTTGGAAATTTTCTACCAGTCTTAAATGTATAGCTTTGGGCTGGTTTTGTGGTGGCTTCTTTTCCTCAGGCTTTAAGGTGAGCCGGCTGGCTGGGGACAGGGACTGGGCAGTGTGGAGGAGCCCTGTCCTGCCTGGGTTTGACAGGACCCAGGTGTGGGTGGGCAGTGGAATTGCTGCTCTTGCTGCTTTCCTGCTCAAACTGACTGCCAGGTCTGTTTCTCAGAGCAGTTGGAGTGCTTAGGGAGTAGGTTTTGTTCTGAAACTTGGACAGGCATTGCTTCCTGTAGTAACAGCATAATGGGTGAACATGTGAGAGGGGGGAGTTATGCTCAGTGTACATGAAACCAGGGGTTTTTTTGGCCTTGGGTTTTTTTTTGTGAGTAGTTGCACAGAACAAATTCCTTTCTAGACTTAAAAGCTGTATCTTTGAAACAAGCTGTTTGAAAGCTGAGATTGAACTTGATGCTGTTGTGTTGCTCTGATGTGGTCTGACTTCAGTATGGGAGCTCACTGTGATTTTGTATCCTTCAGGGTTTTGCTGAGTTTGTGTGCAATTAGTTTCAAGTCAGTCCTTATTTTGATCTTTCAGCACCATTTTGAACCCTTTGCTCCCTAGACTTTGTGGAATTTATATATCCCAAGTTCTCACTGTGCTTTCTCTAGTGCTGAAAATTCTGGCCTGCTGTACCTGAAGTTCATGTAATACTTTATTTCCTTTGCAGATCAGTTCTGTTTCTCTGGGTGTCTCACATAAGATAGACAATTCCTTTATAATCAGAATAAATAGCGTGAGTACAGGGCAATGTGTACTTATGGTTTCCCAAGTCTTGCTTGTTTATTTTACAACACATCCAACTCTTATTTTGGGTTATTTTTGACAGGTTTCTTTTATCATTAATTCAGTAAAGAGGCTGCAAGAACTCGTCTCTCTCACCTGTATTTTTTAGCACAATTGAGAGCTTACTAGTTTGGCAGTAGTCTGATAATAATATTAACTGCTTGCTTTTTACACTGTCACCTGGAAAGAAAAGACACTTTTGCTAGAAGAGGTTAAATGTTCCAATCTTTTCCTGTGTTACAGGACAGGGAAAGAGGGCCAGCCCAGGGAATACTACACTTTGGATTCTATCTTGTTCCTGCTCAATAATGTGCACCTTTCCCATCCTGTGTATGTCCGTCGTGCTGCGGTAAGTAGACCACACAAAATGTGATTTTTGTCTTGTGATCACGAATGTGTGTGTAGTTATTTTCAGGGAATGATAGTAGCACTTGTGTGTCTGAATTTGGCTGGGAAAAGGGAGAATGATATGCAGCAAAGTTTGTGAGTGCTGAAAAACAATCACCTCTACGGAAGGATCACATGACAGGCCCTGTCAGGGTGGAGTATTTTTCTTGACAATTCACTTCCTAACAGATTGTGCCTTCAAATCACCAAATTATGTTTACAGCAAGAGTTTGTTAACCAATTATTAACAGTAGTGGTGGCATTTATCTTGATAATCTGGTTGTTTCCAGCACTAAACTATTTCAGGAGCACTTTTGTCCAGCTGTTGTGTGGAGTGATCCCGATGTAGACGATCCTTTAGTGCCTGACATGGCAGGGATCTACAGAAGGGAGAAAAGCAGAATAGCTTTGGAGTGGACTTGGAAGTAAGCAATCCAATTCAAAAAATTACTGGTTAAGCCCTACAAATAAAGGCACAGGAATCTTTTAAGAGTCTTTTTGATTGCCATTTGACTGCTTTCTATGAGGCCACTCTTCATCTTTCCTTGTGCTACATGGGTACCTGACGCAGCAGTGCTGTGTTGGAATAACACAATTGAGATACTTGATTTCTATGTATCACCACAGACTCCTGGCAAAGAAGTGTGTGTGTATGTGATAAAAGTTAGTTCTTAGTCTTATTTGCAAGTTTGAAGGGAAGGAGGAAAAAAGGCTGCCCTCTCTTTCAGTTCCATAGCAGGCTGTGTGTTTAATTTTGTGTAGCTGAACATCCTCTAGGATGTGGTTGCACTTTAAGATTGATAGTTGAGCTTTCTTGGGTGGCAGGACACGTGGTCATGTCTTTGTGTGAATGAGTAGTTTTCAGTAAAAGTGAAAAATCTTCAGCAAGAGTCTTTGTGAGGGAAGAACAGTTTAATGTCACATCTGCTGTCTTTTCAGACTGAAAACATTCCTGTGGTGAGAAGACCTGATAGGAAAGACTTGCTTGCATACCTAAATGGGGAAACATGTGAGTGATGTGCTCTTTTGACTTGGACACGCATGCTCTTTATTGCTTCATATTCATGGCACAAGTGAGGGGTGGGAGGGGAAGATTGGGTAATGACAGGCAGTTGGCATCTTAGCTGAATGTGCTGAAATTTCTCAAAGTTACTATTTCTTGCGTTTTTTAATTGTGTTCTGAAGTTACCTGTTTTGCTTAGATTGGAGCTGCATTCCCACATGCATGTTTAGGAGTTAACATTATTATTACTATCACTATTAACCTGCTTTGGTTAATTATTATGTGTTAGAATGCTTAGCATGTATGTTTTTTCCTTCTCTAGACTATGGGAAGCTTTAGGTAGTACATTGATCTTGAATGCAAGAAATGTGTGGGATGAAGTCTTCAGTTTAATAACATATATCACATCACTGCTTTGTCAGTCTGGCAGATTTGCCTAGCATTTCATTGTTAACAGTAGTCTGGGAAAAGAGGTTTCTCTGAGGAAAAAAGAAATACCACCTTTGTAAGATGCTCTGTTTCGTAGGTGGTGTTAAAATTTTGAGTATCTGGGAGTATGAGATAATTTCTGTAATATGATGAGTAAAATCACTTTTTATATACATTTTAAAGAGGCCAGCAGGTTGTCTTTTTTAAATAAACCTAGGCAGACTGGTAGATCTTGATTCCAGGTTCTGATTCTCATCGTGACTCTGTTTTCTTTTATGAGTGGTATATAGAGATCATAGAATCCCTGACTAATTTATGTTCGAATGGACCAGAAGAGGTCACCTGGTTCAATCTCCTTTTCAAAGAAGGGCCAAATGACCCTGAGCAACCTGATTTAACTTTGCATTGTCAGGTTCTGAATATCTCCACTCCACTAGTCCCAGTGTGTGACCGCCTTTGCTACCTCATATGTAGAGTTTCCGTTGTTGCAGTTCATCTGTTGTCCTTCTTTCTTTTACACCCAAATACTATTGCAAAGATTTTCTATTTAAACTGAACATTCTGTTTGATTGCAGCAACCT
Source organism: Oreocharis arfaki (assembly GCA_013398015.1). Lineage (NCBI taxonomy): Eukaryota > Metazoa > Chordata > Aves > Passeriformes > Paramythiidae > Oreocharis > Oreocharis arfaki. Next base: position 421,610 of record VZRR01012727.1, read on the forward strand.
CATCAAGCATAGACAGAAGTGCTCCACTTGAAATTGGTCTTCAACGATCCACTCAAGGTACAATTTAACTGAAAAATAACTTTGTGTTTTATTTTATAAAAAACTACTACAGTCTTGCATTTTTAACGTCCTCTTTTTCTTGTAGTTAAAAGAGCAGCAGATGAAATATTAGCAGAAGCAAAGAAACCAAGAATAGAGGTAATGCCAGTAACTGTCATCAATACAAATTGGGGGTGGAGGTAAATGACAGTGTTTACCTGTTTTTGTAGGGATTCCATTGGGTTACCTGTCCTTAGGTGTACACAGTGCTTCTGTTGGTGTGAATGGGAGCTGGAAGGGGTTAGAAGTCAGAACTGAAGAACTGTGGTTCTTGAGAGGAAGTTTCCAATAGCTCTGCACTTAATGCTGGTGCCCAGATCAAAAATCATTGGAAATACAGATTGTCCTTGCAAATGTGAAGAAAAGACTTCTGAATAGCTTTAATTCTAGCTGTATTTCTATTTGAGAAGAGAATGCACAAGAACTTACGCCTGCCTGTTCCCTCCAGGATGAGGAGTGCGTGCGCCTCGACAAGGAGCGCTTGGCAGCTCGGCTGGAGGGACATAAAGAGGGCATCGTGCAAACGGAGCAGATCAGGTGGGATTACTTCTCCTTGTGCATAATGCTTAATTACAGCACAGATAACAGTTCTTGTGCTGTTCAGGGCAGCCAGATTTATTCTGTTCAACAGCTCTCAGTGGAAGTTTTCTTCCCTTAGATACTCTCAGTAATGTTTGAGGAGTCAGACCTTGAAACATTTATGACAACTCAGATTTGAGGCATTTATGAAATCCATAATTATAGCTAACCATATGAAAAATACATATTTTGAATGACTTCTTCCTGTCCCTTATATAGGTGTACTTTAAAGGAAACTATAGGAAAAAAAAATCTGATTGTGGCATGATTAGAAAGCATAAGAATAAAAAAAATCAAAAAGTACATGTGATTTTTATATATATAATAGTTTGGATGCTACCTTGAGTGTATCACAACTTTTCAGTGCTGCAGTGAGGATTACTAAGTATTGTTTGAATTACTTTGTATTCTCTAGTTACCAATTTTTTTAATGCTGGATGTAAAAGACTGCCCCTTTAAAAAAGTACAGGTATTTACAGGTGGTGAGTTTCAACTCCATGCTTGACTCTGCTGTGAACTAAGTAGCAACACAAAGAAGTTCCCTTTCCAATAACGTAGCTATAAAGGAGAATACTTCACAACCAATACTTGCATTAATTTTTTCACATATTCTCAAAAATAAAAATCATGTAATAGTGAATCTGGTGTGGACAGTTAGGATTGTGCAATTCAGTCTTTATCTTTTTTTCCTTCAGCTCAACTGCAGAACAGTAGGGCTCACTGACAATCCAGTTCCGTGCTTACAATTACAAGCAAGCACATGTAGGTGTTGCGCTCTTGGACTTGAGTGATCTCTCTCAAACCCAGATTAATGTGGGCAAGGTTACCACCATCTGCTGTTTGCTGGCCTGCATGGTCTGAGAAGGTACCACATCTTCCAAGGGACCAAGTCCACATAACTGCACCTCAGCTGAGATTTAGATTAATGCTTTGAAAGCCTCAGAGCAGCCAGGGGTTGGTTGAGTGGACACAAAATTGTAATCCACTACAAGTAACAGGGAACTGACATTCAGATGTTGTTATAAATGAAGGTGTTGGTCTTGATGCTTTACATTTGGATTCTTTACTTTTGTTTGGTATAGTTGGGATTTTTAGATGGTCTTTGTTGTTAGTACTGTGAGTCTTTTGTCACAAATTGGATTCTCATGCCCAAAACAGCAATGCCAAGCCCAGATAATATTTCAGTGTGTATATAAGGTGACTGTTTTGTGGTTTATAGCATAGCTGTAAACTTTAAGCAGGATGAAGTTATTCATTCACAAATTCATTCAGAATTGTTTGTGCAATTATTCAGTCTCTACTGTTATTTTTGCTCATTTAGGTCCTTGTCTGAAGCTATGTCAGTGGAAAAAATTGCTGCTATCAAAGCCAAAATCATGGCAAAGAAAAGATCCACTATCAAAACTGATCTGGATGATGACATAACTGCTCTTAAACAGAGAAGTTTTGTTGATGCTGAAGTGGACGTAACTAGAGATATTGTCAGCAGGGAGAGAGTATGGAGGACAAGAACTACAATCTTACAAAGCACAGGCAAGGTAATGCTCTGGATACCAAGCTGGCTTTTATGATCCCTGTGGCAAACTGCATTTTTATTTTCTGTATCTAATTTGTTAATCAGAGATGAATGAGGGATTATGCTCAGTGTGCCGTGGAGAGGTGGGCTTGCAAGGCTGTTGGCACAGTGACAGAAGAGTGTGTCCTTATCACATTACAGTAAATGTAAATTGTATCTCCAACTACTTGCTTCAGCCGTTTAAAAGATACTAAGTAATCACTTAATTCCTCTTAACCAAAGCTGGCTTGAGCCCTGCAGCAGGGAGGGCTCCATGAAAGTACCTGTGGGTTGGAAACAGACCAAAGTGGGGAGGTACTGGTAGAAAGAGCAACACAGGCACATTGAAAGTCCAAAGGCCTCTAAGCTGTGGAAAATGCCAAAGAAGTAAGGAGGGGAAATGCTGGAATGAACAAAACCAGAAAGTGTTACCATGAAGAGGCTTTTGTCTGTTTTTGTCCCTTTATGCTACTTTTGGCTGCACTTGCTGATGTGCCATTCTGAACATGGTTGCAAGCACAGCTGACAGCTTGCTCTCTCTGGACAGTAGGGCTTTATTGCAGAGCTACTTGGCACTAAATTTCTCAAGGAAGCACTAAGTCAATTTCTAAAAGATTGCAAGTCTGTTTTCCTGAGGTTATTGTCAAACTTCATCCTTTGCCTTCACTACTTCTTTTAAGTATTGTCACAGAAAAACAATGTTTAGAAGTAAATGAGGTCTCAGTCTTCATGTGTCTTATTTCTAACAATATTTTACATAGCTCTCTACTTCACAGTATTGTCCCCGGGCATTAGTGGTAGAATAATTTAATTCATGAATTATGGGGTAATTACTGGGTTATGTGGCACATCCCTGTGTGCCACCTACAGAGTGAGTGTTGCTTCTTTGTATCTGAGAGATTTGTAGCAGCCTCGCTGCTGAGCAGCTGATAAATTGGTAAAAGCTTTGATGTTTTAGTCGTTGGAAAGGTTTGTACTGAAGGAATCTGCGTAGCTCGTATTCCTTTTGTGAATCATTCATGGCATTCCTATCTCTACTTTTCTTCCTAGTGAAATTGCAAAGATAGTAGGGAAAGAGATGATGCTTTATTGTAGTACCAGTGAGATGAAGTAGTGGTTTTAAGCAAAACTTGACACAGGGAGAAATGCAAGAAACAAGAGATGAAGTTTGTTCTTGGACTCTAGCATGCAGTTACTGTGAGCAGCCTGGTGAGTGTCATGGGCATAACAGCAAATCTTCTATTTCGGTTTGTGCAGGGTTGCAGGAACATTCTTGATAGCTTGGACAGAAATCACCGAGTGTTAATGTTTATATTTTCCAACAAGTAGCAGTGAGAGTAAGTAGATGGGGAAACATCATGTGTTACTAAGGGCTGTGATTTATCCCAGAACAGCTCAGGTTTTTCATTTGTACATTGGTTGGGAGGGTTTTTGGTGTGTGTTTGGGGTTTGTTTTTTTTTTTTGGTGTGTGTTTGGTTGGGTTTTTAAAATTTTTTTCGGGTTTTTATTCCTATTTCAAGAACCTTTGTGAAGGCCTTCTCAAAAGTTGTGAAGAAACTCAGATATGTTGTCTCAGGCAAATAGTTTCTTCCCTACTTCCCTATTCCTTTAAAGAATTTTGATCAGGGAAGCATGATACTGCCCTGCAAATGCTGGTTTGACTCTTCTGTATGATACTTGAATTGCTGATGTGCCTGATAATTCTTTTTATTGTAAATTTTCATTATCTGCTTGGTATGGGTTTATCTGCAATCTCTTGAATCCTCTCAGAGTATTTAAAACCAAAATTGACCTCAGCAGTGCATGCCTTTTTAATATTTGAATTCCTTTGGAACTCCTGGGTGACTGGTAACAAACAATGGCTCCTAAATGTAAGTTTTGTTGTTTCTTTGCAAAAATTGCTTCAGTTCGAGGCTGCTTCTCAAGCTCTTTTGCACAGAGAAACATTCCTGTGTGTGAGTTTTCCCAGTGTTCTCTGTAGTAAACCAAGATGCGGAGACTGCTTAAGATGCAAAAAGGAAACACTAGGAAGATCAGGCCACAGTACAAAAAAAACCCTCTTGACCTTTTTAGCTTACTGACAGTTTTCCTCTGTTTTGATATGTTTGAAGAAAGTACTGATTCCTCCAGCAATATGCTCCTCTGAATTCTTCCAGATGCCAATAATATTAGCTGTATCTCTGAAGCATTTACTGTTTCTCCTTTTGGACACGCTTCCCAGTTCTGAAGTTTGCTTTATAGAATTGTTCCAGGATTTTTTTTAAGTCTCCAGTGATGTAGTGTTCTTTCTTAACATTTTAAGAAGTTCTCATGATATTTGCATTCTGTCCTTTTAGCTGCTGCTTTTATTGCGAGCATCTTCATTGTCACAAAACTCCCCTTGCTGAAATTACAGTGATAGATTTTTTTTTTTTTCCTGGCTGTGAGGGTTTTTTTTTGTTTATGAGAATGTGTAATTTGAGTGCATTGATACTGCTGTTGTAGAAGATACTTCAGCAGTTGTGTCATTCCCAATTTATTTGACCCTTAAGATTTCTGTAATGCATCACACAGGTCTCTTGTCTGTGTGGCCTCTCTGTTACCCTCTTGTGATCAGATGCTGCATTGATCCCCGGATGTCTTTTTACTGATTTCTGTGAGGTTCTTATTATTTGTGAAATCAGACATTTCAGTTCACCTGTCCTCTTTTGGTTTTAAGATTTCTACACTTTGCTTTTATCTGCTTGCTTATTTTTATGCTTTGCTTAAAACTTTTTGTGGAGTTATTTTTCCACAGTTTTCTGTGTGATTATTGTGCAGTTCTAGCTCTTTTGGAAATGCAGTGTTTGATTTAATTGCTAGTAGATGAGTCATCCTGCTCTGTCTGTTTTAAATATTTGTTGGCTTTCCCCAAGTCTGTAGTGTAGTCTTCTAGATTTTTATGAATAATGTGGCATTTTTATGTGATTACTTTTCAGAGCCAGATTGCATCCTTTTAGTATAAGGATTTTTTTCCTTCTCATAGTAACTTAATTTTAGAACTCTTTGACAGTATCTATTGTTTAAAGGAATTTAATTTCAAGGGGAGTTTTGAATCCATACATAGACTATTTACTACCGTAAGTGTTGGAAATGTTAAGTTTTGCATCAGTGCTCTGCACAGGTTTCAGTTGTGTACATGTTTTTAGATAAATATGAGGCTGTTTTGTAAAACAAACTATTAAACACCTAGAAAAAACCCCTGTGTTTATACTGAAATTGATTCCTTCCTTTCACATCCTTCCTCTAGCTCTCCTTTCTAAAAATCCTTTGGTTTTTTATAATCTTGTGTAGCAGGCTACAGCAATCTTTGCTGAAGGAAAAACCTCCTCATTTCATCTCTTCTGTAAATGTATTTGGCACTTGAATTTTTCCTGTGGGGACAAATTAAAGTAGATTAAGCAGGAGTTTCATCATTCACAGGTGTATTTGGAGAGCGTGTTTTTGTCTGTGGCTGCTGGTATACTTGACTTATATTTAGTTATTTATTTTTAATCTCCCAGATTGCTCAGAGCTATTTCTTAGATAAGCAGCAAGGTAACTGGGTGGGCTGTGTTGAACATGCTCTACTTGTGTGTAGAGAAATCTTAAAGCTGGAATCTTGGAAATGCACTAATACTGGCCTTGTGACTTTGTAACTTTTTGAAATGAACCAGTGTTCTGATATGAACACTGAACTCTGAGCATTTCAGATGTTCTTTAAAAAAAAAAATCTTTCATCCTTCTTTTTGTAGAGAGTGCTGGGTTGACCTTGACTGGATGGATGACAGGTGCCCACCAACCTCTCCCCTCCTCAGCAGGATGGCTGAGAGAAAATAAGATGGGAAAAAATGTGTGGGTCAAGATAAAGGCAGTTTAATAAAAGCAAAGGATGTGTGGGGAAGCACAGGAAGGCAAAAGCTGTATTCTCCATTCCCATCAGCAGGCAATCTCTAGCCACTTCCTGGGGAGCAGGGCTTGGGGACACCTAGCAGTTGCTCCAGAAGATAGATATTGTAACAAGAAATGCCCCTCCTCCTCCTTTCTCTTAGCTTCTACTGATGGGCAGATGTCCTGTGATGGGGAATATCCCTGGAATCAGCTGTCCTGGCTGTCTCTCCTCCCAAGATCCTGCCCAGCCTCAGGCCACTGGTGAGGAGGGAATGTGGCCACAGCCTTGGTGCTGGGCCAGCACTGCTCAGCAGCAGCCAAAACACTGGGCTGTTATCAACACCTTTCTGGCACCAAGGCACAGTGCAGCACTACCAGGGCAGCTGGAAGAGAGTTAACTCCAGCTCAGCCAGACCCAGTTCATGAGAAAATGCTACAGATTATTGCTAAAACTTTAAATTTCAGCCAGCACTCTTCAGTTCTATTTTCTCACAGTTGTAAGTATATTAGAATTACCTTTTCTCAAGTGAACTCTAAGCCTGTGTACAAGGAAATAACATAATCCAGCCTGTCAAACATACAGGAAGTCTTAAAGGTTGTAGCACATAACCTTTCTAAATCCCTTTAGCTGAGAAGCTGAGCAGTAGCTACACACTCCTGATGTAGGTGCATTGTCCAGGCAGACACATTTGCACATGTGGTGCTGGTGCATTTCTCAGCTTTTAGCATATCTGTAAATGCTTTTCTCCTCCTTGAGCTTGTGTAAGTCTTTTGAAGACACTGCCAGGCACTGGGAGTCTAGAGTGACCTGTGTGGCATCTTAACATTACTGCCTGCCTGGAGACAGTCCAGGGAAAAGCACTGAAGTAGAACCATGTAAGTTGCAGAGGAGAAATTGGCATTTGAGGTAAACATATTTCTATTGGAGTTAGGTATGTATAAAATCTAAGAATGATGGGATGTGGGCTCTTTCTGCAGGTATCTGTTCATGATAGAAAAACTTAAGACTTGGTATGGGATCAGAGTTAGGTTGAAGCTGGGTCTCTGTAGTTTCATAACCTTTACATCATGAAATGATATCTTTTTGTCAGTGTAACCTTGTTCTTCTAAGTGTATATTACTTACAAGGTCAAGGTTGAAATGTTTAAGCAATAGTCTTTTTTTTTCTTTCTGTTGCTTCACTGCTGCAGACTGGTGAATTTGATTCTCTCGCAATCTGGGTAGTTACATTTTCCCTGCTTAATATATACAAAAAATGAAGAAAATACTCTAAATTACAGCTTTTTTGATATAAAAATTGTTCCTTTTTCTTTCTAATAAGGTAGGAAGCAAGCCTGAGTCAAATAAAATATTTTCCTGCCTTAATCCTTATATTTATATATCCTCTGTTCTTGTCTGAAAGACTTAGACTGGGCTATCCAGCACATTTTCTTAAGTTTTGTTTTGGAAGCATGGAAGTCTTATATTGTATAACAAGTGATTTGATTCAATAAACAACTTCCTTTTTTAAGCCTTCATAGGTTTTCAGATTCCGTATCTTTAGTTATTACAGCCCTGTTGTAATGTACTAGTTATCCGTATTTTTCTTTGGGAAAAAGTTACTTGATGCCCAATGTATCGTTAAGCCATGACACAAGATGTTAATACAGAAGGGAATAGACCTCAAGCTCCAATTTCATTTCATAGATCTTGACTGTGAGTTTTCCATATTAAATTTCATAGTCTTGATTTGTATTTCCCCACTGTGCCACCCCCAGCTTCTGGGTATTTTTGTGTGCATGGTGAGAGAAGACCAGAACCGAGTGGGATGACTGGAGGTTATAGCTGACCTAGCTAGAGAGATTGGCATTTTCCTGCTGTGTGGCATTTACCTTGGACATAACCCACAACTGCAGATTTATCTAATACAGCAGCTGAACTACTCCAGAATGCTGTTATTTTGTGGTCTTCTGTATCATTGTATGTAAGTATTAAAGAGCAGAATGTTTTTTTTTCCCCCCATATGAATGTGATCTTTGTGGTGGTTGTGATTTTTAGTTTTGTGTTACCACCTGCAAAATATTACTACTGCAGTTAGTGCTTGCGTATTTTATTTATAAAATTAATGTATTTTCTTTATAGGTTTGGTCCTTTTCACAGTAACTACTGGATTTGAAGTAAATGTTGGGAGAAATCATGTTTTCAACTACTTTCAGTTCTCATATTTTTGTTCTGGTGCCTCCTGACCATTCTTATTAGTGAAGTCACCTGTGAGGAGGTTAATACTACAGTTACAATTACAGTTTCAGTAATTTGATTTAGCTGGAAAAACAATTTTGAAGCAAGACTAACAGTATTTTAATCACTTTGGACAAGTAAGAGGTCTGAGAGGAAAATTTTGGATATTTTAAAAGAAATTGATTGTAAAAGCATTTTTGTGTCTGGGCTCCAGGTGGCAGAATTGTCCCACGTTCGTGAAATCCACAGCCGTGAGGACTTCAGTAGCGAACTGAAGAAGGAAAGGTGTGCCAGGCTAATAGCGACTGGTGACCTCATTAGTCCTTCAGATGGAGCAGGAGGGTGGGTTTGGAGTGGCTGTGCTCAAGTGCAATGGTACAGCTTGAGTGCCCAAACTCCACTTCACCCAGGACTGGCTTCCTTAGTAAAACTGGGCAGACTCTTTTATTGCTGCCAGGCACTACTGCAGACGTTTTGAGTGTAGCATTTAAAGGAAAGATGGGCCAGATTTTAAAAATTCTATTTATATAGAGCAATAATAGATCTTGTTTTGTCTCTGGGTACCTTGAAGTCGACCAAAAAATCTGTAGAATAAAGCATTATGTTTACTGAAAGAATATTTAGGTCAGCTGTAAAGTAATTCGTTAAACACTACTCTAACATAACTATTAAAAAATTATGTATTTCCATATGCTGCATTCATAGGAGAAATAAACTAGGATTATGTATCAGGGGATTGGGATTTTTGAGATTTTATGCTGTGCTGTATCTTCAGGCTGTTACAGTGTGGCTGCTCTTTCACAGGTCTGAATTAACATTTCAAATTATATGTTTCAGTTGTCTTTCATATAATATTCTTGCTCTAAAAAATTAGTGAACGTAACATGGAACAAGTGAGAGTTGGATCTTTTTATTGAAAATGTAGTCCACAAATACCCAGGGAGCTGTCCAGGGAGCATAGGCCACAGCTATACAGGGAGCAAATACACTCATAGCTATGTTTTCAGTTCAGCTTTAGTAATACACAGTTAACTCTTCTGAGTGGAACATAAAGAAATGTCCAGAGCAACTTTTAGTGAAAGGAGTGTCTGATTTTTATTTTTCCCCCCCAACAGTTAGTAACAAGTTAAATTGTATCAACTTTTTTATAGGCTCCCTAATCTGAAGCTTGACAAAGTCATCATGTATTCTGTTTCCAGTTGGTTACCGACATAAATTCCAGTAGTGTAATGTGAATTTCTTAAACTACCATTGTCCTGAAAGCGGGATCACAAACACCTTTTTATTCAGGTGGTTGTTCTAACAATCTCCTGTGTGGCAGTGTGCTTGTTGTGTGCCCCAGCGTGGCTTGTCCAGCTCAAAAGTGTGCAGAGAACAGTTTGAGGGGCACCGTGAGTCCCTGCTGTTGTGAATTACAAGAGCAGGGAGGACAGAAAATCAACTTCAAAGTTGGTGAACAGTTTGCAAATTGAAGATACATATTCTGAGGCATAGGAGAGTGATGCCTTAAATGACTTTTTACTTTTTGATTTGAATTCCAGATTTAAATTTGTGCTTTAAATTTAGATATGCAAAATATTTTCTTTTAAATATACAGTTTATCACTTCGTGTTCCTTATGAGCAGTGTTTAATTCCTGCTGTACTTTTATGAGGCCATCTGAATACTGTTTGCATGTTTCTTGTCATGCCGTATATAGGAATTACTGAAAATGTGTGATGGGAATATTGCCTTTTTGGAAAGCATCATGCCTTTCAGTCTGTCAGTGGCTGTAAAGGATTTAGCAATATGTCTGAGCACATCAAGCAAATGTGTAAAGAAATGTAGTTGGGGCTCCATTCTTCCTTCTCCAGCCCTGCTCTAAGTCTGGACAATGTTTACACCATTCTGGAGCTCTTGATTTTCCTGGGAAGCATGTCCAAGAAACCCTTATTGTCAGTTCATGTAAGAGTTTATTTGAGTTTATATGGTTGTTCTTAGGCTCCTCTCTCTCTGCAGTGAAACACCAGAATGTAAATCTGATGAAAAATTGGTTACAACTTAGCTATAGGAAAGTCTTGAAGCACTGCAAGCCGTATTGTGTAACAGTGTGTATGCTTCTAGTTTTACATGTTAGATTTAAGGTTTTATTTTTGTCAGATGATTGAGATAAAGTATACTTTTCTTCAATTTTTTTTTCCTCTAGAATTGTTCTCAATGAAGCTGAAACCAGTGTTTATCCTTGATGATCACTCTTAGAAAAGTATTTATTTTGGCTTGCATGATAAAGCTGCTGTAGTGACTAGAAGTCTTTGTTAATGAGAATTAGGGTTATGGTGAGCTAATGAAATTAAAGACTGCAATTTTTTTAGCATAAACTGTGATATATTGAGATGGAAGTATCTGTATTACAAAAGAAATTTAGTTAGTGAAGTGACTTCATTAAGCCTTCCTCATCAGAGCAGTCTGATCTGACTGGCCCTGGGATTTCTCCACAAGCATCCTGGCATTAAATTATTATATTACCAGTGATAGTAACTTGACGTGGTGTATATTAGTCACTGTGTTGGCAAGGGATAGAGCATCTGTGCAGAGAAACAAATATTTTGATGTTTATGGTTCTTTTCCCCTCTTCTTTTCTGCTCTGTCTCCCAGATCAGAAGTTTTTGGTAGTAAAAATGTTGCACTTGATTATTAAGTTTAACTAAATCTAGGGCAGAAGCTAAGGGATATTCATATGCTGATCTCTGAAGGGATGAACAATGAAAACTTAGCAGCCTGCAACTCTGCAGGGCTTTACAAATCAGCTGGTACCTGCAGTGGACTTCCTGCTCAATCATTTTTCTGTCACAGTAATATAATCCCACATCCCTGACCAAGCCAGTGAGCAGCAAGAAGATGATGTTAGTTTGAGTGCTTGTTAAAACACTTCTGGTTTTCTCCCCTTCCAAACAGACATTGGTTGTGGCCTTGGGGGACTTGCCTTTTCATGCTGTGGAAAAAAGACATCAGCAAGAACACTTCTAATTCCATGCTTATTAGTGGCTTGTTTTCAGCAGATGGGAGAAAGAATCCTGTGGGGTTTTTTACCTGTGTTTGGTCCAGGATGTGCAATTTAAGGCTATTAAAATCCCATATGTTTAAAGGCCTTTGAAAAATTCATAATTTGAAACTCAAACTCACTTTAAGACTATGTTAACTGTAGGTTTTATGATTAAAATATAGATGTGAAAGTTGGTTGTAACTTCCTTGTGACTGGGAGATGTGGCTTCTGCATGGACAGTCACTCTTATAACATTGCTCCTGTTGTTAATTAGTTCCTCCTTGCGAGTTTCAGAAGATGGAATAGCCTTGTTTCCTCAAGACTGTGTGTGATAAAGCACAGCAATGACAAGAATTGTGACTGATATGCTGCCCAGGCCACAGTTTGGGAGAAATCTGAATTTGCAGTAAAAGCCTGTAGTTTAGACTTTGGGTATCCTCATATAAATGATATGTGCATGGCTTGCAGCTCCTGAAAGGTTTTTTCTCCAGATTTTTCCGACTAAAAAGAACTTTAAATACAGTTTTTTGTGAGTTCTTTCAGACTGTGTCGAAAGAACTCGGTTTGCTCAGGGGATGGCTTTGCCTTTATAAGTGGTCTCTGGTGGTCTTCCAGTTCCTGCCTTGCTGGCTTGCAGTGGATTGACAAGATGTTCACTGAGGTCAAGTGAGCAGGCTTAGGGAAGCTTTGCTGTACAATTCTAAGTGATTTCTACAAAATTCACCCCAGAAGTCTTTCTTTTGTAATTCATGTCTTTGTTTCTTGGTGCCAGTGGTGTTAACACCGCTTCAGTGTTAGTACACAATACTCTGGAACAGTGTAAGCATTTTGTGAACGCTTTATATTATTCTGAACCAGTAAACAAAAAAGCTCTTTTCCTTAATTGAGTAAAGGTTTCTTTTACTGATGAACCATTACTGAAAGTTGACATTAGTAGTAGGCATGGCGTTCATTAACTCTGCAGTTTATAGATTACAAGTGCTTTGACAGGAGTTTTGTTTACCTTGGGGTGTAATGAAGCCAGTTAGATTTAGCAGGTGTGGGCTTTAAAAAATAGGGGGTAGCAATGATGCCTTAAAACCCTGTTAATGTTTGGATCCTGTCACAGAAACGGGGCCAGAAATGATCTATTTAGAAAATTGCTCCACCGGTTTTGGTTTTCGGTGAAACATAAGTTAACTAAATGGTGTCTTCCTGCTGGGTGGTTGTTATGTAAAATGCAGATGGTCAGCAAGGTTCACAGGTACCCGATATCTTTTTCAGAACTTTGCCAAGAATATTTTTGCAATTCTTCAATCAGTTAAAGCCAGAGAAGAAGGCCGAGCACCTGAGCAAAGACCTGCACCAAACACAGCACCAACGGTAAGAGCAGTGCTTAGCTGAACACGAGGGCTGGGACACCAAAAGTGAGAGCACAGGGTCTTCTCGGTATTACAGACGCAATTTGTTTGGGTTTACTTCCAAAAAATGCACATTTTTCAAGCATAACTTCCCAGCTATTCTTTGACTTAAATTGCATTTATTGGTATTTAAAGAGTTGAATATATTAGTTTAATTTGTTCAATATGCTCTCGTTACTGAGAGATTAATCTGCTGGTGCCAGCTTCTGCATCTATCAAGCACTAGCCACATGCTGCATCTATTTGCAAAAAATGTATTCGATGAGAGTGCTGCCATTTCCAATGAAATGTTTTGCTGCTTTTCTGACAGATAGGGTAGCAAATGTTTAAGAATCTGGAGCATGACTCATGGGTGGGAACAGCTCAAACCAGCTTTCTTTTGCCTGTAATAAATCAGGACAGACTTAGAGCTGTATTGTTTAATTCTATCTAGGTATTAGACAGGATTTGTGTAGAATTGTGGTGTTTACTGTTGTGTTCTGTTAAACCTAATATATCTTTGAACATGGTGGTAGTCTGCTCTAAAAGCTGTTTAATCATACTTGGTTTTGTTTTTGCTGCTACTGCATTTAACAAAGAACTGAATTTAAATAGCAAGATGAATTCCAACATGTAAATATTTGCTTTGTGTTGAATTTCTTAAATTGTGCATGGCATTATTCAAATGTCCCACTCAGAATAGTTGTGAATACATAACTAAGCCATCCACAAAACTGATTGAATTGGTATTGAGTGTGCCTCTAGATGGGTGCTTTTAAAAAAATTTTTTCCCAGAATGCCTTTTTTCCTCAAAATTTGTTCTTATTTATTTTATTTAGCAAGATTGTATCTTAATCAGGCTGACAGGGGAAATTTTGTGTGGCTGAAGCCTTAACCATGCATTGTCCATTGATACTTTTTTCCTTGCCAATTCTTTAAGTATAACAAAAAGTCAGTGATTTCATTACACGTAGAGATTTTAGTAATGTAGTTTTTTACTGTTTGTTATTTTAGTTTTGCCTCAGGTTGTTCTCTTTGCATTCAGTACTAAACTCTGTCTATAAGATTGTAAGTGGATGTTGAATGGAAACATCAGAAGTTTTCAAATGCATTCGAACTCCTACAAAAATGAACTGGTTTTGTACTCTTGAGTAGTTCTAAGTAACTCTTCATGAAGTTCAAAAACCATCAAATACCTTTTAGTATGTTTTACAAATGTTATTTAACCTGTTTTAGGATCCCACTTTACGAAATAAGCAACCCATTCCAGCTGCCTACAACAGATATGATCAGGAAAGATTTAAAGGCAAAGAGGGTAAGTTGATTGCTATGCTTTTTTCAAAAGTAAAAGAAAATTGAGAACCAAAACTGACAAGTCATCAAGTTCATATTAGGGCATTTTCTCTGCTATTATTCTCTGCTATGCCTAAAGATAGCTTTCTAAGTAATAAAATCCAAAAGTATTATTTCTTAGAAATTATTTCTACCTCTTAGGAAGCAAACTGAAAGCTTAAAACCAGAACTTCCTGGGGGAGAAAAAATTTGTATGGAGAAGATCATACGCAATTAATAAAAAAGCACAAGTGCAAGGGTGACTGTCAGGTGCATAACATGAAATAGATTCCCTATCCTCAAACAGGCATTGTTACTCTAAAAGTTGCCTCCAGTAACTCCAAGTAAATATTATCTAGTTGTGTCTATTTAAATTAAAAATCAAACTGGGAACCACAATGCAAAACACAAGTGCCCTCCTGGAGAGGAGATGGAAACGATTTAAAATATTGAAGAATTCTCACCAGTTTTAAAACATGGTGAACATTGAACTTGAGTGCTGATTTGTCTTTCTAATGCAGTTTTTCTCCTGTCCCCATTGCTTTTTTTATCTTGTTTTTAGCACAAGTTCAGTTACTTCACTTTCATGTCTTGCTGTGGTTTTATTTTGCAGTCTTGTGTTTGTTGTGCTTGGATGGTTTTGTGCTTCTTGCAGAAGGTCATGCAGATTTTGTTACACTTCTGAATTGCCTCTTTTAGTTCTCAAATAAAGTCATTTTCGTCTTTAATGAAACTTCCCATATGTGTTTTTAAGGGCTTTCTATTTGGCTGCAAGGACTTACATGCTGCTAAATGCCATTTTAAACTGTAGGTGAACAATTCAGTCTGCATTTTTTTAGAATATTTGACTTCGTCCAAGTTATTACCATTTTTTGTTCAGGGAAACTGTGGCCAACTCATCTCTGAAATTATATAAATAAAAAAAGTTTTGTAAAGCTGCATTTACATGTGAATACATCCTTTATGTTTATGAGGGTGTTTGTTGTGTGTGAAACTTCCTATGGGAAATTTGGTCAGATACTGTATTGTATCCTCTTGAAATTTATTCCCTGTTGGCCTCAATACGCCTATATTTCAGTGCAGTGGTTTTATTTACTACTGCTCATTGTCAGTTGCATGTGGGGATGGAGAAAAATGCCAAAGCAGGGTGTTTGGTAGCTTTTTCAGCACTGAAAAATAATCTGAAGTAGCTGCCATGAAGAACTAATTGTTACAAGAAAAGCCAAGGGAGTTTGGGAAAGAAAGGAACAAAAAATACAAAGCTAAACCAGCCCTTCCATGAATATTTTTACTAGCCTTTATTCAGTTTCCTTCTGTTAACATCTTAAACCTTCAAAATTCATCTATTTGCCAAGTAGTTTCCCTTTCAATACCACTTCCTGTTAAGATTTAAAAGTAGTAAATATCTAAAGTGGCCAGTGTGAGATAATAAAAGGCAGAGCAAGAAATTAATAGTCAAGTGTAAGAGTTCAAATGTACCAAAGGCTGTAATTCATTGTGGACTCTTTTACAACAAGAAGCTCAGGTACAGGGATGGTCTGAGTCCTCCTAGCTGCCACATGACACGGTTCTGGTCAGGAGCCCTGCAGGCAGTGTCTGTCCTGAACAGGTGGGTGGATTTTTTGCTTATACCACATGTGTGTGGTTCAGGGGGGAACAGGAAATAACAGGTTTTGCATGGCAGGAATGAAGAACCCAGAAGAGTTTGCAGAGCAGCGCTAATCAGTGTGAGCTTAATGTAGAAACTTCTGAGCAGAAAGCAGAGATGAGATCAGAGGCTGACAGGAAAAAAAGGTTTTCTGTAATTAGCAGTGGTGAAAAATCCATTTTAATATTGTGTGATGCTGACAATGTGGTGTTGGGGTTTCTCTTGGTGCTGAAATGGGATTGACTGGACTGCAGCTCTTGTTCCAGCTGAAAGGTTCCTTTGTGATGTGGTCCTATTCTACCTGTCTTAACTCACTGTCACACTCCATTCTAGAGTGTGTTTATCTGCCTTAACTTTCTGGTTATATTTGGTTTAGTCACACAAAGTTAATTTTGTATTTCAGGTTTCTAGGTATATTTAAAGAAAAACATAGGTTAAGAATAGCAGTGGTGTAATACCAAGTTAGCTAAGTGTAGGCTAGCATTGGAAATAAAAGTGAGGTGTTGGAAAGAAGGTATTTTAAATGTGAGATTGACTTATAAAAGGTATTGGTACATCACTTAAGGAAGTTATATAGAATTAGTAATTAACATCTGGATTTCTTAGGAGAGGACTACCTAGAGATATTTGAGATCATCTTCAGCTTCAAATTAACTTCAGGAAATAGCAAAGATCTCATTTACTTCTAGGGGTATTCTATTGTAAAACTGTGAACTTTTCAATTGTAGTCTAACTGGAACTCCCAGTGCAGGTGGTTTTCCTGTCATAATTAGGCATTAATGCACTGCTAATGTCATTTGCTTAAAACTGAATGATGCACATCACTTGCAGCTCTGTCACAAGTGAACTCATTCTTTATGGGATTTTTTATTTAGTTGCCCTCAAGATGAAGCTGTGGCTTCCAAATATTCAGTGTAGAAGTGAGATTGCAAGCAGAAATAGTCATCAGTAAGAATAAAATAAGGCATTTTTGTTCAATAAACTCTGTTTTTTTACAATAAGTCTAGTAAGAACTTGGAATTACACATGTTTATGGAAAGGTTGCAGTATTGGGACTTTTGGGAAAGAAGTCTGAAGGAAAAGAAACATAATCAAGTTCAAAGGGTAATAATTTGCAGTTTTTATGCTATTGTATGCACATTTATCAGTAATGATGGATAACACCTAAGATAAAGTTGAATCCTACAGATTTCTGCCATTCTGAAGGGTTTCCACACCTTGCCCTCTGTGCCTGCCTGTGGTTGGCTACAAATCGTGGGAGGCAGGATGGTGTGATGCTTATAGCAGTGGGCACAGTGCGGGGTTTGGCGGAAGCTTGAAACAAAGCCAAAAGACAATGCCTCTAGGCTTTTTTCTTTGTGTCTCACCTGTTTGCTCTTTCCTCAGAGGTACTGAAACCCTAGAAAAGGTTCTCAGTAGTCCTCTTCTAGTTGCAGCAAGATTGTGGCATATTGCCTATCTTCAGTTTTGTGTGATACTACAGTATTTAAAGTTTAGGCAGCAAAGAGGTGAACTGTTTTTCTTTGAATATTTGTGTGCTTTAATACAGAATTTTTCCACTAGCTGCCTTGTCCTTAGCATAAGAAAGTCAAAGCTTGTAGAGAGAGCCAAGAGGGTAAATTTAGGAATTTTAACATGCATTAAGTAAACTGTTGAGCTGCGGCCAAATTTCTCAGCTTCTTGTGATGGATCATTATTTCTGATGCAGTGTATCAGGATGCCTCTCTGGTTGACTGACTTAAAATTTTCATGCCAGATGGGACAGGGTTTGCTGCTAGAGTGGTTTAATAGTCAGTGTGAGGGGGTGGTAATTGTGCTGCTCTTGAAGAGCAAACAGTGAGTTCCACGTGCAATCAGTGGAACTGCTCAGCAGCCCAGGGGCAGCGCTTGGCCACCTTTTGCCCAGCGGGGGTCTTGTTCCTGCACCTTTGGTCAGGCAGGACAGAGAGACCTTTCCTTTGACATTCTTCAAGTTCTGTGATGCGTTAGAATGTTGTTTGCAGTAGGAATTGCACATCCTGGATATTTCCACATGGAAAGTGGAAGAACATGTTGCTTGGCAGGGCACCCATCCTGCCCAACTGCTCAAATGTTTTTGAGGTGAGGAGGTGAACTCCTTGCAATCACTTTCCTTGGGTGCTGTTTCCTTCCTGTTGCTTTGGTTTCTTTCATGCTGGCAATTAGTGATGGTATCTTCTCTTCAGCAACACAGAGCTCCATCCAGTGCTAAACTTTCTCTGCTTTTACCTTGGTAGTCTCATTCCTTTCCTTCGTATTGCTCCCTTGAGTGTTTTTTTACACTTTATTAATGTGTGTCTTTACAATTGGGGGTATTTTTTCAAACTGCAGTCTGTCATACCCTCTTGAGCAACATAATTTTAAAATTTTTTTCAGGATTTAAAAATCCTGTGCTCAAATGCCATTTGATGCTCAGGAGCTTATTTCGTGTCCTCTCCTGTGTGCCTTAATGTTTGATATTTAAATACACACTATTGATATATCTGTTTTGGATGCTATACCTTGTTTTTCCCATTTTCTTGGGTGGCTTTACCTGAGATCATCCTTTTCACATGCTTGTTTGTTCTGTACTTTCAAAGTGTGCCGTAGTGCTGGGATGGTAATCTTGAAGACGTAACATTTTTGTGACCCATTAAGTGCATCTCTCAGTATGGATGGCAAAGTCAAGTTTTCCTGTGCTGCTCCAAGGTTAGGTCTTTAAGGCTTATTCCAGGAGTGTTCCTGTTGTTCTCAAAGTTTCAACATAGTAGAAGCCAATTGTTACTACTCCCCCCAAAACAAAATAAAAATCCCCCAAACCCTCCAGCAATATTCAGTCCTAGTTATTGTAAATAAGAGTCTTGCTCTGATTTCAGCCCATAATGGTGAAAAGAATATTCTTGACTGCGTTCAAATGTTTCCTTCAGGAAAGCTTGCTGTTGACTTCCTGCTGTTGTCATTTTATGTTTCATTTATAACTTTATTGGATTTTTCAGGCATAGCTACCATTTTCCAGAGGTTTGTCTGGCTTTCAGCCAGTCCTAAGTGCTAAGCCCAGGCCACAGAGGACTGTGAAGTTACTGTATTTGAGGTGACTCTGGACCATAACATTTTGTTTCTCTCTCATATACATTGTTAAGAAAGTTTCTTTATAAAGCATTTCTCATTATAAGTTCTTTTGTTTTAAATTGTGTGATATCCTTTTACCCAGGGAGAGTAGAACTTGTAACAGGAGATAGAAGGTTCTGAAGTTTTACTGGTCAGACTTAGTTTGGCCTGTTAGACTTGTATATATTGCATTCACTTTTAAGATTTATAGGATACTGCTTTTTTTCCCTAGCAGAGAATATGTGGAAGAGATGCACATTTGGAAAAAGAATGCGGTCTATCTGTATTTTCTGGCTTGGTTTAAAAAGTTTAAAAACTTTCAGCACTGTGCATTCACTTCTGTGCTGGAAAACACACATGGATTCATACTGTAATTGCTTTTAACTGTGAGAATCTTAAGATGTTGGTGTTAATTACTGGTAAGATTATTACAGAGCTGTTATATATGAACTGTACAGAGAATTTGTGATTAGTGTAGCTTGGAAATTCAGGTGTGAAACTTTCACTGGTTAGGGTACAGTACTGTAAAGGAGTGCTCAGTAAACTCTCATGCTGAGTGAAATTTGGTGTCAGGGATTAAATTACTGGGGCTGTGAAGTGGGGTAGTGAATCATTTCCAGGCAGTCTGCAGAGTGTTTCTATCTGGGGCTTGAAGACTATACACCTGAAAAAAGAAGTGGTTATTCAGTCTTACTCATCCTCAATTCAAACCAAGTCTTTAACTTGAGCTTTTCAGTATTTGAGACATGCTGCATTGTTCTGTTTTTATTTCCCTTGACTTCCTTCCAGAAATTCAGGTTAATTTGAGTCTCTTTCAAGCTTCTATTCTTTTGGTAATGTATCAGAGCTCAAGTTTGTAGCCGGATTGGATGACTTGAGCTGCAGCAGGTGCGGAATCAAAGTGCAGAGTGACCTAGATGGATGTGGAGCAGTGGCTTTAAGCAAATGGAAGGCACTCTGAGCATTAATACTTCTATGCGAGGAAATGGAACATGCACCCAGATGCTGATGGAGAATATAATCAGTCCAAAAAAGCTGATGCATTAGGGTGCATATTTTCTTTTCCAGGTCTAATTATTATAAATAAGAAAAGGCACTCAGATTGATGTATAGTGATGCTAGAAAGGTAACTAAAGGTAACTAGTGATGAACCACACTGGAAATGTTTATGGTTCTTTTACCTGTCTTTGGGTCATGGAACTGTGAAACTGTGACCATAATACATGCAATGACTGGAGAAGAAAAAAAAGCAACTGGTGGTAGGTTATGTTTTCGAAGCATTAGAGTTGTTTATTCAGTTCTAGTTATTATGTTTAGTCTCTCAAGATGTAGTTTTAAGGCATC
The DNA here is from genome assembly GCA_013398015.1 of Oreocharis arfaki. NCBI lineage: Eukaryota > Metazoa > Chordata > Aves > Passeriformes > Paramythiidae > Oreocharis > Oreocharis arfaki. The sequence goes on from VZRR01012727.1 coordinate 441,778, forward strand.
TGTTGATGTTGGCATTTTTAACAATGCGTGTATTTCTAAAATTGATTATATTTGGCAAACAAAAGGTTGCAGTACAGTTTTTCATGACAAAACTATTGTTGGGCTTTGCTTGTGTTCTTTAGTCCTTAGTGGTGTTAGACCTGTGATTGAAGCATTTAATATGGACTGCTCTTTGCCTAAAGGAAATGTGTGTCATAACTTTGTAGTAAATATATTGAAAATTCCCAGTGTATTAAAGACCCTCAAGTAAGTTTTGTAGTAGTTTTCTGCATCTAATTCCAAGTTTAAAAATAAGAGTCCAAAGTCTTACCAACATGGTACCTTTATTTATAAGCATTTTTTTCTTAAATACCCTTTTCTTAGTAGATGGTTTATCATTTTAACTGCCTCTATTACCACCAGTGAAGCTGGGAGCTTAAAGCTGGAGTTATAAACTGATCCTTGGCCAAGCATTGCCATTTCATGTCTGTGCTGGTGCATGACTCAGCAGCACAGGTTGGAGCTGCTTTGGGAGGGAGTGGAGAGGTGTTGCTTTGGTGTTGTTGGAGGGTACGGCACAGCGTTTGTGCTGATGTGTGCTGAGGGCACGGCCGGGGCTCCGGGCCGCTCTCTGTTCCACTCCTCTTTGCTGTGGCCCGTGGTTCCTCTTGTATCCCGGGTCTGCTTTTGAGCAGCTGCATCAGGGTCAGCCCCTGGCCTTGGAGAAAGCTCTGGAAGAAGTGCCTCTGCTTTCTAGCCTGCTCATTGAATATCTTTCACAGCATTAACCTGGCTGACATCCTCAGCAATTTTTGAAGTGGGAATGAAGCTGTGACTGTGGAGTCCCTGACCTGGAAGCATTTGTTTCCTGCTTTGCACAGCGAGTGGAGCTGAGGGTGCTGCTGGATGTGCCCAAGTGTACAAACTGTTGAGACCTTACAGAATGGTACAGACATGCAAGGGGCAGGGCTCTGGCTTTAGCAGTGTTTATTTCTGTAGAAGTGATTGACTGACGGGTACAATATCCCGTGGTGCGAGAGGATCGGATAAGCACAGCTGTGTTCTGAGAAAAGTGTCCGTGCTGTTACTGCTCCAGGCGGGTTTGCTATGGCCCTCTGGAAGCTGGAGATGCTTAACTCTAATTCACCAGTTGCCTGAGAGTTTGAGGCAGGAAATTGGAAAGCTGGTGGCAGTTTGGGAGGTGGTTTCTTCTGCTGATGGTGCCCTACTGCAGATAGCAGAGCTTGGGCCCTGCAGTAGCTCTCGTAGTGGCTGCAGGAACTGTTTGCAGCAATGTGAGTGGGTACGGACACTGGCCATTTAACATCTCTTGTATTTGCATTAGTACAGAAAGCTGCTCTGCCATTATTTGCTAATGATCAGAACTGTTTTATTTGCTACCTGAGTAGCTGCTAAATAGCACTGGGGGTCCTGTGTAGCTGCTGGGAGCATTCATTAGGCAGGAAACTGGAGTTTGCTGGAAGCAACAAGTGGCTCTTCATCCAAGTTATTTACTTCTCCTACTAGAAAGAAGGGTCAGGACAAGGCTGGGAGCAGGAAGCTCATGAGAGCCAGAGCTGTGGTTTGTGGCTCTCATGGCTCATTAAATGAACCAGGACAAATTTTATGAGAGACTTGGGAAGACTTTTGTAAAAGATGAAACCAGTGGCAGTTGAGCAGAGATTTGTTCCCTGCCAGGTGCCTCTCTCCCTTTTGATTTACTTTCTAACTGTGCTGCTGGCTCTGTGGGCCTTTATTCCCTTTGCAATGCTGGTGGAGACAGGGAACAAACACAGAGAACTAATTACAGAGTCAAGATTTGTGTTGAGAGAAAGAAGCCACGGCAGGCCAGACACAACAGAGGATGGTGCTGCGCTGCTCTTGCTATGGGGTATCTGTATTCTTTGGAAAGAACATCTGTTCTTTCCAAAGTAGTTGCAAGTGCTCGTGTCACAGGCACGAGGAACCCATAATAGGTCACTCAGGAAAGGATAAAGGTTCTTATGGTGGTGATGTCCTGATATTCACAAACAACTGTCAGCCTAGATTAGACACCTCTGATTTATATCACTCCAAGTCAGCAAAAGCATCTCTTCAACTTAGGGAGTTCTACCAAGTATTCTCAAGGCTCCAGGCACCACCTGAAATATTAATATGCTCTGTGCCCAGCAGCAGTGACCTAAATAGTCACAGAGCAAACTGTTCTCCATGGAAGTGTTCGTGCAGTCACATTTGACCATCTTCAGCTCAAGTTCAGTGGTGTGACCTCTGAGCTAAGACTCAAGGCATAGTTACAGACTGGGGTTGAGGGGAAAGGCGGGAAGGCACTATCAATTTATATAGGGAGGCACTATCAATTTATATAGGGAGGCACTATCAATTTATATAAGGAGGCACTATCAATTTATATAGGGAGGCCAGGGTGCTGTCTCTTTTTTTTTTTCTAGTAGGAAAGACTGGAGTCATGTGTTTCTGTACCTGCATTTAACTTTCTCAGAACCATGTCTGTAGTTCAGAAATGTTCAGTCTGGCAGAAGAGGAGGGGTGGCCTTGAGAAGTGAAGCTGAAGAAGAGCTGGAACTGAGCTGACTGTAAAACAAAACGTGGTCAGTGACACTGGGCGTCTTGACTTGGTAGTGGGTGACTGCTCTGGTGGCATAACTGAGGGAGTGAGGGGGAAAAGGTGAAACCCCAAACTGTTCAGAAAGTAGATAGCTGTCTCTGTCGTGAGAGGACACGACGATCGGTTTCCAGCTCTGGAGTGTCTTTTTATAGGCACTGGAGAGTTTTTAAATCTGAGAAACTTTTCTGCCTTGTTTTCTTCGAGTGTCTGATGATCTTCATCATCTAAGGAAGAAAGGATGAGCAGCCACAGATGTTTCCTGGAGCATTTGCATTGCTTTCAAAGTTGTCTGGATTTCAATTTAAGTTAATTTACTCATGATGAGAGCAAGAAGCTCTAACAGTTTTGAAAATTCAGTATTTTTCTTGGACTTTTTTTAGGTTTGGGTAGGAGCCATGCTTTGGTTCTGCCTTATTTCTTTGTCTATCATGTTTTTGTGCTGGTGCATTGTATGGAGGGGGTGTAATAAATGACAAAAACATACCAGTTCCAAGTAGCTGTTTCTGCACAGTATCAGTTCCCTTTTCCCAACTCTAGTTGAAATAGCCCAAAAGTTGCTTAGATGTAGACAAATGCTTGTTTATCATGGTTTGATTGGTGATGATCGTGCCATTTTAGGTAGGAATTGTTTGGATGGTTGGGTGATGGCATCAGTTGATGGTAGATGCATGAGGCTAGGGAATTTACAAAAGGAGAAAGGTTTTCTTGTGAATCCTGGTGGCACTAGTCAGGAGCTTACTTTGATCTTAAAGTGCTGAGAATAGGGGGACAGAGAAGGAGTATTCACAAGCAAATAGGTTACTGACGGTAGGTTTAGTCATTGGGCAGTTGCAGGCTTCTGGCACTTAGCATACATTCAATCTAATTAAAACTAATAAAAAAATCCACCCCAAGAACCCCCCTTTTTATAACCTTTAGTCTGGTATTGTGTATTTATGCAGATCCTGTCCTCTGTATCATATGACAATGGTGTTGCTGCTCTTCAGCACTCCAGAAGTGAATTTATCAAGTACAATGGCCACACTTTTATAGCTGGCATGTAAATCGGTTTCTTAAGTATATTTTTCCATTAATACAAGTTGCGTATGTTGCATTATAATGTATTCTGGGAATATGAGGGGCTTCTCAATCTTGTAGTGACTGAGACCACGTGCAAGTTGTAACATATTCTCACAAAGATTTAAGTTTATAGCCTTTCTCTGAAGTGCTTTCAATTATTCCATGCAGCAGCAAAAGCTTACTCTGGTTACAGAGAGCAGAAATATCAAACTGACCTCTGTCTAAAGAAAGCAGATTTCCTAGTGACTACCCAGGTTTTGTACTGGGAACAGACCCTAAACCACCAGCAGCAGCAAGATGTGTTCTCTGACAGAATAACTTCAGAGCGATCTCCAGTGTTGTCCGTTTATACATGGCACCGCTGTGTTCACGGGGATTTACAGAAGGCTTTTTTTCCTTTGCAGAAACGGAAGGCTTCAAGATTGACACCATGGGCACCTACCACGGGATGACTCTGAAGTCTGTGACGGTGAGTGGAAAATCTTTGCTTAAATATGTTTTACAGACATGATCGTGTACCTATATATATTATATATTGTCGCGGTTGAGGCGGACGCACGACACACACTAATTTTAACATAAAGTGCAGGCAAAAAGCGTTTATTTCAAGAGCCAGTGTTATATATATACACTTTTCTATGTTTATCATTCGTGTTAATTGTCCATTGGTTGCTCAATTACTACAGTAGATTCATTGGCTATTTTAACTACACCATACTGTTATTAGTTATCTACAACACAGACATCTCAAGAATCTAAACAAAATGCCAGCTGCAGCCTTGTTGCTGTTTACTCTCTCTATTGTTCTGAATTTCTTGCTTCTCTCAATTAGATTTCTCACAGGTAGAAATGGACTGTGCTGAGGCCAATGTCAGACTCAGACTCAGGCTTTCTGACCTGCTGTTAATTCCCACAATATATGTTTAGGGATAGAGATCTCTTGTCCTCCTGGCCTAGGCTCTGGAAGGTCACTTAGGCTGAGTAACAGGATGATGAAAGTTCTTCTCTATGAAAAGACAAACCGTGTTTTGTTTGATCTGCATGTTTTAGAGATCTGTGCCCCGGAGATTTGTTTGTGTGCAGTAAAAAGGTGTGCTGGGAAGGCTTCTTGAGGAGGCACAGCCTTTTCCTGCTATACTTAACATACCCAGGTTTTTGCTAACCTTAGGTGTGTCTGAGAAACACATCTTTCATGATCATAAGTGATAAAACTATACTCACAAAACTGAATTAATAAAACCAGGTTTTGGAGTATTCCTCTTGTTTCCACTCTGCATTTAATAAAATAAATTTTTTGGTGGTGGAAGAGTTAGACCTCAGCATTACTGTTGAAGCTTTCTAGCCTGGTGAGATGGACTTCTATTGTGTGGCTGTACAATGCCCTCAGTGAGAATTGCAGCATTTACAGATGAGAAAGAGAGACCCTCAGACAGATTCCCTTGTCTTTCTTTGTCCAATGTTTGTCTGCTTTTGTGGAAGTGGGTTGAATGCTCTCGAATAAATGCTGTTTTGATCTGCTGGTGAGTAGGACAGATGCTACAACACTGCTGTAGTGCCCTCGTGAAGGTTTTTGCCATCTGCATACCTGTGTAAATCTGATGAACAGACAGCGCTAAACGCTCTCCTAAAGCCATGCACTACTTCTAGTTTGCACTTCTCATTTGAATGTAAAAGAGGACCTTGAGTAGAAATTTCTGAAAAACACTCAAAGGGTTTTTTTGTTTGATAAAAGTCCTTTCCCAAATCTTTCATTCCCAACTCATCTCGACTTAGGATACTGTAAAAAAAATGGAAGGGAATATTTAAGGAAAGAATCTACTTGGCGGTAAATAGTGTCATTTCTAGATGAATTTGGAAATTGAAAAAGGTAACCTATTGTGTCTGAAGATTTGTTCTTGAACTTTGATTCTTCATAAAGCAGCCCAAAATTCATGCAAAGTGTTGTTATACCAAACCCAGGTTCCTATGGGATATTACATCTGCTTCAAGGGGTAGTGATTTGAAATGGGTTAATAAATAGGTTCTGTTGAAATGGCTCTGTGGGGAGGAAAAAGAAAGAAGAAAGAGAAAAGCAAGATTAAAGCAGAAATGTTGAAGTGTTTTAAGCTTATCAGTGCAAAATCTGTAAAAGTGAAGGGATGTACAGTAACTGTAAAAATTATATGTTTTTTTAAGGTCATAAAAATAATTAAGGTCTTTTGTTCTAGGAATCCTACCTCATGTATTGAGCATACTGCTTAGGGTTTTGAGGTTATTAAACTGTCCTTGTTGGTTTCTTCCATTTAGAAATAAAATATATCAGATATTAAATTACAAGTAAACCTTTTTTTAACATAAACCAGAATTTTTTAAAATAACTGTTTAAGAGGTATTGCACGACTGCACATAAAGCATCATCTGGTGTCATGAGAAATATTAAAACTCCATCTGTCACTTAGCTTTTGTCTAAGAAAGAACTGGTAAGGGATTTTTGGAGCCTTATTTTCCAGACTATTAAGAAGGTGGCCTCAATATTTAGCTCATTCATAAACTGCAGTGACATCCTGGCTTTGTGTTTCAGTGGGGGAGAAATAAATCTGTTAATTATGTTCATCTGTTTTTGTCTAAACTTTGTCATAGTGATGGACCACATAGTTCTAACCCATAATCTCAGACTGTATTTTTGTGGAGAATAGTTAATCTCCTGCCACTTGGCAAGTTCCATATTTTGCTTTTACTCAAGGGTTTTTGTGGTTTGTTTATATTTTTTTATGCTAAACAAAATTAGGGAGGAAATGGGAAAGTAATTTCTTTCCCTAGGTGTTCAATAGGAAAGAACATTATACTCATTGGCTAAATCATAGGAATATGGAGGATAGCACTGGAATTCATTCCATCTGCATGATCTCATCTGCTGTCCTCATAGTATTGGGATGATCCCTCTATGAACTCATCAAACATTTCAAAGGAATTGGATTGTTAGGTAGCTCTTGGTTAGAGGCTCTCTTCAAACTTCAGACCTCTGATTTCCAGATGGATGCTGACATTTGAAAGCTTCTTTTTTTATGCCATTGTTCTCCTTGACATGGTGGCTCCTCCGTTTCTTCTGTGGTATTTGCTTCCATGAATGTATTTCTAGAGAGCAGTCAGATTCCCTTAAAACTCATGCTTCTTACCTGCAGTGTGAAGTGATCCCCTCTTTGGAGTTGCCCACCTGCTTCTCATATAAAATTTGTAAAAGGTGTTTTTGTTTTGCATTATATTCCCTACACTTGCACTCTGCCTTATTGTAATTCTCTGTAATGACTTTTATGAAATGTGCAAAACTTCTGTTTTGTGTTTGTTCTTGCTGAAATCTGAGCTGTCCTAGATGCTTGTTCTTTTTAACAGCAAAACAAAAACTTCTTCGTCTTGACTGCTTTCTTTTCATCAGTGATGTTGGAAACTTTCTTAGCATTCGGAGTTTGTGCCAGAACAGATGGTGAATGGTGGGCTTTTTTCTGAAGTAATGTCAGCTAAAATAACTTGTGCTGCTGGCAGTTCTTCCCTGTAATAGGGTTTTTGCTTAATTGGCACACTTTCTCTTAGGAAGAACTGACTTATTTATTGAATTTTTATTGTGAAGCCATGATCTCATTATTCTGGACCTGGAATTGTTTATAGCAAGGCATTTTCCTCAGAAAGATTTTTTAAATTTTTTTTTTCCTTTTTTTAATGTGGCACCTTCTATTTGCCTGGATTGATGATGTTTTGGAGAATTAGTAAATAAGCTAGTGGTGGTAGCTCTTGCAATCTGGTTTCCCAGCAGTTCATGTAGCAAACTGTCCAGCATGACTTTTCAAAACCTGCAGGTCTCCCTACAGGCTTCACTTCCAAGCATAATCCCCTGTATAGCAGAACAACTTCTGGTATTTACCTAGGAAAGTTTGCTGTTTGAGGTGGATCAGTCTTTGGAAGAGAAGTATGTTTGTATTTCTGTACCACGCAGGGTGTGGGGTAATGCTGAGAGAGAATCTTAAGCTGTTAAGAATAATTATGAACATTCTTTGTTACTTGTGTAAATTTGACATCTTTGGGGCTTTAGCCTCCTGCTTTTCTAAAGGGAAATGTTAACTTGGAGCCTAGGCCAGCATCATCTCATGGAAGCCTAGAAGGTGGGTCTCATCTTTTACATATAATGAAATTGAATTTTGGACTATTCATTTCTGTAGCTAGGATATGTGAAGCATTTAGCTGTTAGTGTAGCTGGAGATGTAAAGATCAGAACAGACCAGTTATCTGCACCTAGGGCAGGATAGGGAGAAGCTGCTTGTTCTGTGAGCATCTGATATAACTGGTTGTGGCTACTAAACTCTTCCAAGCTGAGGGAATGCTTTGTATTGACTGTGTGCACTTGAAAATAATACTTGTTTCTCCATTACAATAATAGTCATGGTGAGGCTGAGTTTACTCATCCTTGTGCTTTTTGCCTTGAGTTCTCATGGCTTTAATATGAATGAAAGAAAGAAACAGGATGAAAGCATGTGGAGTTCTGTAGAGTGATTTCCCCTGAGCTGAGTGCCCTGGCTGGTCAGGGTGATTCAGGTGCTGGAAACTTGTGTTCAAGTGAACAAGAACTGCATGGCACTGCAGTAGGCCCTTGCAGAAATGATTTTGTTGTCATTCCTAATTGCTGGAAGGCTCTCCTGTTTTGAACTTGGGGTTTGTTTCTTTTAGCATTCAGGGCTGCTGAAGCTTGGGAGCTTCCTTTGTCTTTGGTTTTCGCTGCTAGTGATGGAATCTGTCATTGATCATCTGCATTCATAAGCAGCCAGAACCACAGTTGGCATTTCTTTCTCTTCCTGTTCAGTAAACAGGCAGATACAAGAGCTCTTTTAGGCTTGAGCTGATAGCCTTCCCAGGGAGTTTGGAGCTACACCTAGATGGATCAGTATAGTTAGTGAGGGCTTCAGCTGAGGCAGTTCACTTACAGCAAACTCCAATGCAAATGTCTGTGCTGTATTCAAAATTTGCAAGTAAGAAATTCTATGTAAATTTTCGGTGCTTCTGAGTTCAGTGATATTTTTCCTCCAAACTGACAAAAGTAACATCCCTCTTTCCATTGTACACTGCCAGGCTTTACAGCAATCTCTGGGTAAAAGTATCCTGAGTAAACATATGAGAATATCAATAATTAAAGTAAATGCATTACATTTCAGTTACAACAAATACATTTCATAGTCCCAACAGAAACTAGCTAATTCAAAAGGAGTCCCTATGTAAGCCACAGTCCAAGCAGGTGTAATTTCAGAAGAATTGGAGATTGGTTTAGCACCCCTAAGGTCAGCGGCATTTTTCATCACTTTGTGGTCAGTATCAGATTTAGGGCATTAATTAATCAAAGGATGTTACTGTTGTTGCCCTCAAAATCTTTTGAGTTGGGTATAACCTCTGTAATTCTTTTTTTTTTGTAAAGTGAGAGGTTGTTTAACCACCTGTGGTGTATTTTCAAAGGAATAGTGTGTAGTATAAATGAAGGGAATGGCTAAGTTATGGCACTTTACAGACTGAGCCATTGGAGAGGAAGCAGTTGGGGCAGCAACAATCAACATGATGTATGCATGTATTTTATATAAAAGACTTAACAAAATTGATATGCTTTTGTGTGAGTAGGTAAATCCACAGGATCTTATAATAGATCGTGAGGAACTAAGGTTGTGATTCAGTGCCAAAACTCAGAATGACTGTTAAGAAGCATATGGTGGCGTTGGACGTTGTCTCTCAGTGTTCAGATAAACAGCACTTTTAAAAAGAAATAAAAACTTAATACATCTTTAATATTAGAGATGGAGGAGAGATACCTACTTATCCACATCACCAGTTTTCTGTGTCATGTCCTAATCTCATTAAAATGTTGGAGGACAGTGGGATTGAGGGAGGAGTCAGCAAAACAACAGACTCTTTGAAATGTTTGGAACGGGCTCTGAAGTGCAGCATAATTTTCATGCAGCCTGTGCATAAGGTGGTCATTATTCCCAATGTGAGTGCAACACCAGCCTGCCCACACCCCCACGCCTTTCTGCAGGCTGAGCAGCATTCTGTGAATTCTCTCTGTGCCTCCTATTCAGTTTTTAACCAGCAAGAGGAGGTGAGGAAAACTGTAATAATATAGTATCATAAAGTTACATAGATTTGCATGCAGGGCAGATATTTTTAGAAAAGTTTTCCATAGATGATACTTAAAGTAGAGACTTGTTTTTATTGGGTTTGTAAACTATTTTTCACCATAAGTATACTTATCTGTAACTAATTCAGACTACCCATGAGGTCCTTGGTCTGTGAAGGTTAAGGGCCAGGACAAGACCATCAACTCAAAAAATCTTTGAGCTGGAGAAATGGATGTTTCTCCAGAACAGTCTGCCAACAACCTTACCCTGCTCTGGGGTAGCAGACAAGAAGGCTTTGTGTGTCTGTATTACTCTAATGAGAGTGGATTAAATGCAAGTTTCCTAAAGAACTATTACTGTATTTTATATTTAAGGCCCGCACAATACTTTCAGTGGTTGGCATTTCATTGCCTCAGTCGTGTTTCAAATATTAAATTGCTTTCCCTTAAAGAGTTTTAGTGTAAATAGTGAAGCTGATAGAGACCAAGAAAAATCACATACAAATGCTGCTTTCAAGAAAATGTGTTAGGTTGAACAATGGTGCACTCGTTTTCTTTGGGACTGTAAATAGTGTACATCTGTGCCAAGATATCTGGCTGTTGTACTGCGTTACACAATGGAACTGCCTGTTTTGTTCCCCATAATAGGTTTTCTTTTATGTTGAGGCTAAGAACTGCAAATTCAAGTAAAGAGGGGGATGTTGTATAACCAGTCATGCCTCAGGAAGTTAGGCACTGCTGTGTGGCACCAGTGTGCAGCTGAGCAAGAGGGAGCGGGACCTGGAGCCGCGCAGCTTTGCCCCTGAATGAGCGTGCCTGGAGTCACTGCTGTGGGTAAAGCTCGGCTGTGTCAGTGCTGAGGGTGCTCGTGGCACGGCTGGCAGGTCCTTGAGAGGTTTGAATGGAGGAGGGCCAGATGTGAGAACCCAAAGCTTTTCTGAGTGTACATTCGATTAGAGCTTTACACATCCAGGAAGCTTTACTTACAAAGGCCTGAGAGCCTCAGACATGCTTGGTAGGAGTTCTGAGATGACCTCCTAGACCTGTCTTGGTCCAAAGCTGAATGACAGGAGTGTATCTGCCAGCCCTAGGGGTATCCCCTGAGAAACTCATCTGCCATGCACACTGTGCACTAGGACTGGGATCCTTTGTGCATGTTTCAGGAGTCACTCTCCCTTGGAAACATGGCCCCAAATAAAACTGCCTAGGAAGCTTCATTTGTGTTCTTTGGATTAGATGCCCACTTTTACTTGAATCCTGTATAGGATTCTGCTTAGAGTCATTTGTGTTTCTCAGGTCTTTGGGTTTGTGTGTAATCAAAGTTTTATAGGGTGCTACCCAGTGATACCAGCTGAACCTGAGCTACAGATTTTTATAGTTTGTCCTAATAGTTCTCAACAATCAGACATCATGCACTGCACAAGCTTATGTTAAACAACTGGGTCAACACCCTTCCCTCTACAAATTATCTCCAAACATGAATGTCTGACAGCTGCATCTGCACCTGACAGTTCTGGGGAAAGAACAACTCTGCTGTTATGTAGGGTTGTAATTTATTCACAGCTACTGAAGGTGGTGTAAAGGTCTTACAGACCCAGTAGAAATGAGCATGGGTCAGATGAGGGATCAAAAAATAATTCACTTTAACAGACGTTCTTCTCCCTGCAGGTTGTGGGTAGCCATCCTCTTGTCTTGGAATTAGTTTTACCAAAGTTTTGAAGGTTTCTAGCACACTTTGCAATTCATGATACAGTAACTAAATCAAAATTACAGTTAAAGTATTTAATAATCATATGAGTAATTCATGTAACTAATGTGAGAACTGAAACAAGATTTCCTTCTCTGGTCAGTTTTTGGGATTCTACCATTGTCATTAGGCCCTGTGACACTTTACTACTTAGGTGTTTGCTCATAATAGAGTAAGGTAGAATTCATCATTTTGGAAACAAGTTTTCTGCTTGGAGTACTTGCTTATATCTAACTTAGTAGAAGTCATTCCTTCTTCTGAACTTGGGAAGTAGGATAGCTTGTTACCCTAGCAATATCCATAGGAACTGCCTCAGAGCCCAGGCTCACGTACATCTCACTCATGCCATTTACTACTACTTAGTTAAGCTGGAGCAAACTCTCATTTGTAATTTGTTTATGATTATTTTTGTAAGTTCTGTGCTTGGTCCTTATTGTTGCCCTCTTTGAACACACTTAAAGACTGTTGTTTCAATTTGTGGACTTTTTTCTGATGGTGTTCTTTTAAAGGTCCACTTCCTTTCCTTTTTCTTGCAGCTGTGGGTTTATTTTGTTGTTTAGTTGAGATTTTTCCCTTCTGTTGAATTCTTTCAGTATGTGGCTGGGAGTGTGTGATAGCAGAGGGTATCTCAGTGTGGCAGATTTTATTCACAGGTGCACAGTTATTACAGCAGTGTGACATGGGCAGGTGTTCTTTAGTTCTTCAATCAGAATACGTAAGGCAAAGAAAGTATTTTCAAAGAACATTAAACCTGCAGAGCTCAGAACTGAGAGCTTTGGAGGTAAGTGTGGATGAAATGCTGGCCCTGGTTCTTATTCTTTTGGGGGATGGATTATAAGTGATGTCATTGGGCACTTATTTCCAGGTACTGCAACATGACTAATGAGAAGATCCAGTTAGAATAGCAGAATAGGACATATTTTTAAGCTTTTTTGGCAGTTCCTTCTTGCACCATTTAAGAAGGTAACTGATTAGGAGTGACTATATTTAGGTCTCGAAATTTGTGAGATTTTAGTGTTCCATCTAAATCCAGGTGTTAATCCGCTGATGTCTTTTATGCAGCCACACTGTTGCTGTTGAATCAGCATCCTCACTTTTAGGTGTCTGTAGGCAAAGTCCTGATTTACTCAAGGCTGCTCCTGGTGCTTCTGGGTAACAGTCTGTGCAGCACAGGCTTTCTCGTTAGGTAAATGACTGTAAAGGCCATACAATGAACTCTGCATTAGTTATGGCTCACTCACCTGGCATTTGGGCAGTACTGCTCATCCCTCCCGGAATATACCTGTGACTGCGAGCTGCTGAGCCGCCATCTGGAGCTGGATTTGTGTTTGCACTGAGCAATATGCTATTGCCAACACCACTTGCATCACTGCTGCTGCAAGGGTGGGTCATGGCTCTGTGCTCATCTCAAACTCACTCAACTGAGCTGAGGGAGCTAAGGGGAGATGTGTGTGCATGCAAGTTCGTATAGGCAGGCACTGAGTGATGCATTGGCTGGTTTAATTCTCACTCACCACTTTCTCTGTTGCCTCTTTTTGTTCCCAAAAAGCTCATGGGATTTTCTGGAGATTTTTGGTTTGGGATTTTTCTAGGTAACACGAGCCTCATGGATATGGGACTTGAGACTCAGCACTGATGAAGGTGATCTGGTAAAATAAATCTGGTTCCTTACCTTTGTGAATCAATAAATGTGTAGCCTGAATGTAAATTTCTTTGAGAGACAAACATTTCGATTTTCCTTTAAAATGTAAAAAGCTAACCTTGGATCTATGCATCTGTAGTAGTTAACTATTTTAAATAATGAAGGTTTGTCCAATGTACTTAAAATGTCAAATTTATCTGAGGCAGTTGGGAAATTGAAACAAATTTATAAATAACTTTGAGAACAACTGTGGTTTTTACAAATACATCATTTAATTAGCTGGCCTATAAAACTGTTGGTTAGACTTTATACAACATGAATATTAACAAAGCATGCTTTTATTTCACCTTACATTACCATTGCATTTGGCACATTAAGGTTTAGGAAGTCCAACTATTCAGTTGGTTTGCTGCTTTATGAAACTGAGGATGTATTTTTGGAATTTAAATCTCTTCCTTTCTGGCTCTCCATAAAGATAACATGAGTAGGTTTTGTGCATGAGCAACAGTTACGCTTTTAAAATTCAGTTCAAGTGTGAAGGAAAACTTGGTGTGACTAAGCAAAGTGATGTAGTGATGTGATAAGTTTGCTTGTAGTTAACTGTCAGTCTAGAGGCTGTAAATTCATAGTACTTTTCATTTAGAATATTGTTAAAAAATTCTAGGTTTCCTCATGTAAATAAGGGAGTTTGTCTCTATAACTGCCTGAGCCTCTCGTCCTGTAAGTGAGGTGGGTGTCTCCTTGTGCCGTCCCATGGCCTGGCGAGAAGTGCAGCTGCTGGGTTACAGATGGGTGCCTTTGGGTGGCTTGGTGCTGCCATTCTGAGGAGACACCGAAAGCACTGCCTGCCTTTCACTCCCCGGGAGCAGTAATTCGAGGGTTTCATTTCCCTGGCCAGCAGTTTTCATAAAAGTTGACAAAGGCAATAACTTTTCTTCAGGTTTTATTGAAATTGGAAAGTAGTTTCGAACCATACTGTGGGAGGAGGGAGGGAATGTTACTAAGGTAGACTGAGAAGAGCTCTGTTTCCTGAGGTTGGGAAAAACCCAACTCTCATTTTGCTGTGGAATAGGAGACTTGAGGGTGTGTTATGCAGCACTCTCCATCAGCCCTAATCCCAGTTACCTTTGGAGCAGTTGGTGTAAATCAGGCAAACAGATTTACATATAACTGAAATAAAAATGGAATACAGTCATCATTAAAGCAGATAACCTGCCTGATTAGTTGTGTTTTATCGTGATTGCTAAGTGAAACAAAAGACTTGTGGATAGAGAGGGCTTTATAATGCCTTAAGCCAAATATTTTGTAGCTAATAATACATAGAATATATTATAATATACAGAACATATGCAGCTACCTCATATTGGTCTATAAAAGCCATTCTGTTTTAGGGTGATGTTGTGTGCTGTAGCAAACAATGATTTTTATTGTGGCTTTCACATGCATAATTATGTCTGGAAAATAATGTCAAGAAAAAGCTTCCAAAAATATCTGGACATGAGCAGCAGGTGAAATGCAGATTAAAGCAGTAAAATACATATTAAAATCCTAAATGGATCATAATGCTGTCTTAGAAGTTAAAATCTAAAGGGACTCTGAACTGCCTGACTGTTACATCTGATTTTAAAGGGGAGGTTTATGGCTGGCTCAGATTTCAAAGGTGAAGTTTTAATAAGTAAATCAACTTCTTTGTTCATGGCTGAAATCTTTGGAAAACTGAGTTTACTTGTTTGTTACCGTTCCCATTCAGAATAATGAAAGTGCCTAATCAGGCAGTTTGCTCACCTGAGGTGAGCTAAATATTTAATAAGGGTAGCTTGCATATGTGTGTTATTGTACTGCACAACAAAACCTCAGATTCAGTATGTCTCTTATATTCCTTCCCCTGGCAGGGCTCAGCAAGACTCTTAATGTCCTTTTATTTTCTTCTCTGGAAAGCTGCCTGCACTTGGCTTGTAATACCAAACACTGAATTGTAATCCTTTCAAATACGAATGTGGGTATTAGATAATTTTAAAGAATGAGTACCATAACAGTAATCCATATGCAGGGAACATTTTAAAGACAGAAATTTGCTGTACACAGAAAATATTTTCAACTATTATTTTATTAATCTTTTATGTGGAGCTGAGAGGAATAGAATATTAAAGGTAATAAGTACTCAACATCCTCCAGGTTAAGATCCAGAATGGATTAAAGTTAAACACTGGGATAGTGTTACTAGTATACTAATATTTGTGAAAGTTCTCAGTTATGAATAAGAATCATACCTTTAAGGAAATAATGTAACTTTTTCTGATGCCTCTCCTAAGTGGAATGGAAGTGATTGATAAACCTGACATTTAATCTTTGGCATGCTTCAGGGAGTTTCTGCCTTACATTCAGTAAAGTGGTGTTTCTTTAGTGAAGTCATATTTAAACTATGGTAAAATGCAGGGAAATGTATTGATACTTCATAAATGTGGCATAACTAAAGGGTGTTCACAGCTTATGATTTTTTCCCCCTCTTCCCCCCTCTTTTTCTCCTTTAAACAAAAGACTGACTTTGGCTCAAATAGGCTTGGCCAGTTTCCTCTCCCACCATATTCCCCAGAAGGAAGCTAAATTAATTCTGTCCATAAGAAGATTAAAAGCTGATGGGGTGGGCAGATGTTTTATTTTCTCAGGGGTGAAGGAAGTAGCATGAGCTTCTCTGGCAAGTCTGAAGATAATGGTGGTGGGAGGGAATGTTTTGCTTCTAGTTAAATTGCAGAAAGGCATTTATACCTTTCTGTAATACATTTCATTGCTCTTTGACATTATCTTGATGGAAAAATAAAGATATATTCTGGGTTTATGTATTAGTAGTTCATTTACTCCAACACTGATTTGTAGTGAATCTGTTATGCTTCAGGGTAAATTTAGGTGTTACTGTGAATTTTACTTGCTTTTAACTTCTTTGTTTTTCACTGTAAAATGTTTAAAACTCAGAATTTCCCTATATTATTTACATCTTGGTTCATTTTAGTTAGTTTAGTTAGCTTTCAGTTCTTTTGCTTAATATTCTAATAATTTTCTTTTCTGTTGATAAAGCCCTGGCTGCAGTCTGGCTTACTCCTTACTCCAAACTGCTGTAGGAGAAACTCTTGGTGGACCCTGTGTGCTTTCTAGCCCAATTCACAGAATTCCCGTCCTGAAATTAACTGATTCTTAACCCTTGAAGCCTCATCTCTCTGTGGTAGCCTCCAGCCTGGTGCTGACCTGGGAGCTATTTAATAAATTCACAAGTTACCTGCCTTTCTCAGCATTGGATCCTCCTGGATTCCAGGCTTGTTAAGGGATTTTGTGACAAATAAATATGTTTCTGGAGGTGCCTTTGTGCTCACACAAAAGACAATCAAAGCACAACAGCTGTGTAAAGCTTTGGGGTGATAAAAGCCCTCCCTGTGTCTGAAACATGACTGTGGTTCCTCCTGGTAGCCTTGGAGTCTCTGTCAGTCAGTGCCCTTCAGGGACTTGAGGAGCTTGTGGAACTTCTTCCCACATTTCTCTTGTAGCTGCTGAGCTCCCCAAACCAGGATTTGTTTTAATGGATTAAAATCCTAATTTATATTTCATTTGTAATTGAACACATCAGGTCTTTCCAGGGTGCATCTGTTGCCACCTGGGCATGGCTGGGAGTCATTGGAAGTTAAGAGTCTTCAATAATTGTCTGTGTTTTCCCGTTAAAGCAAGTGCTCCACGGTTCTGCCATCCACAAGTAACCTTTTCTCCTTACTACAATGGATGATGCAATCTAAAATGGCAATATACAAGATTCCTTAAGGCTATATCTAGATCAAGGCACTCAAGCAAATTAAAGCAAATTACCAAAGTGTACAACATCAACATTCATAAGTTATAATGCATTAAATTGCCATTGGCTGGTGATGTCTTTAGGAATAAAATTAATTTAGTGAGCTGTATGTAGTTTAATTTCCTTGGTTTACAGTGAGTGAAGGCCAATTTACTCCTGCATTGGAAAACTCACATGGGAATTCAGTGCATTTAAATTAATATATTTTGACTTCCCACCTTCCCTTGAATCTTGATAAACCTTCAGATCATTGTTCTCCCATTAAGTTTGGGAGCAGCTTCCCCAGGCTGTCATGTGTGATTCCTGCTCCTCTGGTTGCTGAGGTCCCATTTCTTAGTGCTGTGTGGAGCTCCCATGGGATTTCAGATCTGATCTGCACCAGAGCCACAAATAAAATTCAACTGCTGCTCTTCACTGCAGGCAGTAATGGCTGGATTATAGAGAGCCACGACAGTATTTAGTAACTAACCTGCAAAGCCTTCATGTTTTCCACAATGCACAGTTCAGGATCCTCTGGATCTCATGGACATCCAGCAGTAAATTCAGTTCCTTTTAAATTTTTCATAATGCACTTGTTCTGTGTGTATATATAAAGTTAAAAATTGTAAAGGTATTTTTAACTTTTGGTTTTATTTTGGTTGGCAAGCACAAGGGTAATTTGTTTTGCTTTCAGTTTTATGTTTGGGGTGTTTAAGTTGAGAAAGGAATAAGAAATTAAATTGCTGTGGATGTTTAATAGACTGTTTATTTTAGGGCATAGTCAGTGCTTTCACACTTTACTTCAATTGACATTACACAAGAAAAAACACTCATTTCCAGTACTTAAACTGATGAATTGAAGCCTACCACTTGAAATTTGCCCACTTATTTACTTACATAAGCTCCTTAGGGCAGAATATTTTCTCTTTTAAGTGCTTGTCCTGCCTGTGTATGTCCCCTGCAGTATGGCTTTTGTGGGTTTTGCATCTTTTATCTCCCTGTTTAATAGAAAGAGATGTACTGTGTAACACTTACTGAAGTGTCACAGCTTACAAAGTTTATATTGTTGTCCATTATTCTAAAGGATTTCTACTGCATTTAAAAAATATTTTTCATTTAATGCAGTTAGCAGCAGCAGAGTAAATGTGCTGATAATTTCTGCTCCCATTCTGCATGTGTGGGGGATGGTACAGTTCTAGATTACAACATCCCTACAGCTGAATCTGTGGACATGAATTTCTGTCTTCTGCCCTTATATTTTTCAGTAAATGGGGAAACTTGGGTAATATTTCTGTGACTCGTTGGCTAAATTCTACCAACTGTTTAGGGAGGGAGTCTGGGTAATAACAAGTCCTGATCAACACTTATTTATACTTACTGGGTTTTTTTGAAACAAGTAATTTTGATTTGGTCTAATATCATCTGATGCCGTTGTTAAGCAAAGAGTTGGTCTGCAATACGTGACCAGTTCTCTAAAGGACTAAAACTTGTTCTTAAGCTTTGAAAATGTTGCATAGAAAATTCAGAAACTGTACTTTGGTGTTTATTAGAAGCAGACAGGTTTGTGTCATCTCTGGGAGTCTTAAAAAAGTGGGTTTTAGGGAGTTAATGTTCACTGTTCGAAAGGACTGGTTAGAAATTTCTCTGAGAGTGGATGTTTAATGGGTTTTTGAGGTGTTTGGGTGAGGAGGGAGGTTGTTACAGGGTTTGTTTAGAAACTGCTTAGTTTTTCATATTGCATCTTGCAAAGACTCGCTTATAGGAGGTTACAGCATATCTCTGATAACTTGAGAAAACCTTTAGCTGTTAAGAGGTAGTTGTAAAAGGGAAACAGGACAACAAGAAAAGGAAGCTTTATTGACAGTTGGAAAAATAATTCCTTTTTTTTTTTTTTTTTGACTCCCTAAAATCCAGGGACAAACACATTCTTGTCTGTATTGGCCACTGAAACAAATGAAATGCCAAATGTTTTAGCTGGCTGTGGTGGGAGGCAGCCTTTTTTTTCTATGGCAACACTCTCATTGTCATCATTTTTCACTTCAAGTAACTGACAAAGCCAATGCGAAATATGTTCAGCAAATATGTAAAGCTATTTTTGCGCAAGTCTTAAAGTGTCACCAAAAAAAATGGAAATTGTCCAGTACCTGGGGTTACACAACTGAATATGATGAGGCGTGTGAAGGCCCAGGTGAACCTGATGAGGTTCAGCAAGGCCCAGTGCAAGACGTGCTGCACCTGGGTTGGGGCAGTCCCAGACTGGGATGAGCACAGAGTGGGAGAAGGACTGCACGGAAGGGCTTGGGGGTTCTGCCGGATGAGAAGCTGGACATGAGCCAACAGCGTGCACTCACAGCCCAGAAGGCCAACTGAATCCTGGGCTGTGTCAGAAGAGGGTGGCCAGAGGTCAAGGGAGGGGATTGTTCCCTCCTGAGACCCCAGCCGCAGTGCTGCATCCAGCTCTGGAATCCTCAGCACAAGGCAGACATGGGCCTGTTAGAGCGGGTCCAGAGGAGGCCACGAAGGTCCTCGTAGGGCTCCAAGGACAGGCTGAGAGCTGGGGCTGCTCATCCTGCAGAAGAGAAGGCTCTGGGGAGACCCCGTTGCAGCCTTGCAGTGCTCAAAGAGGGCTTATAGAAAAGAGGGAGAATGGCTTTTGACAAGGGCACATAGTGAAAGGACAAGGGAGAACAGTTAAACTAACAGGGGAGATTTAGACTGAAATTAAATGTCAGGAAGGAATTCTTTCCTGTGAGGGTGGTGGGGCACTGGAACAGGTTGCCCAGAGAACCTGTGGAAGAAGTGTCCATCCTTCCAGAGTGTGAGCATTGTCTAACTGCAATTTATCTTAAATTTAAACTGGATCATAGTTGTATGTGCTGAAACGGCTGCACTTGGAAGTGGTGCAGAAGAACTTTGCTATGTCCTAGCCAGGATATGTCAGCATGGACTGCTTGCTGCCATTCCACTGTTGTGAGAAAAAAGAAACAACACTTACCACTCATCTGTTTTGTCAGGAACATCCCAGGATTTATCTGTTCTCTGAGCAAATCAGGGTCTGATGAATTCAAGTACTATGTTCGTGCTTCAGGTGCTAATGCTCATAAGTTTTAGAGAATATTGTGATAAGAAACGGGGGAAAAAACCCACTCTTTATTCCATATAAAATATTTTACAATAAAAAAAACTTCAAGATTCATAGGTGTTTTTTTCTTACAGAATTGGAAGAGCTAAAACATTAGTACTTGACTGGTCATAAGGAGTCTTACAGGCGAATACAAAGTAGTGTTTCTTAAACCTCTCGATTTATGGACCGTGGGCAGAAGATGCTACTTAACAAAAGCGTGCTCATGGGTGTAAAGTTTTTTAATGAATAGGAGGATGGGTAGGGAAGAAATGTAATTGTGTACTTTATTCTAGCTTTTCCATTCCGCTCTGCTAGCATGAAATTTGGACAATAAATCATTCAAACTGCTTACCTTCTACAAGTAGAAAATATGGAAATGGTGGAAGGGAAAAAAAACCTAAAATGGTTGAGGGATCCAGGCGGTGCACTTCTTAATGACTAGGACAGCATTATATTTCATTCAGGCTTAGAGCCTCCAAATTATTGTCACAAGGCTGTCATTCCTTTATTAACATTAATGAAAGCTGGATATCTGAAGTTGTTTGCAGCATCCATTTCTCAGCTGAATATTGGTTAGAAAGAAAATCATACCTTTGATGGATGTAGCAGACAAATTTGCCTGCTTTTTAAAAAGGGGATAATTCACAGCTGGATGCTAGGAAGTAGTGACTACAGCTTTTAACTCTGAATAAATTTCAGTTTATGTAAAGTAAAAGAACTGTGATTATCTATCATTGTTGCCCTAATTATTTTTGTTTTACCATTTTGAGAATTCAGGGAAAAGATTAGGTTGTTTAATTAATGTGGATAACTTCCAAAATAGTTAAACCATGTCAAATTTGATCAAGTAATAGAAGTAAACTGTTGCATCAGGTTTTAAAAATCACGTCAGATTTGGAAGACAGAATTTTGTCATGACATAAATAGAGGTATTATTGAAAATACTCTTCTGTTGAAGATACATCTATATATGAACAATGTGATTTCTGGGGGGT
The DNA here is from genome assembly GCA_013398015.1 of Oreocharis arfaki. NCBI lineage: Eukaryota > Metazoa > Chordata > Aves > Passeriformes > Paramythiidae > Oreocharis > Oreocharis arfaki. The sequence continues at coordinate 462,885 of VZRR01012727.1, forward strand.
TGTTGGATTTTGGTTGTTTTTTCTTTTTTCCCTTTGATATGCCTCACTGCGGTTACAGCATAAGCTTTGTAATTTGCTTTTTGAGCAATAGATATGTTAGTTGTTCCCTCAGGTATAGATGAGATATTTACCTTTATTTTAGAGTCTCAAGTAACATTAAGAGTACCTCTGAATTGTTGTCTCATTTCTTTACATTTTTGGGACATAAAAATGTTACCCTTTTCTGCACTTAAAAACAGTCAATAAAATACAATATTTTAAATTATTTAAAGATGGTACAATGGGAAATTGGTTCTCTTCATTCAGAAGGCTGGATAATTGAGCTGAATTTTTATGGCTGCAAAAATCGATGTCTAGGTGGACTTTGGAAGAATGCCTATAAAAAGACTGGCATTTGCATTAAGTAGCAGCACTAAATTTTTGACTGAGTCACAGATGGTGCTTTCCAGTGTTTCCTTTTTTGTTTTATCATCTTGTATCAACCTATGTTAGGGCAAAACAGGTTTAAAATGTGACGTAAATTGATGCTTCTTTTGAAAGTGGTGACAGTGACACACAAATCCTGAATGAAACCTTCAAGATTGTGTAGGTTATTTTTATTCTCAAAATAGTTCTTAGGCCTCAGCTGGTTTAAATGCAGGGCATGTTAAATATTTAGGAAAGGCAGTGAGTAAGGTTTTAGTTTCCTTTGGTGTCTTGTCTGGTATTTTATTAGCAAAGGATTTCTTGTGGCAGTTGGTTTTTCTCGATGTAAACTTTGAGCCTTACTGAGACATGGGAACACTTGGCCTTTCCACAGGAAAAGATGTGGTGGGGTTGTGGTTTTTCAAGAGTGTGGAGGGATTTGGTGGTTTTAGGATGGCATGGATGTTTTTAATTTTTAATTTAATATAAAACTTCAAGTGTTAACAGCAAAAGAACTGGGAATACTTTACCTTCTGAAGACTTTTTTGTGTTGAAAAGATTCCTCTCTCAGATCCCTGCAAGCATGACTGTTTCTTCTGAAATCTGAATTTTTGTCATCTTGGGAAATTTTTCAAGATTTCACACTGTTTTCAGTATCTTAATCTTTTTTAGTTGAATATATTGCAAGACATTATCAAAGCTGGTATCCTTAAAATGTTAAGATGACAAACGTGTTTCACACACTTCACTTTTAATGAAGTAAAGAAAAAGACTTCTCCATTATGCCCACACTGAGCATCTGGGAGATCAGAGCGAGTGGTTCACAGAATATTTATATTAAACAGTTGAAATGCCACTTAATATTAGCTAAAGCTAAACGGGCTAATAGGAGGTGGAGGTGCTGCTGTGATACCTTTGTGCTCAGAGCACACTGCGTATTCCTCAGCGTGCTTTGGCCTCTACTGAGGTAGAGCAGCTTGCAGTGTTTTGTTATTTAAAAAGTGTCTATTGGTTACAAACTGATAAAGATGGTATAAAAATGCCGGTTTCTTCCTCCTTCTCTTTTCTTGAGCAAACAACATCTTGAAGGTCAGCAACAATTCAGCCCACCCTTCAGAAGGTGGGGTTTTTTTCCCCTCCAGCCTTCCCAGGCGAATGAAAACCCTTTGAGAAAAATCCCATCAAAGATTTTAGCAGTCTTGACTTCTCCACCCTGCACACCGACTGTGCACAACTTAAGCATTCAAATGGAAACCTCTGAGAGTACATAAAGCTTTAAGCCATGAGTACTCCCTGAGCTGGAGGGACTCTTTTTTCCCCTTTTTTTTCCTTTTTTGAGTGGTAATTCAAGGTTACTGTCTCGGTCAGAACATTTTGACCAAAAGCGCAGTCTTGAGAAAAGCGAAGAGAACGGTTCGTACCCTGTGGTTATAGAGCAGTTAGCTCATGAACCAAAATGCATCATTACTATCATTCAGTTAGTGTTATCAGGAAAACTGTCAGATTTAAATGCTTAAGAGAGCTCTTGTAACTGTTGCCATGGCAATATCAGAACAGAACCGTGGTAGTTTTCATCCATATCCCATGTTCAGCTAAATTCCTTTGCAGTCTTTTAGCTGTGAAAGGAAGGTACCATATTGTAACAGGCTCTGTTTCTTTTGAGCTAACCTGGAACAAATGAAGGCTGAAGTTAACTCTTTGCATGAAGATCAAATACAAATCCTAGGCACAAGTGATCTAATTTGCGTCGCTCTTGGTTTGCCTGTGCACCGACAGTCCAGTGTGTAAAGTACTCTCTGTGGAGTTACTGATCTGCTGTTCATGCCATCGTGTCATGACTTGGAATTTGGTTCAGGCCTTATTAAAACACATGCACTAAAAATTTTATTAGAAGAATGGATTTACCTCATAAGTTCCTATTTTCTCTAAGTGCAGAAGTGTGAACACTTATGACTTACAACAATTCCAGATCCTGCTTTCTAATTTGGCCTCACTTTTGTAACGCTTTTCCCTGCCACTGAGCCTGCCCTGTATTTCCAACCTGTGTGGTGTTGATCAGCTGCTGCGTTTTTAGTTTCGCTCTTCCATTTTCTGACATTCACGCTCCTTTTTCACTGACTAGCTGCAAGAAGTTGTTTTCCAGAGCCCTCCCCCAGCCTTCTGCCCCGGAAAGCCTTTGATTCACTCTTGGTACAAAGCAGAGCCCACATTCTGTCCTTGCTGACCTACATTTGCACAGTGCAGTGTTTCAGAGCTGCCCTTGCAGCTTCCCTGCCTCCCTCCTTTCCCTGGGTGCCCACGGAGTGCCTGGGCTTGGGAAGCAGGGCTGGGGAGGGGGGGCAGCGCTGGATGGTCTGGAGGTGGCACTGGCTGCTATTCCCACAGATCCCATGTCCAGTGCTGTGCCCAGCAAGGGGGGTGAGACCATGCCCCAAGTCACATCCTGCTTTGGAAGGACAATGTGAAATGAAAAGGACAATAGTGCTCTTCATTGAAAGCTGCAGTTCTCACAGTTAACTGAGTGATTGTCCAATATTTATTTATTTGTGCAATTCGACAGCATCAGAGGGATTGAGAAATGGCATTTAAAGTCGGGAAAATATGGCAACAACAAGTGATGTTTCTGCAAATCAGTTACAAGCCTTTTCTTCCCGAAAGCACAAATGAAGAAGTAGTAGCTTCTATATTAGCATCTTCCCTCTCCCTTTCATCTTCTCCTAGGGTGTTTCCACGCATTGCAATGAGCATTCATTCACGAGAAAAGATTTCCTTGCCCTGTGGGATTATGTAGGTATTTTAGATAGAAGTGTGATTGGGGATTGTGTTAACATATCAGGAAAATTAGTGGGCAGGGGGAGGCAGTCTAAAGTAATGGGCTCTAGGTGCTTCCCTCCCCTCCAGTGCCTGATTTAGCCTGGGCTTGGAGACAGTTAATGCATGTCTTAACATGTTGATATACTCTGAAAATATTTTGTAAATGAAGACTGACACGTTTTATATTACTGCACTGCAAAGAAAAGCAGATTCTAAATTGCTGTTCTAGTAAGGTTAACCTGAAAGGCAGTCTGTCTCATCTCTTCTAGATCACTGCCATCCCATAATTTAAGTTTATAAATTTAAGTGAAGATCTTAGTGGGCACTGAGTTTCCTCTCAGAACAACCACTGAGGCTTGGAAGTACCTTGACATGTAATTTCTAAAATTTAGAACAGATTGTGAACGTTACCCTTGAAAGATCTCTCAGTGAACGGGAATGGGATCAGTTCTACCACACCAAAAGCTGTAGTTGTGCATTTTCCATTCTTAATTCTATAGGTGTGGGATGTGCAAATAACTCACTGATTTAATTGGAGATGTGAAAGGAACAGTTCTGTTGTTGAATAACAGCTTTTTTTGATGGGACTTTATTTTGGTCCTATAGTATCAATGTGTAAATCTTTATTTAGTTGAAAGTTAAATAAATATGGGGAAATGATGAAATTCCAATTTCTGATTTTTTGTTACCAGGTCAGCTTTTCTAAGATTTTTCTTTGCCATAATAACATTGCTGATGATGTCACAATTTTTTTCTACCACCATAACTTTTGAGCCATTATGACTTTTTATATTTGTTTTCAAACTGAAGCAGACATACGGAGAAGTAAAAACATTTAGAGCAAGTATTATACAAACTCTTGTATTTCTGTATTCAATGAATAGTTATATCCTTCCCCCCCCCCTTTTTTTTTTACTGTATTGCAGTTAGAGTTGTAGCTACAAGTTTGTGTGCTGTTGCTAATGAAAAATGCATTTTTTTCTTGCTTTGTGAAGAAAGGAAGTGATAGAACATGTCCAAGCTTTTAATGATATAAATAATTATTGCACTATTTTTAACATGAAGTGTTTTTATATTCTAGTAGAGTGAGCAAATAGCTTAAACATAAGCTAGAAAACAGTAAAACATTCAGAGAAAAGAATGTAGAGCTTTCATTTTGTAATTGCATATTTCATCATACAAAATGATTCCCTTTTGTTTCTGAAAACTTTGCAACAAACTGTGCAAGAAATCGGTACTTGGATGCAAATGTCTTTAGTGGCCTTTGACCATCTTGATAAGGATTCAAGTATGTTTATAGAGTAGCTTCAACTTATACCCAAACATGAATACAAATCTCAAAAATCACGTTGGGCCCTTCAAGGGTCATTAAGAATGGCTTTTCATTTAGCATCTGGTGCTCCTCACTAGTCCTGTAAGTAGGAGGTTTGGTATGCTGAACTCGTGGGTGTTGCGCCGTAGTTCTGCCAGGCTCGAGCAGATCAGCATCATGCACGAGCTCCAAAGCCCAGCACCCGAGAGGTGGTTTGGCTGCCAAACTTGATGGTTCCAGTGCCAAACTATTTAAGATTTAGTGTTAACCTCTTGGACTACACCCAGGAGCCAGGAACAGCATTTAGGACTAGCCAGAGTTGGTAAAATCGAGTACATCACAGTGGAGCTGGAAAGCACTGAGGGCCCGGAGCAACGCTGAAGTCCTCTCCAGGAGGCTGGACTGCGTCCTTGGCCAGCACTGCTCGGGGAGAGGCCACTTATGGCATTGGACATCTTCCAAAATTCAGTCCCCTGCAGTAGTAGCTGGCTTCCCACACTTGCTCTGGGGGTCTAGAGCTGGCACTGTGGCGTAGAGCCTGCCTGCAGTGACCTTCAGCCTGTCAGCTGCATGTCAGCTGTGGCCTGCAGCAGCTGGGAGTAAGCAGCACGCTGAGTGGGGAAAACTGCAATGGGAGCTGAAAGCACACTCCCAAACATCTGTCCCGGGCAGCTCTCTCGCATGAATGGCAACAGGCATCACAGAAACCAAGTGTATGAACTTTCAATTTAGTTGGAGAAATCTCTGCAGAAGACAGTTACTACTTTTACAGGTATTTGCTTTCCCCAAAACCAGACATTTATATGATTTGAGGTGAGCTGGAAACGCAGAAATGTACATTTAGCAAATCCCAAATACAGCAGAGGAAAAAAATATAGTGGAGGATCACCAAAATAATGGTGTTGAGCAAATTCCCATGCCCACCTTCCATAGGAGCTGCTGGAATTGCTTCAGAGGTGCACCCAGTGCCTTGCAGTCTGTTCACGTTTGAGAGTTCCTGCAGACAGACAGCCCGAGAGCTGCTGAGAATGCTCAGTAATATGATTTGTCTTCTCATTATAGAGGAGAAAACCCTGCTGTGATCTCAGTACTGTGCATGAAAACCAGGCTTTAAGGACTAGGGAACACTAGAAAAACAAGGTAATACTAGAAATTTCTTTCTTCCTGAGCAGCTTTCCCAGAAAAAGTGAAATCTTAAGACCATAAATATAATCAATTTTATTAAATAATAAAAGTACATCAAATATTTGTATTTTATCCAATTAAAAAGTCCCAGTCAAACAGAAAACTAATTGTAGTTCGATCATTTGCTGCTCAATCAGAGGTGGGTATTTCTTACCCTGGCACTGTGACAAGCAGTAATAACCTGAATCTGATACAACTCTGCTGTAACAGTTGGAAAATAAGCTTTAAAAGTTCTGTTTGTTAGAAAACTGGAAACCTGTAAATAGATTTAACCCACTTCTCACAATTTATTTTCAGTGGTACGTGTTATGACTTTAAATTGCTTAGATTTTGTTCCTGCCCATATTGCTGGCCGGAACTCTCAATCTGATTGTGACCTAGTGTTCCCCACCTATAAACTCAGGTGTGTGGCTTCATTTTCTCCAGCAGATGTTTTCACTTGGCTGATCCTTGCTTTTTGTCAGACAGGAGAGAGCAAAATCAACACGTTTGATTAGTTTTCTCCCACTTTGCACAAAATGAAACTTAGTCGAGAACGGTGAAAGACTGGAACTTAGGTTTTACATTTCTCATCAGCCTTTGAGTTACCTTGAAGTTATGTAGGGAAATCAACAGCAGATCCAATGAATTTGCATAAAGGTGCCAAGGGGAACGAGTGTTACTTGGCACCAGATCTTGGGAGCTTGCCCTGTGACTTCTAGAGAATGAAATAACTTTCAGTCAGCTCTTTGTGGACAATCTAGTTGCATCCAGAACACCACTTGCATTTCTGAAGGCAATATACAAAGCAAGTCTTTGCAACTTTGATTTCATTTATCTCTCCTTCCAAACCAAATAAGCAAACTTCCCAAAACTGGACCTACTTCAAGGGAGTACTTTCTTAGTGCTTTAGAATTTATTGGTAGTGTCTTACTAAATTGTGACATTGCTAAATGTGTTGTACATTAAAGAAGTGTATAATAATTCTCATGTAGCATTTGAAGGTAAAACTCATCTGCCCTTTGTGCATTTCCTTAGTTTTAATTTCTCATTTTATAGCATTTCTAGATAACAAGAAATCATTACATGGAAGAGAACTAGAGCTATGAATGCACTTCTTAAAATAAAATTTTAGTGTGGAAAATATGCTCAATTATATTTTATTGGCACATAAATCAGCAATTGTACCACCAAAGTGTGCATGCTTATTATTGCACATTAACACAGAAATCCTTATATACCATCTTTTTTTTTTTTTTTTAAATCTCAAATTCGCTGGGAAAACCTTTTGGTTATAATTCCATAATATTCCAGAGCTATACTTTTTATTTAACTTAAAAAAATAATTTCCCGCCCGCTGGGCTCGGTGGGCGCTGTGCCTGGGGCTGCTCGGCGGTCACTGTCCATGCGATCGGCGCTCTTATTTACAGGTGGCCGGGCGGCGCTGCCGGCCCTCAGTGCAGTCTGCGGTGGCGGTATCTGCCGGCCTTGTCCTTGGCCGCGTTGGCGCAGGCGTTGTGCTTGTTCTGCTGCAAGTGGTTCCAGTATTTGATCAGTTCGCTAGGTTGGAACTGATGGGAGGTAATTAGGTGGCTGTATTTACAGCTGGAGTAAGAAACTCGCCAGTGATTGAAGACAAACTCGTTGGGTGGGGGCATGGGGTCAATCCGCAGCTTGGCGAGACAGATCCCCACGTACACATCCTCTAAATGTAAGCGTCTGATGCTTAAAGAGACCTTAAAGATTTTTTCTGCTAAGTCTCCAGAAAAAACATAACCAGTTCCAGAGCAGAATACAGGATAACGTTCACTTGGATACAAATCAGGTGGCATATACCACTTGCTATCCTTGTTCCTATTAGGTGCATAACCTCTCATTAAATAACCTGTAAAATACTTGTGCCTCGGAGGAAGTTCTGGTTTCAGAAGCTTGTGTATTAAATACTCAGTATTGACAAACATATCACTATCAGTTTTCATAACATAGGGAACGTGTGGACAGTAGGTTGCAACCCAGTTCATTCCCATCAGAGTTTTTATAGTTAAATTATAGTAGGTGTCCAAGTATTCTTGTTGAATGATGTCGTGGTACTGTCTGCTTTCCTCAAGGATGGTTCGCTGGAGGTATCCATTTACCTTGGTGCTTAAGCCCAACAAAAAAATCCGCACTATTTGGATGCCAGGTGTCAGGCTCTCGTTGCCCCAGGTCTGTCGGATTGCTTGTCTGGCCTCCACCTGGCCTGGCTCCGCAGCTATGAGCAGTATTAGAAAAGGGGTCTTCTCCTGGCACTTGTCAGGCTCGTTGATGATGTATTTGAAATGATAGGAAGTTGGATGCCCAGTGCCTTTCTCATTGTAAATACTTCCATTGGCACTGAGGGTGTTTTCCAAACCGGTTACTCCCTGTGGGGACAGATCTGTGTTGTTGGGGTTGGTGACTGTCTGAGGCCTCAGTGTCTGAGGCCCAGCATCTCTCCACATGTTCCTTAGAGAGCTGTGGTTGGTCTCACTTTTCGTAGATCTAAATCCTCGTATGGTGTAAGCCATGGGGTTTTCTCGGAATCCAGCCTTGCCTGGCAGCCAGTCGTGATGGTTAAAGAACAGAAACATGGCAAAAAGAAACACCAGGGAGACCAGGCCAATGAGATGTGTGCGAAACAGAGACCTTTTGGTATTCCAGGTCATCTTTGCCAAACAGCAGTGTCGTCTTCTCCACTGAAGCATGTTGTAAGGATCCAGTGATGGGATATGAGACAATGCTCAAGCACAAGGCTTTTCCAATTGGTTTAGAATCCACTGCTATTCTTTGGTATTCATTTTCCTTTGTTCATGTTGAGTAGTTGTCTGCAAATGGCTCGCTCTGCAAAGAGAAAAAAAAAAAAATCAGAAATCTTTCATTTTACACACTCATAATATAAAAGGTTACAAATAGAAACTAGAGATAAACATAAAATTGAGTTAAATTTACTTTTTTCAAAGAACAGCCCATGTCAATGGAAACAAGATTTGATTTATGCTAAAAGCCAACCTTGTTTTATGATTTAACTCGATTTGTTAGATTTTAAAAATGCTTTTCTTCATGGTAAAAGTTTCAACAAACATCTTGGATACCAAAGAAAAAGGAGGGGGAAAAAATGGATCTCATTAGCAGGAAAAAGTATGAAGTAGACGTAAATAACTACATATCCGTGTCTGTGAAATCCTTGTAGAGTGTTTGAGAAGGACTGAATGAAAAAGCCTTGCTGGCAGATGGAAGGTTTATTGGCATTAATTAAAATTGATTTGACATGCAGAGGCTAGGATGGCTCACAGTTTAAAGCCCTTTTTGCAAATGGCCATGCCTGGTGGTGGGACAGACGGCGCAGGGTTGGTGATGGCAGAGCTGTGTTAGTCACAGGACACTGCCTGGCGCGTCTCCACCGGCCCCCACTGTGCAGGGAAAGTCAATGAGAAGATGCACCTGTCAAAATTAATTTTCAGGGTCCAGTAAGCTCACTGCAGAGCCCTTAGATGCTAGTGCAGGATAACATTCCCGGTCACCTTTCAGGCACCTTGCACCTTGTACTCCACATTGGAGGAAAATATGGAATGGAACACTGGGCTATGGTGCCAGGCTCAGAGGCAGCTGAATTAAAATTAAGCTCTTGATTTTTAGTAGGCAGAGATCTTGGGTAGTGATCATGTTAACTGGAAATAAACTTGCTCAGGACTAAGTTTCTAGCCAGCTGTCTGATGATCATGATTCTGGTTTGGGATTTTGTTTTTCCTCTATGAAAGTATATGTAACTACTGTACTTCTCATAGCAGTCAGAAATTTCAAGTATTCTGACCAGCAGCTGTAGCTGTAGGAAGAAGTGCCAAAGTAGTCTGTGCTTCATTTTCTCTTAAGTTTTTGTTCATATTCAGGAGCAGAGTCAATATGGCAGCTTCATGATGCTGCATATTAAAAGCTGATCACATCATCTCGTAAATGAACCTTTCACTGCATAGTAGCAATTCGTTTGCAATTTTCAATTTGCTCTAATTTATTCCTGGGCCCTAGGGTTTTGTGTAGGAAAAAGGATGACAGTTGAACAAGAGTCCATAGAAAATTCTGTTTCTAATAGAAATATGTAATTTATTAATTGCTTTGCTATCTTCTTAAACCAATATTTGGATTAATTTGTGCATTTAAAAACTAAGTGCTACGTTACATTGGAAATTACAGGATTTAACGTTGTAAGGAAGTAATTTAAGATGACATGTCAATCGAATAATAGAATATTAAGTTGAATGTGTGTGATGCAACATCCAGTCTGCCCTGTTCACGAAAGGGAATATTTGTACTTCGGAAGGCTGGGAAGAGGGGTATAACTGATGTTTATTTTACTTACTTATGTTGACAACACCCTCCGGAGCGAGCGGGAGCTGCCGCCCGGCCGGGCCGCCGCCTCAGCGACCCCCGCCAGGGGGCGCCGCTGCGCGGAGATTGTGACGCGAGAAGGGCGCGCGCGCCGGGATTCTTCGGGAACACCCGAGCCCGGCCCGGGAACACCCGAGCCCGGGCCGAACGGCGCTTCCCGTCCGGCTCACTGCATTTGAGCTGCTTTCATGCGTTTGGTTTTAAAGCTTGCTGAAAGTATCTCTCATTTCGTTATTTATCTGTTCCGGGATGATGGCACTTCCCGGAGACTCGGCTGCCTCTATAAAAATCATAAACGCTTGTGTCTAAACTGTAGTTCAGGAATTAACCTGACGCTCCACGCTCGTGCTGCTTTAACTCGAGTGTTGTCCTTATGTAAAAGAAGCCTCAAATGTGCAAGACTCGTGTTTATCTGGCCACTCGCACCTGCTTTTGCCTGCTGGAAAAACAGAAGCCTCCCCTCAGAACTCGTAATTTTTAGTTTGTCTGCAGTGTGCAGTGAGCTGTAAATGAACACTCAGCTATTCGGGAATATCTCTGCATAAGCAAACATAAACGTCACTTCAAAGGATAGCCCAGATCTCGGGGAAGTTAATTGTTGGATGGCAGATTAGAGGGCAGCACTGGGAATGTTTGATTAATTATCTTTCCATTGCATGCGTCCACAATTTAGGAAGAAAATCAAAGCCAGAATTTCACGAATGTGGAGTAGCAGCTAGAACTCAGATTAATTTTGCCACACTGAATGATTCCACTTACAAAACTACAGTCGTTAGATGGAAATACTTCAGCAAAAGTGCACAGCACTACTAATCTCTGTTTAATCTTTAACTGAGAGAGTGTTTTGTTTGAGCACCTGCTTTGACAAGGCAGTAGGCAAAAATGAGAATCTTAAGTGACATAAATATTTCTGTAAACTGAAAACTCTTTGCAGGTGCTGTGTTTCCCTGATGCACTGAAGAAGTGTCCCAGCAAAGGCAGTTACAATGGCCTTTTTTTATTAGGCTGCCTGCTCACATAGTGCACATGAAAATAAGTTTTACACTGAGAGGCAGAACTAGAATCAGAAGACATTTTAAGAGAACTATATTTCCTTGATTTTTCACATATTTCCTTGATTTTTCAAGGGGTGTCTTGGAAAATCTGTCTCTGTTTGCCCTTTAAAAAGGCATTTTATGAATAGGGGAAGCACCCACATGTATTTTTTCAGCTTCATAAAGCTATTGATGGAAGAAACCCAAATAACTTGGGCTCATTTTCTTTGCAGTTTGTATGTAAAACATTTCAAAATATACAGTGGGGCATTAAGCATTGAAAATACAGGAACAACAATTGTACCTTTTAAAAAAATACTACATGGTAGGGTGCATTGTTTAAAAAGAATGTAAAAAACTCTCAATAGATATTAAGCCCACCATCAAATAGTATAATAAAGGTATTATTTTCTCTCACTTAATTAGGGTTAGAGCATTACTTTTTTTGCCCAAATACTTAAAATTCCATTTCACAGAATGGTTATGAACAGGCACCAGCTATTGACAATAGATAAAAAAACTTAAGTACAGCAGAAGGTCTCTAGAACACTCACCTTGTGCTCTGAGAGTGTGTTGTTGCATTTTGGAGATATTATTTATGATAATGCTGCTTCATTGTTGGCACTTGACAGTGCAGTCACTGATGTATTATCTAATGCCAAATACATAAACTGTGAATGCCTCTTGAATTTTTATTTGTGGTCTGTGCTCTGCTGGTGTTTTGGTTCCTGGTATTTGCAGTTCTGCTCTATAATTACAGCTTTGCAAATTGAGGCATTCCACTTCCTATTCACACGTCTTGGATTTTCATATTTTGATTAGCTGTGTGGGCAAACTCTTAAATTAGAGGGAAGAGTTCAAAAGGCAGCCTGAGTGTGTATTCTGATGAACAGCAGTTGCATATTGGACCTCATTTAGTGTGCCTGACTTCCCTTACAATGTCCATTAATCTTTTGCACAAAACAGTATTTGAGATAAGGTTTGATGTGCAGGTTTTTGACTGTCTGATACCATTGTCTTAAGTTAGCTAGGTGTGCTTCTCCTAGAGCTTTGCCTGAAAGTACGTTTGTCTGTTGTTGTTTTAAAACTTCTGTCAAGTGACTTTGTATTCTAAATGTCTCAAAACTGGTTTGAAACCAGTGTCTGTTGTGTGGTGCACTCCTTGGTTTGTGAACTCTTTCCAGTTGCAGTTGTTTTATTTCATGTTGGCATTGCCTTGGGCAGAGAGCACATTTATATTGACATTTAATGATTTACTATAGCTTATTAGTAGATTCTGCAGATAAGCACTTTCTTTCTATGGTGTATTGAATTGCTATAGATTTAGGTCTTAAATATGTATTGCAATTATTCATCTTTTTTTTTTGCCACTAGTGACGAAGTATTTAAATTTCAACCATAAATAGGAATGAATGGCGATTAGGTGGAATGTCATTTTACAATCCAAGTTAAACAGTCAGTGTTTTCACATTAAACAGAAATTGCGGTGATAGCAGGAGATAAGTTACGTGCTTACCATTCTGAGTGTGTAGTGTTTGAAGGTTTCCTTTTGGGATGTCAGGGAGCCTGATGTTACTTTTAAATCGTGGTGCCTGATTGCACTGCTGATGGTTTTAAATCATGCCCAGTCTTTTGCATGCTCCCAGTTTATGCTTGGCCGGTAGTGCCCTGGTGACATTTTGCTTGTGTTTGGGGGGCAGAAAGGCAAGTGTAAAAAGGGCTGAGGGGACTTTTAAGATAATGTCTTTTGACTGCGTGGTCTGTTTTGATGGTTCAGTGCTCTCGGTATGTCACATTATGGCCATTTTACCGTGCTTTAAGATTACTTCAGATAAGGATTAATTCTGACCTAGTTTGAGAGGATTTCTAACTGGTTTTTCTGTATTGGAGGGGTTTGAGTTTTTAATTTCTCAGTTAATAGCAATCATTACAGGAGCTCCATTATCCCTTTAATCCTTCCTCTCCAGCCACAGCAGCCTTGGCAGACTGCGAGTAGTGCATTTAGTCAGTGTAAGGGAGTGACATTGTGCTGGGGTAGAGCAAAACCTGCTAGAATTCTTTCTCCCTGCTCAGAGACAGTGTTATCTCAGGGCGCCGCAAATTAGGAACGATCATTATCTGTAATGGCTGAAAAGGTAACAGACAAGCGAATGAATATCACACGCAAGGGTTTGACATACCTTCCTTGGTCAGGCCATTTATGGTGCAGGATTATACCCACAGAAAATAGTTTGGGCACGCCATCACTTCAGCAAAAAAGATGCTCTCGACCATGCGCACATCCCCCACCAGCCGTGCTTCCTGCGACCGCTCTGCTCGGGATCCGCTCTGTCCATCTGCCTGCCCGTTGCCGTGTTACCTTCTTCGCGTGGAAGTGGCGTCCTTGTCTCGGGGCTTTTTGTTCATGCTGCAGACAAAAGGACAGGAGTTGTGGCTGCTGCTGGCGCGGGGCTGGCTGCCGCTCACAGCCGCTGCATTGGGGCTCTCACATCTGGTGTCTCCCGGCTCGGACAATGCAGGGCTGTGTTCTGCTCTCCTCAGGATCCATATTTCTGGTGGAAATGTTAGCAGGGAGTGCTAGCGCGTAGTGCCTCAGTTGTCTTCAGTAACAGGGTCTCTCTCTGTTCCTTCCTTCATTGTTGCTAGGCAGTAATAGAAATGGTTTGGAGCGGTTTTAACCCAGAATTGTGGTGTATAAAATCCATTCCGTAGTTCTTCAGCTGCTGCACAGGCAGGCAGCAGTTTAAATGTGGACTTTGACAGATGCTGTCTTCTGACAGAGCAGAATTTAACGTCACTGCTTGGCTGAATCCCACGTGATTGTTTGCATTCATTTTGACTAAATCCGAAGGCAGACAGGAAGCTTTACAGGCTCTTGCTCTTATTTGATAAATGATACATACTCAGTTTCTGCACAGTGGTAGGTGAATAGTATAAAAATTGTATGCTCATTAAGTGAAAAATTGAGGCTTTTTACAGATTGTTTTCACTTTTCCTTGACACTGTAACTTAGGATTCTCTAGGGGATTTTTAATGCTAGACATTCTATTCCCGTATTCCAAATGCAAGTTCTGCAGTGCAAGGGAATTATAAGCATTTAAATGCTGAAGCTTGATTTAACCCATTTGGCTCTCTTGGAGTACAAATGGTTTGTGCCTTCATGGCAAAGAAAAGAAAAATGTGTTTCTTTGCTCATATTTCCTTTACACATGCTTACTCTTTAAAAGCTGCTTTTTGTTATCTGAGGTTATTCAGTTAGGCTGAACAACACTGATGTATAAGCACATGCTGTTAAGCTGCCTCTCTGCTGTTAATAGCTTTCTGCTATGGTACAGCCTGAAGTCTGGTGTTGCAGTCAGAGGCACTTCGTTTCAATTATTGATGAACCTAAAATGTCTTTTGTCTGTTACAGACATACCTGTATCACAGAATTTGTCTTTTTGGTCCTAAGGAAACTTGTGTTCCTTTCATTTCTCTCCTTTCAATGACTGATTCTTCTATGCTGAAGCATCTTATTATATTTACTATATAAATACAATACCACAATAGATAGCTGGGAAAATAGAGAGCTAGCAGCATGCTTACCTAGGTATTTATTAGTCACTGTGTTTGCCCACTCTTTTGAAAAGCTAATGACTAGCTCTTTAGGCTTTTTTTGGCCAAAGGGTAAAGAAACTGTAATTTATCTGGTGTGTCTGATTTATAGGATTGGGGGTAGGCATGTCCCTTGCTGGGAAATAAGGCTTCCCCAGGCAGTCAGTGTGTTTTATTATTCTAGATGCATATTATGATAATTTACTAGAAACGTAATCAGATTTAGATCCTCCTAACTGAATCATCTATGTACACTAACTTTCTCTATTAATTTAGTCTTGTTTGTAATGCATGCATTGCTTAATAACCATTTCCACAAATCCTTTGATCCTATCTGAGGACATTTTAGGATCATGAGCATATTTCCTAAATAGTCATTATAAATATAAAGTGCATATCAGTAAAGACTATGTATCTCCTCCAGTCTAAACAAATCAGTGTTTAAAAAATGGAAGGGAGGGGTCAGCGTGGGGGTGGAGCATGAGAAGAGGGCCTGTGTCCAGCACCACTTACTGATCTGGGACCTTTATGAATAATTGAGAATCAGTGCATGGAGAGGTTCCATATGTGCCCAGACTACTCAATTTCCCACTTAAACACACAAAGCTTTCTTATGCCTGCCCTGCATAATGCTCAGAATTTTGGGTAGTCTGTTGCAGATGCACATAAATGTGTGCTCATGTGACCAGGAGTGCTCCCAGTTTGCTGCACTCGGGGCTGTGGGTAGGAAACCAGGTGGGTTATTCATGTGGTCAGTGCACCCGTGGGGACTTAGGCAGAAAGGAGTAATGCTTTTGTCAAACACAAACATGTAAATCTGCCTCTGAGTTTGGAATTTTCAGACAAGACATGTAGCCTTGTGTTTGGGAAACGAGTTCAAATCTCAACAGAATGGTTATTAAAATCTATGCTGTTTCAACTTAATTTATTTGCTGCTGCTTCACTGTACCTGGTGTAGCTGCTAAAGCTTGGGAGTTATTGGTAGGATGTTTACGTATTATATTGGAAGGGGCAGAGCTGTCTTTATTTTTCTGTAAATGCTCATTAGTAAATATTAAAGGTACAAAAATCCCAAGGGTTGTTTTTCTAAATAGAATCCTTTTTAAAGTAAATTTAGAAGGGAGCAGGCATCAGCTTTAGCTTTTAATTAAATGGCCATATCCCTTGTGTGTAGCCTGTAAAGTTCAGGCAGAGCTCTTGTCTGTTGATATGTGTAAAAATTGTCATCTTGCCTTGTGAACAAATTGAGTATTGAATTCTTAAATATTAATGACCAATTTCTTTTGTTCATTCTCCCTTTTTGTTTTTTTTTCCAAATAAGTACGAACATTCTTTGCTCACCTTACAGAAAAGTAAGAAAAAACTTCGATTTTTATGCTGGTTTTCGTCTGGGAGTGACTGATGTTGCTTTAGAGTCAAAGTTTTGGGAAGAATTTCCTTTTCTTGTATAGCACTTTATTCTTTGCTGCTTTCCTATGATACTGTGTGTTTGTGGGTGTTTTGGGAGGGCAGGTCTTGCTACGGACTGGAAATAGGAGCTGCAGGTTTTGGTAATCTTGCTGGGTTGGAGGTTGGGATGAGCTTTACTTCAGCCCAATCTCAGTGCGAAGGGTCAGTGGACTGCTTGTTCTCGATGCAGGGAGTAATGTGTTCTGTAATGTTACTATGGTTACATCCGAAATTAGAAGCTGCAGTGTTAGTGTTTGAGAGGCTGCCACCTATTAAGGCTCCAAAGGAGTAAGTGAAGATGTACAGCCTGTGAGGAACAGGAGGAATTACCGTGAGCAGGAACAGGAGTGCTGCAAAGAGACAGGGAGGGAGAGGAGAGGGCTCCTCACAACACCCAGTGCATGTGACAGCTGGGGACTGAGCTAAATGTACCAATGCAAAACAAACTCGTGGAGGTTTGGAATATTTTCTTCCAAAAACTTTAAAAACTCTCTCCGTGTCATTTCTAGAGGGTGTCAGCAGAGTCTTGGCTAACTGGTTTTATAATAACTCTTAGGTTGAGCCATTCAGTAAAGTTCTGTCTTGACAACATTAGCAGAAGTTCCTCAAACTAATCTGGAGTACTTGCAGTAGTCAGGCATGTACTGCTTGGTAACTTGTGCCTGGTGGCACAAGCCCCACGAGAGTTTAAATACTTAGGTCATAGTTGACATATCACTATTCCCATATGGACCATGCTTCCTGGAAACTCCATGAATACTTTGCAAACTTCATTCCACTTTATCATGGTAAAATGCAGTATTATATCAACTGTAATGTGTTGGAAACCTTTCAAGTGACAGTTCAGAATGATTAATGGCTACATTTTCAAGGTTGGTTATTCTTGCTTTTAAGCTTTATTTTTACCTTCTAGAAATCTGTTAATACAGAATGTCATAAATGCTTAGTTTTAATTTTCCATTTAAAGAATTATTATGTATATGGCCAGTGGCCACTCTCCTTCAAAAAGAATACTTCTGCAGTAAGTTCAGCTAGAGTAGAGACAGGGTTGGTGAATACTTGGAATTTGCTTGGCTACTTTGAGATCCCAGCATGTTTCTTAGCTATCCCAAGCATGTTTGCAAGTGAATGAAAAATAGCAATCTAGAAATGACCACAAGTGTCAGTATTGCCTGCCTTATTTTGCTTAGTAGATTTTCACCATTGCTTAGCTGGTAGTGAAACCCAGCTTTTACACTTGGTGCATTGTTTTATAGATGGTCAAGATTTTGCACCCAAGCCATAAACATGGTGATTTCAATAATTATTGAGTGTCATAACTTTAGAACTTGAATGCAGCAATACAGATCAATCTATAGAACTAGAAAAAGTTCCCAGTTATTGTGAAACATGCATGGGGTTTTATGTAGTAGGTTATTGTTATGTATCATTCCATAAGGAATATAAGCACATCCTCAACAAAGTTATGAGAGAGGGAAAAGTCCAACTGATGTTTTCTAGTCAGGAGGGTGCTTCTGAGGAAACATTTCAAGGAGATGTTCTATAATTTTAAAGCTTGTGGTTTTTTTTATTAAATAAACTGATGTTCTAGGTATCCAGCTAAAATTCAGTCCACTCTCCTATCACAGCTTCCTTAGAGGAACACAGGTTTGGAGTGTTTCAAAATTCACTCAAAAAGGCAAAATACAAACTGGTTTTGGTCTGCTTTGCTTCAGTTCTGGTTTTGTGTGTTATGCAAATATATATTGGACTACTGTCCAGACGTGTTTCTTTCTTCAGTACTGTGTTGTTTGCTTCATCATATCTTCTCTTTCTTTTGTATTCTGATTTTTCGTGTCTTTCCCCAGGCTTTGCATGCAATTATTTCTGATCTCAAGAGCTAAATGCAGATTTCACTCTTCCAGGGGATGGACAAGAAAATTTCATTTGTATTGTGCAGGATTTTTGGTTGTGTGGTTCTCCCCTGATGAACTGACAAGCCAGTGCCAGCAGTAATATTTTCTGCCTGTCATAAGCGTTGCTTTTGCATTCTGAGAAGAGCAGGGACTTTATGAAGCTTTGATTCAGCACAGCAGGGGAGAGGAGGCCAAGCAGCCGAAGTACCAAACATTCACAGGCAGTTTAAACGACTGCGGTGGGAATTGGGCTGGTGTTTCCCCCTTACCTCACGGCTTGTTTCATCCACCTGCCTGCGCTCTATGATCAAGGTACCCCTAACACCCACCCTCACATCCCAGCAGGAGAGTTAGAAATAAAAACTCCAATTCTTACAGAAAGTGAGACTCTCTGGGAGGAACTGGTACTAAATATCCAATCTCAAAGCAGGAAGATGGCATCCTGTTGGAGTTCACAGGCACCAGCTCTTATGCCTAGGAAGGAAAATGTCTTGTTCCAGCTGCTGCCGCCCGTCCAGGCCTTTTCTGTGCCTGATTCCTTCCTTTTCCACCCCTTTTCCCTCAGGCTGTCCTCAAGCTTGTGAGGCATCTCACACTTCTCTCCCAATAACTTAAAGAGGCTCATCCTGATGAATCCTTAAGATTTATGGAATGGGTTTACTCTAGATACTGAAAATGGTAACATCAGATCTTGCCTGTAACTCTGTGCTCCGAGAGCTTTGTTGAGCCGAGGTGGAAACTCTGGAGTTTGGTTGTTGGGGGCTGTGCTGTCAAATGATGTGTCCAGGTCAATCTTACCTGGCAGTCTCAGGTAAGAAATTTCATGGGGTTTTTTTCTCATTTCACCTTCTTTTTTTCCCTTTTTGCACACTTGGCGTTTTGTGCCCATCGGGTTCACCAAAGGATGCAGACATCCTGCCCAGCACTCCTCCATGCTGGAGGAGCTCCAGAGATTATTTTTTTCTTTTGTGTGAGACCAATTAAGAGATTAGCAGCTCCAACTGTTTGTTCACTCTCTAAGTTTTTTCCCCCATGTGTGTGGTTTGTGCAGGAATATGGAGACATTTTGTCAGCCTCAGAAATTCCTAGTACTGAAACAGGTGATGCATTTGTTTAGTGAATGTTAAATAATGTGAAATTGAAGAACTGAACTTTCAGAGCTGTCAGAATTTCCTGTGACTTGGGGTTGAGACCTGTACTGACGCTTTCCATCTGTCACATTTCCTCAGTAGCTTTAGTACGTTAATTCCTACAGCTCCATCCTGTAGGTATCCTCATTTACAGCTAATTCTGGGGGACATGAAAGGTTTACAGCAGAAATAACAAAGATTTAGCAAGTGCCTTAAATGCCTGAATCCTTTTCTTCAAGCACAGATGCTTAAGCTAGGAAAACCAACAAAATCTGTGGAAAAAAATCCTTCCTTCAGTGACTCAAGAGGCCCTATTCCTGCAATAAATTTCAGCAATATTTGTTCATAGCCAACAGAAAGCCTGGATCATAAAATGGAGAATAAATCCCCTTTTAAGAGCAATTCCCTACTGCCCTTTTTTTGACATGTTGGAGGAACTGAAATTCCTTCAAACACTGTGCACACCACCCAGTCTGACTGAGCTGCTTCAACCTGGCCAGCCGGGGACATGTCCCTCCCTGGTTTTACCCAATGTTGGTCCACCTTTGTGTTCCCCTCAACTTGCTGTAGTTCCCGGTGCAGATCAGGCTGCAGACTTTCCACTTCTAAAATTCTCATTAAACTTAAATGATACCATTCCTTGAGTGGCTTCCAAGGAAAAGGAAGCTCTGCTGTGGATATAATGGATTTCGACTGAATAACTGTGTTCATAATTCCTTCTGTAATCTCTGTAAGACTCTAGATTAATTTCATGAGCCTGAGGATTTTTTTCACATAAATTACTCATGTAGAGTCAGTAACCAGGACTCCTAGTCCTCAAATACATGATTTAGAGGAAATCCTCAGTCTGGTTTGTGTTATGTAAATTGACAGATAATATTGATTGAGAACCAGAGAATTTTTATTATTTTCTTGTATCTTAAGCTGAAATTCAAACTGAAATTCCGGCAGGTTTGTTTTCTGGTATTTAGTGGCTTCTAACAGAAGAAGAAATCAGGGACAGCTCTCTTGCATCTTATCCACCTCCAAGACATAATATTAAGAATCATTAATGCATTCTGTAGGGAGGTGTGTCTGTAACAGAAAAAATATGTAATAATGCTGAGTCCATAAAATTCGGCCTAAAACTCAAGATGATATTTTTCTGTTAGGTATACAATCTTGTAATTCGTAATCAACATCTGCAAAGAGTTCTGTTGCTGATATGTCTCACTAAATTAAATTTATAGGGAGCATCTGTCATCTAAACAAACCCACCCCACTTCTTAAAAACATACAAGAACCTGTCATCCTCTTAAAACCCAACAAAATCTCATGACCTTGGATGATGGGTTGCATATTGTAGATTCTTTGAAGTCTTTTCCTCTTGAGGATTTGTGTAATGAAACATTCCGACTTCTACAAATGCTTTTTCTGTGAGTTTTAGTTAATATATGCTTGTGTTTTATCCATGTGCATGTATTATGGTTTACATTGCAGATGAAAAGATTGAACTGTTGCTGAGACCAAATCTGACCCACTTTTTTTCTGCTTTTTTTTCTTTCCTTCACACCTTTGGATCTCCATGTTAGTCTTTGCCTTGGTGTTCCGTACTTTGCCAAATATAAAAAGCCCTTCTATCACATTTCTAGGTAAACAAGCAAAGCAATAAATAGAATAAAAATTCCTTCTTCATTTAATCAGGCCTGGATACAGTACGGAAAGGGAATCCCTTTGTTTGAGAATCTAGGTCACCTCATAAGGAAAAGGTTTCCCTACTGTGAGAAATTAACATTTGCCATTTTCTTCCTTTTTCTCTTTTCTTTTTCTGTTTTTTCTCACAATGTGCCAGTATCTGTACTCTTATGCTGTGTTTGCCTAATGGCAAGAGGGGAAGAGGTTTTTTATTCTGTGTAATTAAATGTCACTTACCTGAGGTGCACGGGGGGAAGGGAGTGAGGAAGGAGATCTGTCAGTAAGTGGGAAACGCTGGGTGCAGCAGGAAAGGTTAGAGCAGGTCTCTGGAATCTCTGTTCTCCTGTCCCTGGCAGGTTGGGTGGGATTGTGCCAGAGTAACACTGGGTGTGTGTTTGCACAGGATAATGCACAGGATAATGCACACGATCTCCCGAGCCCTGGGGAATGCCGGCTGTGTGGGAATAGATGCACCAGCCTGCTCAGAACGGCCGGCGCAGCCCTCGGGTCCCGCGGGGCTGGAGCTCCTAAGCCCCGATGACTCTGTGCAGAACTGCCTGCTCGTTCTTGGAACAATGCTGAGGCATCCCTGGGATGCCTGCAGGAGTTAGAAATAGCAGCTCCGTGCTGGGTGCAGTGCTGTGGCGGAAGACCCGCTGGCCTGGGCAGGAAGCGAGCCGTGCTTCTGAGAAGCTGCCCTGAGCTAAGGAAATGGCGAAATCTGAGGCACCTCCGTCATCCCGAATGGAAAATGTGCTACCTGGAAAGATCTGATCCCAGCTGATTGAGATCTGAGGGCAATAATGAGTTGGGGTTTTTTTTTAGAACAGCTTTCATAGTGGTAGTGCCTTCAGATGTGCCTCTTCAAACTAGGCACTAGGCAGTGACAGAAATGTCTGTTGGAGGAGATAAGGATTTTTGCTCTTCCTTCGGAATAGGCACATATTCATTCCCCCAAGAATATGCCAATGCAGAACCTGTGAAGTAAGAAATATGTAGTCTGGCATTAACTCTTGAAGAGTTGTTTTTTCTTACATTTTTAAAATGTGTTTTTGGAAGCACAGGAATAAATAGAAAAGTGTGAAGTCTTTGGTCTATGTACTTATTATCAACCCATTGAGCTACACGTAAGAATTACTCTGCTGCCCTTGTTCAAAAGGTGATGCTGCTATTTTGTTTTGGTGTTTTTCTCATAAAAGTAGAGCATGACCCGACTAAGACAAGGAAGTTACTGGATGAGTATCTATGAAATTGAATCTGTTTGTGACTGGTAAAGCCATCCTAAGCACGTACAGAAAGTTCCAGGGTGTCATACCAGAGGAATCTCGTTACACTTTGTGTTGGATTTTTTTTCTCTCATTGAAATCTTGGCATTGAAAGCCTAACTCTATTCCAAAACATTGTCTGCTCTTAGTGGTTTACTCATTTTTATTTCCTGCCACTTAGGTGTTCACTTTTTCAGTGAGGGGATTTTACTTTGCAATACATTGCTGTAGAAAAAAAAAAGGTCTTATTTATTTTTTATCACTGACATTAGACTTCTCAAAGGTGAAACAGCTATTTGAAGTACCAGGACGGATGTGAGGGCTGAAGGAGAGCTGAGGAGGTCTTGCTGCTTATGGCAGATTTCCTTCAGATAAACTGTGAAATCCCCGGGATCATTATGGATGACTGATAGTTGCTAACACGTGAGGAGCAGAAATAATGGTTGTAGTGAACTTCACCTGTGAATTTGCTGACTGGCAGAGTCAGTCATCTCCGGTCGTTATTCACAGTGGGAGGTTCTTAAAGGTGAATTTTTGTGTGTGTGTATGTGTAAAGAGTGGGAGGGGAGAGCCTTTTGATAACTTTCAGAACCTATTTTGCAATGCACTTTTGAGTCTGCTCATTTAGTTGGGGTATTGTTTTGTAGCAATGGATGAAGGCTGTATAAAAGTCACAGCGTAACAGGAAGCTCCTAGAATTTGTTGGTTTTGTAGAGCCCTTATCCTGTCCTGCTCTTTGAATAGGATGGCCCCCAGACTATGTGAGACCTTGTCAGTTGACCTTTATTTAAGAGGATGCATTTCTGCAGTACCAAAAATACAGCTGAGAGCAGTTGAGTGATAAACCAGGTCTCCTAATGCAACGCTAGAAGCTTGGAGATTGTCTATCTAGTGTATGGATTGTGTGGAAAATGAAAAAATACAAGTTGAATGCTGTCATCTTAGTGCTTTGAGAAGGGCTTAATTTAATCTTCTCTACTAAAGAGAAGAATAATGGGGAATTTAGATATAATGCCAAAGGAAGCTGAAAGTAGAGGCAGAAGGCCAAATGGAAAAATTCCTCTTGTGTGATACAGCCAGAGGCCTTCCTGTATTTTAACTTAATGCATGATTTATTGCCACTACAGTTAGTTTTTGATATGGACATGTAACATCATCAGCTTTTATATGCTCCAGCAGGGTGGTATGAATGATATGTTTCTTCAGGATACCAATACCAGCAGCAGTTTGCACAGTCTCTTTGGTGGATGGTATTGTATCCATAATACACAGATGCTGTCGAAGCCATGCTAGTGCTAAAAACCTAGAAGGCACTTCTTTAAACATCTCTGTTTCTCGAGAAGCACACAGGTAGAAAGCTTTGTTGCTGTGATGCTAATACATTATATATTCCTCTATTGTTTGTCCTCAATATATGAATCTGATGTGTGCCTGGAATGCTTTTGTGTCCCCGGTGGCTTTGTTAGGTGATGGTTATTATTGGGATTCTGTTGCTTGGTCCCCCTATGTTATTTCTTTTTGAAGAAATCAGTCCTGTCCAAAAGCTGTATTACGTTTGGCAAAGAGCCGGGCTTTTTAGACCATGCTGAAATGGAGACAGCTGAAACTTTAATGTATGTTGTCTGTTTGTTCTCTGGGCACAAACCAGAAGGTTTTCATATGTTGTTGTGTTTGGGGGATTATTAGGTTGGGTTTTGTTTTCTTTAGTTTTGGAATCTATAGGATAAGTATAAAGGCTTAATTTAGGAACTACAGGATTTTGGGTTCAGATGGCTGCTGGCTCTTTCTGTTGACGTGTAGAGGAGTGTGATTTTGTGCTCCATAGTAGTAATACCTGCAAAATAGGTTAACATTTTCATCTGTTTATATCTCTATGCAGAGAGGGAAACTTCAGGCCTTTTGTAGTTACCCAGCTGCACTCAGTGGAAATTTCTTGAAGAAAGGGGAATAATGAATGTTTTGATCTAATTCGAGTGCTCCTTCCTAATTGTAAATAAAATAATATTTTAATTAAAACAGACTTCTGGACTGAGAGTTCTGCAATGAAAAGTGTGTGTTGGAATGGATCTCCCAAGGAAAGCTGGAGGCAGAGGGAGCTGGAGGACAGGGTGATAAATGGCACATAACAGGACCAAACCCTTTGCATTTTTATGCGGTGTGTTTGATTATGATGCTGCATATGAAACTTCTACATCCTGCAGCCAAAGAAAAGATCTAGGTAGTCTAGAAGGCAGTTTTTGTCAGAGCTGCTGAGACTGGTGTGAGAGGAATGCTATCACTGCAAACTTTGGAAACGCTGACTTGAGAATATCGTGCTGAGAAAAATAGGTTAATGATGTTGATGTGGGAGCGGCCATTTGAGGATACTGGAGAGCACAAGTTTTTTTTCAGTGATGTTTTATTGTGCTAAATATCTAAACATGGGAAGCTGCAGGTGCGGAACTCCTGCAGTGTAATATTAAGATCAAAGTACTATTCATAGCTGCTCAGGAACTTTGTAGGTTGGAAGTTTGTGTGTATAGTCTTTTGAATCCCAAATTGCTTCCATGCCCTGTCTTAAAATATGGGAAAATGTTCCCAGGGGTGTGTTTATATCGTTGAAATCTGCATATAAACATTTCAGTCCAACAACAGATGTGTTTTCTTTGTGTTGACATCTTTTGTTTTATTTCTTCCGAATGTATGAAGTCATGGGGCAGAAAGAAAAGTTGCAATCAAATGTCAGCTCTGCTCACAATAGTTCTGAAAATAAGGCTTTTTCATAGGGCATCATACAGCAAGCCTGGACATTGAGAATACAAAGTATTATGTTCACAACACCTGGTTTCTCTGATTTAGTATTCTTAGTGAAAATGAAATTTATGAAATTTAAGTTCATTCACAACGTGAGCAATAACTTCGTGTTTGGGGACAGATTTTCCAGCTTCTTGTGATAAAATCTGAGCTGAACACATTATCAGCCTGTTAGCAAGGGCTGTTCTGGGGCTGCACTTGAGGAAAGGAGATCTGGGCTGGCAGTGGTGGGAGCAGTTTAAGCAGTTTAAACACCAAGGTGAGCTTGGTGCAGAAAGCTTTGTTTGAAGCTTTTGTCGCTGTTCCCCTGCATTTTAACCTTGCGTGTGCTGTGTGTGTGTGCAGTGCTTGGCAAACATTTCACAGGGGTGTGTGCCGGTTGCACCAGCTGTAAATGCAAAGCTCAAGTTCAGCATCTGAGAAAAGGGGAAATGACCAAATTATGTTCTTGCCAAGGAGCAGTGATACTTTTGCCGCCACTATGATCAGGGGTACTTAGCTACAGTGTTCTAAAACAAAAAAAGGCTGTTCACCCATTGTCCTCTCACTCCTGTCCTCCAAAAAAACCTCTGCTTGATTTTATTCACTTTCTGTCTCCATGGCAGAAAACGTATTTTCTTCCTTTCAGTCTGTGTTTTTAAAAAATGATTTAAGGCAATAAAATCTGTAGAGTAAGAGCAGGACAGGATCTGTGGGGTCTGTGAATTGTGGTGTTCCTTTGGTTAATTTTAACTTTTTTTTCCCCATATGACAACTAAAACTGGACTTGTGAACTGAGGCAGCTGGGGCAGGACAAATGTTCAGAGACAGAATTCTGGTTATCTTGTAAGCAGATTAAAATATCCAGTTTTCCCCATCTGGGGGATTTACAGGGTGTGGATAAGTGCAGCATGTGCACGTCCAGAAATCTAAAAGTTCTTGTGCTGGACTAAAACTCAGAACTTTTTGCAGAGAATTACTGCTCTGTTTCTAAGTTGCTTGTCTTGCCTTGTTACAGGTATCTCTTGTGTCTCAGTATCTTGTCAATACTTTTATCTCCAGCACTCAAGACAGCGAATCTGCTCTGTCTGAACAGACAGTTGGGTGATCTGAGGGCTTTAACCAATGTCATGCTGGAGGTTCAGTACTCTGTTTGCAAATGGCATAGATAATTTCTATAAATACACTTATTTTTTCCTTTTTCCCCTATACCTACAGTTCTATCACTTAACTTTGCTGTAGCTGTTGAAGCAGTGGGCATCCCACAAGAATCTCTTGGGATGTGCTTGTGTGAAAGTCACAAAGTAAAAAAAAAATCCAAGAGGAGATGAGAAGAAAATTTGAGATAGCACAAGTTTCATGTGTGGGATTACTCAGCTGACTGCACACCTGTGTGGTTTGGTTACCAGCAGCTTGTTACAGTTACAGCAGATCTCAGGATTGTCACCTTTTGAGGTTTAAAAGAAAGTATCTTTGCTTTTGGAGCTGAATTTGCATAGCCCATGAGCTGTTGTTCATCAAGCAAGGAAGCCTGGAGTACGAGGCACTCTGCAATTTGAACATTTTGTAGCCCTCCCCTGGCCTGCGGCAGTTCAAAATAGCCCTTCCCATATCTGAGTAGTTACAGTCCCTTGTCTACTCACAACCATCGCTGTCATCACTCAAGCCCTCATCTCTTGGCTTGTTTGTTACGATTTGTTATAGCTGCAGCTAAAGCTTTGGATCCTGAAAAACACATTTTTGAACTCGGCAGTTCTTTTTCTAGGCAACACAAACAACTTAGAGTTCATTGCTCTGCTGTTCAGCTTTGCGCGTTGGCTCCTCAAGGAAT
Organism: Oreocharis arfaki; assembly: GCA_013398015.1. Classification (NCBI taxonomy): domain Eukaryota; kingdom Metazoa; phylum Chordata; class Aves; order Passeriformes; family Paramythiidae; genus Oreocharis; species Oreocharis arfaki. The sequence goes on from VZRR01012727.1 coordinate 489,625, forward strand.
TCAGTTTCAGGATTTTCTCCAGATATTTTAAGTCTTCCAAGGTGATTACTTGGAAAATTGCTTTCATCTCTCTGCCCATGACCACCCATGATAATTGTGTTTTCTTGTAACATAATGTAATGTATAACCATAGTGCTGGGATTGCTAAAGCTGGCGAGGTAGAGAAGAATAATATTAAAACTGCTTTTCAGTGAATAGAAGGAAGATCACATCAGGATGAAGTACAGCTGGGAACAAGTGGTGCTGGATAATTTGTTGAACAAGCAATCGTGATACAGCCCAAGGTCTTTAATAGCTGCCTGTGTATTAGAATTCTAATCCAGCATCCCCTCTTGTGGCAATGGGAGTCAGTACGAGCAGGGGAAGGCTGGCAAGAGCCTCAGCAATTTCTGTTGCATTGAGATGTTGGACAGCATCACACAAAGTTATTCAGTTGCTTGGGTCTTGGTTCAGTTTGGGGTTTTTTTTGGAGAAATTTTCACACAGAAATTAAGACAGAAATTTATTTCACACAGAAATTAATTTCACAGGAATTAAGGGTCCATCTGTATCCATTTAGGTACCTGCAGAGCTTTTAAAAATATTCTTCCCACTCAAAACATTTCACAAATCTTTCCAGAAGTAGCAAAGGAACATTTCTGAGGTCACTTAGACCTCTGCTCGTGTACTGCTCACTGAATGCAGGTGTAAGGGGTGTCTTCCTGCTGCTCTGTACTGAGCAGCATTTTCTGTCATGTAAATGGGACTGTTCCCTTGAATCCCACTTCCAAAGCCAAATCTGAACACAAACCCAGTGGTGCTTCTCTGTGTGTTTGAAATTTGCGTGTCAGTTGTGCTGTTAGGCAAATGAATTGCTTGAGCCCCATATCGTGTGATATTTCTGATAAAACCACTTCCTGGGAGCGGCTAACCCTTGTCCTTACAGGCAGTACTGGAACTAGATGGTTATGAGTATGTGAAGTTGTCAGTTAGAGCCTCAAACGTGAGCCAACTGCAGTAAATTCACAATTAGGTGCAAATTCTAGTTCTGTTGAATTGCTGTGTCCTGGGCTGACTGTGGCATGCAGAAAACCGGTAGTGTAGAAACATTTACACCTGGCCTTTGAGAAAGATGAGACAATCCCTTCATACTCAAGCTGTGCTTCTCAGAACCTTCCCTGGCTGCCGAGTAATACGTGTGAGGCCAGCTCAGATAATTAATCCAAAGGGAAAGAATTCTAAGAATTCTAATTTTATTCTAAAAATAATGTTTTGGTGATTGCTGCCTTTGTCTTTTCAGTCAGTTCAAGAAAATGAGTCATTTAAATGAACATAGGTAGGTATAGACAAGCCTTTATTTTTCAAACAAACAAACAAACAAGCCCTCTGGAATTCTCAGGATTAAGAGTTGTTGTTTTTGATGAAAACAGCTTATCTCCAGGAAAATGGAAGTGCTTTACATATTTAATCTTCGTCACCGACATTCCTCTTCAGCTCTAAAATTGCTATTTCAAGAGCAACAGTTTGGATTTATGTGACTGATATATATTCAAGACAAAGATCTTAATTTTACAGATATTCTGTGCAAGGATAAAGGTGGGAGGAGCTCTAGCACACTTCTGTGAGGCTGTTCAGAGGGGTTTGATAGCTTAACTTTGGGGGTAATGGTTTTAAGTCATCTCAGTAGTTGTGGCTTTGATTAATTATTTTCCAAAAGCTTCTCCAGTGATTTCCATTATTGTTATTATTTCAGCATATTTATATTCTTTTGTTCATAGTTGCTCACTAGTCACTACAGTTTTATTCTAGATTCAGTTGTGATTTGGTCTATTTTCTTTGCAGAACAAGAACATTTCCTAAGGTATCAATAAGCAGTCCAGTTAAGTCAGTCAGATCTTTCCATGTTTAAACCGAATTTCTTATAATGTGGTAATGAACAAGAAATGGCAGTGACTATTCTTCCTTCGACGACACTCATTGCCAGGTCCAACCTGCCACTGAAAACACCCATCAGTTCTGTAGTTTATTATGTTTAACAGTGTCAGAGTTTCTGAATTTGAATAATCTTGTCAGTTTTAATTCTATAATGGATTAATAAAGGATCAGGTTTGCAAGAGGAAGTTGCACTTGCGTGCTGTGGGTTAGTGTTTCAGTTTGGGGAGTCCCTCGGTGGCACCAGCAGTTTTATTTGTGCCACCCTCCCCTGGTTCTCCTTTGCCTCTCCCCTCCCTCCCTGCAGTGCCGTGCTCATTCTGCTTTCCTTACTCTTGTGAAATTTGTTATATGTACTTCAATATTTGGAAAACTCTAATGAGGCTTCTCTTACCTTTCTAAGATTGGCATCGAGTTTTCTGGCATGAAGCTGAATTTCAGAGTTGGAAGCCTTCTATTTCTCTGCTGGATAAGACATGACCTTCAGTATAATATATTTTAATATAATACAGTAAGGGTTGGACTTGCTGAGCTTGAAGGTCTTTTCCAAATTTAATGATTCTGTGATGAGTTTTGAATTTTGAAATAAACATGTGCCTATATATTTTTTATCAGCCCTTTTTTGTCTTGTCACATCAGATTTTTTTAGTTGTCCAAGTAGGAAAATTGAATCTGTGATGTTATTTTCTTTAGGCAGTTGGTATAGGAATCCTTTGATAAATACTGGTAAACTTATCTTCTGTTAAAATTTGTTCTGTAAAATTATCTTTAATTCTGCTTAAACTCCCACTTTCCCTTCCAGGAAATAAGAAAGTTGAAACAATATAAACAGTAGAAATGACCTTTTTATTAATATTGCAAGCAATGGAAGTGAAAGTGACTACAATATTAGAAGTATTTGCACAATAGTTAGATCCTGTTACCAAATTCTATTTTTTTACAGCATAGTTTATAATTAGGAAGGCAGTTAAGGGCTTGCCATTTATTATTTAAGTATGTCTTGGGGGACTGCATGCAGATTTGTGTGTGAATAGAAGTATGAAAATAAACTATGCCAGTTTGATGTATAAATAAAATGATGATGTGAAACACCAGTTGAAATATTATTAAAATTTTCTTGATGCAAACAAGAGTCAGAGAATTACTGGGAAGGCTGCAGAGGCAGAGCCACTCAGTTGGATTATTTTGCTTGATTCTTTGAAAGGCTTGGATTTTTTTCCAAGGCTTTTAGGGGCTTTAAATTTTTAGAACAAAGCTCTATGTTTTCAGAATCCAGTTTATGTGAAATAGATGTTTCTGTCAGGCCCCAAGTAGGGCATCTGGGCCAGTTTTTAGATACCTGCTTTGAAGTCAACCCTTTGTTTTGGCTGTTTGTCATACATTGATATATACAATATTTAATTTATAGAAAAATCATATTCTTTTGAACTATGCAGTTGTTTTAAACTTTTTCATAGTTCTTTAGGCTGGTTTTACTAGAATTTTCAAAGGCTCAATACTTTAAGTCACTCAGGAAATGATAATAGAGTTACTGGTAATTAAAATGAGTTTTTGCAGTCTCTTGTACCCTGAATTGAATAGATACGTTGAAGTCTGTTCTTAAAGATAATTTTACGAGCTTGCCATCCACATGTAGTTATTTTCTTCCACTTTTGAATCCCAGTTTTACTACATTCCTCTTCACCATCAGAGCTGGCTTTGGGTGAATTCTGTCCTGCCTGGAGAAGCTGGAAGCTGCTCTGTGTTTTACAAGCAAGCAGTTGCTAACACTCCTTGCAGAATCAAAGGTTACTTTTTGTTTCTACTCCTTCTGGGCAGGAGCGTGCAAGCTACCCAGTAATTTTCAGATTTTTTTGGGTGAAATTCTGGGACTAATTTAAATATTATTAAGGAACAAGATAGTAATTAAATTTGCGAAATTAAAGCCACGAGATGGCATTGAATGGTCAACTCTATCCTTTGCTCCTAATAGTTTTTTTAAAGGTCAAAATACTACAGACTCTATGGATCTCTACATAGAAACCAATTGGGAAAGGGAACATGCAATGAAATAGTTTTTCCTTCCACCATTTGAACCTGTGAAGCTGCCATAAGATACCTTTAATAATTTGGTTTTTAACAGGAGGGTTTATTTTCTAAAGTGTAGCAGGAGTTACTGTTCAGGCAATTTCTCATTTCAGCTGGGAAATGAAGGTAACCTAACTGGGGATGTTAATGCTCATTTAGACCTAAGAAGAGTGCTAAGTGTCTAAAATACAGACTTTTTTCTAAAACATAGGAAAATAATAGTTGGGTCCTGATGAATCTGTCAAGTGAATATTGGTAATAATAATTTTTGTTAATTAATAAAAATAATTGCTGTTTTTAAAAATTGTTACTTTTAGAAGGGTCAGAAAACACTCCAAAAGGTTTTAAAAGGTGTCTAAAAGAAAAGTAACAAACAAAACCCCAACACCCACTCTTAAGTAAGTTAAACACTGCTGTAGCTGTACTAACCACACGTACTGAGCTGTTTCCCACTCGAGCCTTGGTTTGTGAACCCAGTATTTTTAGGTGCTTAGGTAGGACAGTGCTAAATAGCATAAAGAGTACACTAAACACAAAATTGCTGTTGAGCAGAGATATTTTAAATGTCTAAAATAACAGGAAACAGGAGCACTAAAATGAGTCCCACGGAGAAGCAGATCCAGCACTACAGGGAAACGATGCACTGAGGCTCAGGGAAGTGTGGAGCTGATTACATCCTGTGTCAGCTTGTTGCTTCTGAATGGTTAAATCTCCTATATTTATTGTAAATCATAAGTAAACTATATATATATAACCTTCTATGGTAAATTAGCACAAGTAAACCAAGTAATATGTTTTTGATTAAAATACAACGTTAAGTGGTCGTCTTAAAGAAGATTTGTATTTTTCAAATTACATGGTTTTGTTACTAAATTAGTTTCAACTTATGAATATTCATAATACACTCCTTAACAGTGTCAAACAGCTTATGCATGAGAATTAGGTATGTCATTTTCGAGCAAAACTGTTTAAGTATTCAGAAATTTTGAGGAAATGAATGTTCTTTAAATAGCTAAACAGTGATTTCTGCTGCTTGTGATGCTTGGGGTACAGCTGCAGGAACAAAAGCTCCCTTAGCTGGAGTTTGAATTTGCAGCGTGCTGGTTACTTAAGAGTAACTTTTAGATTGAAAACTTCACATGAGAAGATTTGAAATATCTTCCTGTGTGCTCAGTGAGAAGTAACTCCTGCCTTCACAGGGAGTGAGAGCGTGCAAACAAGGAGTTGCCTCTGAGTAGCTGAGGCACAAAACACCAGTGGCACCTCCTTTGTGGAGCTGGATGAAGCAGCTACTGAGGTTACTCTGCCAGATTAATACTCTTTTACTTTGGGAGAAATCCTGGCATGGAGTTCTCTGGGGTTGTGAACAGAGCTGCCTTGTGAACAGAGCTTGTCTTAAATCAGTGTGTTGTCATAGGAAAAGCTTATATCTCTATCTGAGTGCTTTTGAAAAGCATTAATTTTAAATCCAAACTTAGCAGTACATAGGAAAATATTAACAAAATTATCCTGTTGATGACTTCCTTACTGACACCAGGTTTTCCTCTCCACTTGCAGGTCTTGTCAACCATCACAGCTCTGTACTTCTGTTCTTTTCCTCACCTTAATAGTATACATTTCTCATTACAAATCTGAGAAATGTGGGGGTGAAATATTTATATTTCCTTTGCTACATTGGCTGCAGCTCTTACAGATGAGGAGGTGGTGGTTAGAGCGCTGAGAACTGTAAAAAGAGAAGGGGTGTAAATCACCTTCGAAGGATTGATGGTACACCTTCAGCAGGTGACAGCTGAGCTTCGAGGATACCTCAATATCAGGAGTTGTGAGCTGAGGGAGGTTCATTCCTGAGATTATCATAGTCTAAGGTACCAATTTATACAACTGAAAGCTGTGACCTCCATAATTTATTGATTTGCAGAGTTTGGTCTTACAAATAGAATGGCCGTAGGCATGGAAGTGGTTTTTACTCATTTAAGTGAATTTATTTCCTACTATTAATCAGATATTTTTAAGTGCTTTTTTTCTGTACTTTGTTATTGGTTTGGTGGTGTTATCTTTTGTTTCTTTCTGTTGCCGGGTTCTGAAAGCCTTCCCTTTTTGTTTTAGGCTCCTGCACTAAGGTTCCCATGAATGGCTGTAGAGCAGGCAATTCAGAGGAGAGTGTGCAGAGCTCCCAAACAGATAATTTACCAGTCACTTCATTAGGCTCAAGCCGCTGGTTTGGCTTTGGTTCTGATTTGGTTACAATGCTTCACAGGAGCTTCTCTGCAGCAGCTCCTGGTTGCCTCCCTTTGCTGCAGGGTGTGTTCGAGCCATGGGAGGCACTGGATGAGAGGCAGAGGAGGCAGCAAAGCTGTGCTGCTGATTCCGTAGGGGTGGCAGGAGGAATGGAGGTGTGGGACAGCACGCGGTGATGGTTGTGTGTCTGAACTGGATTTAGAAACTTGAAACTTAGCATTGCAGTTGATGTTTCTTCAGCTTGATAATGTTCTTTACATTTCATCAAGTACTGTGAATTTAAGAAAGTGTTATGGAGGACTTCTTGGTTTCTTCAAATTGAGTAACTAGTGCAGCACAGAATCATTCTTCTGACACAGAACGTGGTATCTTTCTGCAGGAAGAGGTGCAAAATGTTTTATTTTCACTTTCTTGGGAAGTGGAAGTAAGAAGAAAGATGCCATTTTTCCGTTGCAAGGCTTGTCTCAAAGGTAGTCAGCCTTTCCTGCTGCTCTTTCTCTACAGTGTGGTGGTATTTTCGTTTTTTATCGTTTTCTGAGTAATTATTGTGAAAGGACATTGGCAAAAATACCTTTCCTCTGCTGCTATAAAAGTGAGTCTTAAAATAACAGGTACTGACTCAACTGCCCTACATAAATGTTGGTATTTTAATAATCAGAAGAGAGTACAGCAAAATTTGGGATAGACTCATTACTTGCAGTGCAGGGTTAAATCCTTATACTAAAGATTAATGGGAGGTCGCTGCCTGTAAAAGTTACAAAAGCTGCACACTGCACCAAATGTCAGCTCCAGCTTATTGTAACTAATCATTGGCTTCGCTAAAGCTCAGGGAAGGGAGGCTTTGAGTAAATGTGTTTTCTATGGGCTTGTGTGGGACCTTCTATTTGCACTTCAGAGACCCCGAGGTAAAGAGTTTTAACTTCAGTGATGGAAACTTAAAAGCAGTTCCTCCAAGTGTTATTTAAATCATGGAACGTGAGCCCTCTCGTTAGCTTTCTTTTATTTTGAATTACAAAACACGCTGTTATTTATGCAGGGACATAGAAATCTGATAATGCCGTATCGGAGTCCTTTCCAACAGGTTTTTGTCTGAGTGGGATCTCTGACCTTTCTGAGTGTCTCGTGCTTCTAGGACACTTCACGTAGTGTTTAAGCAATTTTCAGATAAAATCCATGGTTTCATGTAAGAAGGTTTTTTCCTGTCAGTTCTGCAAATAGAAGTGGCTGGAATATGCGGCAGCTTCTTAGCATGTTGGTGCTACGTGTTATGTTCAGTGAGGTTTCACAGCAGTAACTGAGAGCAGAATTTGTTCTTGCAGGCGTTCAGTGTTGCTTTGGAAGCAGACGTGTGACCTCACTGTTTTCTTTGGTGCTGTGTTGACTCTGGGCAGTTAACGAGAATAAACAGTAGTGCAGGTCTTTTGTGTGTTACATTAAGGTAATTGGATAAGGCATGAGCAGAACTAATTATCATGAGAGCGCTATTTCTGGGCACTAAAACTCCTCAAGGCAGGAATGCATTGCAATTTCTTGGTCCTGGTTTTCCATCCAGAGCATGAGCAGATCTTTTTGGGGAATTTCTACAGCCAGTTGCTTATATTTACATGACTAACCCTTGGTGAAAGTGATAGGTAAAATGAAACAGTACTATAAATAGGAAAGGTTTATTTGAATGTATATTAAAACAAGTTTATGATTGGTTGAAATGTAAGACTGTGAAAGTTTGAGGTTGTCAGTATTCCTCAAATCTAAACCAGGATCTATAAAGAGTTTGGAATATTTTCTCTATTTTCTTCCATCTCTTTAGTGGAAACATACTGCTCTCGTTATCAGATACCCTCTGTAGCTCTGTGTTCATTTGAAAAACTCGTGTACCTGACACGAAGGTCAGCTGATAATGTTGCCTCTTCTGTCTTTTCAAAGGAAGGTGCATCTGCTCGGAAAACACAAACTCCGGCAGCACAGCCTGTGCCACGACCAGGTAAGGGGGCCCACTGTCACTTGTGCTTCTGGCCCAGATACACATGAGTTTCAAAGAAGTGCTATTTAAAACTTTGGTTAGCTCAAGAATGGAGTAGGGGTCATTTATTTTTGGCCTTTATATATTTGCATATATTGGAAAAAACCCATAGCCTTTTGTTTAGTGTTACACCGTGGGACTTGGGGTCATTCTCTTCAGTGAATTCACCAATTAACCCATTGAAAGGATGCACTGCTGAAATTAAAAGGTCACGAAACTTCTTGGTTGTGGGCTTGGTATGTCACCAGTTAAAATTTCACAAAATTCCCACTCAAATATCTAACAAGAGCTGGTTAATATTCCAAAGGTAAACAACTTAAACAGAATAGCTAATCTCAAAAAGAGATATATTATTTATTCTAGGATTAATATATCAGAAATAAGTAATTCTCTGGATGTGTTATCATTACTTCTTCACACTTGTTAGCACATAAGGTATTTGTATTGGGGCCAAAATCCTCAACTGAGTTTTTAATTCCCATTTAGTAGATTTTGGCTACCAAGTCCATTTGTCTGTCTGATTCAATCTCGGGTTTTGATTCAGTGATGGGATGAAAAATGTGCTTTGTTTAAATAAGAAACCCTTAGGATGAGTTTTTAGGAGTGTGTACGAGCAGTACACGAGAGGGACAGTGGTTGCAAACAGTGATGTGCAGATTTGCCCCTGGTTTGCATACTGTGAGAATTTCTGGTTTGGTGGAAGAAGGTGGAAGTGAAAAGTGCTATTTCAGAACAAGACGATGTTATGAAGGTGCTGGGGACGTTCTGGGGGGTTTGGAAACAAAGCTAGCAGTTAAAATGAATATACTTTTTCTAGAAGTACTGCTGGAATACTGTATATCCTCGTTGAGACTCTAAATGCTTTCCATGTGTGCCTTGCTAATTCCTCGAGATTTGTTTGCAGGATTTAATGCTAAGACTTAATATTGTAAAGCTGCTTCTTCCCTCAGAATCCATTCTAATATTGAATGTTCTCAGCATGCCTAAATGCTGTTGTGCACAGATTCTTGTGTTTGGTTATTTTGGAACTGGAAAGGTCATGCTGCCTGTCATACTTATCTCACTAGCCCCGTTAAGCATCCTAATGCAGATGGAGTTGGCAGACAGCAGCATGAAAATGGTAGAAGTGGCAAGAACAGAAATGTGGCTGAGTTGTCACAGTCCCTGCTGCTGGCTCTGACTTCTGGGGCATTTCCTGCCAGCAGCGTGGGGTTTGTGTGTTATGCAGGTGGTACTGATACTGCCCTGCTCGAAGGCCAGCCCCATCCATTACCTTGCCTCTAGACTGGCAGTTAAAGAGAGAATAAAGAAGACAGGTGTAGTCAGAAGAGGTTTTTCTTTCTGCCTGTTCTAGGATATTTTGGAGTTTTGATATTTGGATATTTTAAAAATTCAGCTGTTCTATTCTTAGCAGTCAAAGCAACTAAAACATGCTGTATGCAGGAGGATCTGCTTTGCACATAGGAAGCATTAGTTAAATTAGGCTAAACTGTTGTACAGTAGTGATTTGAAAAAAATACCTGAGATGTGCTCTTAAATTATATTTTTTGGCACCATTTTGCATTAACAACTTTTCTCCTAAGGTGTCTTTGTACAGCTATTAAATTTCTTACAGATGCTTATTCTCCCTCCCTCTCCTTTTTGTTTTGTTTTTTTTTTCTCCTGAAGACAGCTGACTCTGCCCATATATTTTGAGAACATTTTTACATTAAGGAAATACCTAGATTTAAAAAAAAAAAATCATTGGGTAGGTAAAGTTCATGTAGTTCAATATAGTGTTGCCAATTATATCTGTGCATTTGACAGTGTCAGGAAAAGATAATTAAGGATATGGTCTCAATATTTCAACAATGGCAAGTATGTGTGGTGAATATTTATACTGTTCTAGGAAGTTTGTGGAACAGTTGGTCATAAATAAACATGAGCAAGTTGGTGCTATGCGATTGGAAGTCAATTAATGAAATTTGTCATGCATAGTAGCAGTTGAGACTTGAGTTAGTCTGCATCAATCTCTCCACTACTCACCGTTTTCTGAATTAGGATAAATACGGATGATGATGATTATCAAGTGCTGCAGTTCTCTATTGAAGTTAGGGCTCCTGGAAGCTGAACTATAAAATGTTTATTTGAGGAAGCCAGGTAGTTCAGTAATAGCACCAAAGTGAGGAAACAAAGATGCTTTTCCACCTTTGGAATGCAGTGGCTCCTGTACTGAGCTGGTCACAACTTGGAAGACTGGAGTGGAAACATTTTACTGGGGAGGTGGAGGCAGTTCTTTGGTTTCTCCCAGTCCAGTAGTGGTTTTGCAGGTCTCCTTGGTGGTTGAGAGTAGTTTTGTTTGGGGGTGGGATTTGGGTTTTTTTGTTTGGGTTTTTTTTCCTTTTTTTTTGGTTGCTTGGGTGGTTTTTCCTGTGAGTGTCAAGCTTGACTGTTTCTGGCACCTGAAGACCTCAGGTAACTCAAACTGAGTAAGATTTAACTGAGTAAGCCTGAAATTCAGATTTTGATTGTTGAAAGTTCTATCTGTGTCCAGGATAGCTAAATCCCATGGATGTCTTGTGCAGTAATAACGACTAATGAAAAGGTGAGGGTCTGTGGAGATCAGTTTTTTGTGAAGGTTTTCCTCTTGGTTCAGCACTATTGAACCAAAGATCTACAAGTAGCTTTTTTCAAGACTGCTGGAAATTTTTGTCTGTGGTGTCTTGTCCTGGCCTTTTGTGGAGGAGGGAGGGGGGGATGAGTAGCTTCAGTAAAACTGGGAGAGATTGACTCAACTCTCCTAACATCTGCTTCAGATGGTCGAAAGCTGTTTTCTGAGTACTCAAACCCAAATTATAAATCCCTTCTTCATCTTAGTGTCTTGCATCTGTAAAAATGATCTAATGAGTGTAGTGTGACTCTTCTCTATTCGCTCCTGCAGTTAAACAGATGCCTTGCAATGACATTTGGATTTATGTCCTACTCATTCTGCTGTATTTTTTGTTATTTTTTTGCTCAGTTTCCCAAGCAAGACCACCTCCAAACCAGAAAAAAGGTGAGTCAATTTTAGTTACATGATCCTTTTCATTTTTGTGTGACTTGTGCCCAGTCTTCATTTTTTTCCTGACACTGCAAGCAGTGGAATATGTAGCATGTATTCTGTATAGCATAATAGCATTCTGTTTTGGTAAGTATGGGTCCCACACACATTGAGAGACTCATGATACAGGGGGCTGCTTTTTTTGCTGAATGAAAACCTTGACTGCTGATTTTCCTTGACTGTTTTTTCGTGTTTGGGACCTGTTAAGCAAGAGTTTTGTTTTTCTGTACAGTTCCTTTAATGAAAAAAGGGGGGAGGGGAGGAAACAACAACAACAAAACCCCTCCAGGCAAGTCTAACTTTATTATCTCTACAGGATCTCGAACTCCCATAATCATTATTCCAGCAGCCACAACCTCTTTAATAACAATGCTTAATGCAAAGGACCTTCTGCAAGATCTGAAGTAAGTAGCTGATTAGAACATACTGTATAACAAATTGTTTTCAGATACAAAGTTATACTAGCACCTAATTAGTAATTAAGCAGGAGGGTTCATCTACTCTCTTGCGACAAGCTAGTTCTACAGACCAGAGTATAAAAGAAATTAATTCCTCTTGACTAGTAGGAAAAATGCCAAAACCTCGTTCAGAGTTTTGGCTCAGCTGTGACCTGTGGGCAGATTGAGGACACTCCTGCAGTAGCAGCTGGAATGTGTGCAGTGCTTTTCTTTGGTGTAACATCTGTGCAGCCATGTGCAAGTGATCAGTGAACAGCCCTTCCCATGGAAGAAGGCTGAGGGAAGCTGAGCAAGGTAGCTCATGGAGCTCCGAGAAGATTTTGGGAAAGGACCACACTTACTGTAAAGGAGAAGGTGACCAGAGGGGCTGTATCAGCCAAGCATCCCAGCTGCTTGTGCAAGTAAAGAGTTTTTTCTGAAGTTCACATATTGTCGTTAGATATTGATGCAAATGCATCCAGGGAAGTATCAGTGAGTTGCTAAAACTTGTTTATCACATCACACATCTGATTCTAAGATTGAATTAATTATGGGTGAATGAATCTTTCTGCTTGTCCAACAGATCCTGGTTTTTAGACTTGTCTATCAGTAATTATCAGGTAATGTTTTGAAACGGTCATTTTCACAGAGAAATACACTGCTGTAGGTTGTGTGCAACGGTGTCCAAAAAATGGAGGAGTCATCATACTCATCTTTTGTGATACTGTTACACTGCTCTTCTTCTAAACCAGGCTGTTGTGGTATTCAGCTTCTGCTGGAGTTGCTCTAGGCTTGTTTAAAACTGTGCTCTGAGACACCAGGTGCCTTCCCAGTTCCTGTCTTACTGCCAGAGGCCATCAAAGACCCAGTGAGTGCACTGGGCTCTTGGTGTCTCTGCTGAAATACTGACTCTGAGAGAAGGCTGGCTTTTAACATTACAGTTTAATGTGCAAGCACTTGCTGCACTGATCTAATTGGGTTGACAGAGGGTGTTGTTTGTTTATGTGGGTTTTTATACTTAGGAAAAAAACTCACAGGAAGCCCTGGATTTTATATCTGTGGAATTTGTGACTTCCTGGCACAGGTGTACCCAGAAGGGAATGAGGCACCTGTCTGTCATGTCTAAGGGCCTCTGTGCCAGGAGTCAGAGCTTTCAGCTGTTCTCAGCTCCACGGGGGCAGAGTCGCAGTCAGCTTCCCAAGGCCTGTCCCGGGAGGATGCTCATATTTAGAGTGCAAGGAGCATGATCCAGAAAAACTGAAAGCAAGTTTAAGGGTTCAAAGGAGGACACTGTATAGCTAGCCTATATGAAAGAGAAAGGGGAGAGGCAAGGTATGTTAATAAATCAGAAGTGCAATAGCAGAATTCAGAAGAGCAAAATATTAATTTAGCCATGACAGGTCTAGCGCTCTTCTGGAAAATATGCCACCTGGCCTGTAGTTTTTTGCATTCAGATTTATGAAAGTACTTTGTTCAGGAATGGCTTCAGGGTTTGTTTTTACTGTTCAGGTATGCAGCGTGTAGAACCAGCCTTGATGTAGAGTGTGATTGATAGATATGTGATGGTTTTCCAAGGAAAGAAGACATAGCTAATTCCTGCCTCCAAGTCAGCACCTTCTTTAACTCATTCCCCACTTGCAGCTAAATCTGACAGAAGAGCAGAGATTTCAGAGACTCCTGTCACTGCCACAAGTTTTGGGATAAAGAAATACTGTCCAAATAGAAAAGGCACACCTAAATTAATCTTCCCTCCCTTCCCCCTGCTAAGGAAGATGCAGGTAGATTTGCGTTTCTTGGATTTCTAGAGGTAGTCAGCCTGCTTGTATTTGCCATCAGAGGAGACTGGAGGAGAGATTTTTGGAGCTGGAAGGGTAAAATCCATTGCAGGGGAGACTGAAGAAACGTAGGAGACGCCTGAGAGGATGATGCCCCTGGGATGGTTGGGAGATGGAAGCTGTTTATCGGACAGGTTTTTCTTCCGTGTCTGATCCCCAAGGCAGCACAGTCTGTGAAGTGTGTGATCATGAAGAATGAGAACTTGGGTTTCATAAATCAACTTTTGTGATGCTGTCCATTTAAATGTTTCTTAAAACAAAATAAGGAAAGAAATCAGCTGAAATTATGATTAGAGATCAAAACTTACAATCATAGCTGGGAATCTCTGTCTTTTAGGATTTTTTTGTCTACAATGCTGAAGGTTTTTTTTTTTTGGTAAGGAACTGCACTGCAATGCACTGTCACTTTGGATATGAGAAAAATTAGTTGTGGTATCATGGGCAGATATTTTAGGTTGGTGATTGTAAAATAAACAGGAGATTCCTCATCCAGTTCTATGGTAGGACTTAAATTGAATTGTCAAGAGCTGAGAGAAACCTATTAATTATACCAACATTTTTACTAAGCCTTTTCATAGCTCTGTAATATATTAGTTTTCTGTGCCAAATTTGGCTGACATTTGTATGATGCTTAGCATCTTTAATTTATCACTAATGTTAGGCTCTGTTTTAAGGTGGAGAATATGGAAAGCAGGAAAACTATCATGTGTAAAAGGAAATACATATGACAAACTCCAAGCATGTCACTGGTTTAAGGTTTTATTTTTAAGATATCTAACTTTTCTATTTGTTGCAACTTAGATTTTGAAGGGAGACACTTTTGTATGTCATTGTAATATATGCAGTTCACCTGCTGGATAGTATGCAAATATTCTTGCTAACTTTTTTTGAAAGGTTATTTTTCTAAGGAGCCAAGTACAACATAAAGCGAAGAGTTTCTAAAATAGTAAAAAGATATAATTTAATTTAAAATCAGAACTGCAGTACATTCTGGTATGTTGTGACTCTTCTTTAAAATATTTTATATAATGCATTTTATTCTTTCTCACTATCTGAATGCGAGACTGGATATCACAATTACTGTGTGAAATTGTGACTAAGTATTTGAGAATACCCGAAGCAGGCTTTTCAGAGGCAAGGCTTCTGCTTTACATGGAGCAAAAGCGGAGCAGGAATTCCATCAGGCAGATGAGAATGATTAGATGGTGATTATGTATTTTTATTATGATGGTGCTCTTGCTTGTGATACATTTCACCATATGTGGCCAGGCAACTCACTGGAGATTTATCCAGCTTTGATACTGAGTGAAGTATCTGGGATACATTCAGGCATGATGTAGTGTAAAAAAGCTTTGTTCTCTTGCAAAAATAGGTGTCCAAAGCTTTTGATACTTTGTAATTAAACAGAAATACTGGGAGGGTTGTGAAAATAAGTCTCTAGATCTGAACACAATCAAGTGTGTATTCCCATGATCTCAGCTGCTGGTGAGTTGCCTTCCCCGTTCATGCATTTTTCAGTGTGCCTGAGCTGGGGGCCAGAAGGTGCTGATCTGACCCCAGTGAGGGTGTTTTAAAGGCACTGCTGGCCGTGGATGTGAGTTTAGAGCTGAGGCAGGAGCAGCTCAGGCAGTTTGGTGGATGGAGTCTTACCAGTTACCTCCCAAATCTGATGGTGTTCAGTCGCTTGCCTGTGACCTTAGGGAAGGGACCTGCTGCCTTTGGAAAGTGAGGGTGCAGCATTCTTCATGTGGATAATGACTCTGGCAATTAACAGTGAGGGCTATTTCCTACCCCTACTAGGGGTATAAAAGTGCATTCTAAGTAGATACGGAATTTATTTTATTTTTTAATAGGGAATAGTAGTCTGGAGAAGTAAGGCAAGAAACTGTAAGCTCCTGCACACTCAGGTTTCAGCAACCATTTCTGATGTATGAAAAGGTGTCAAGTACAAATGTGCAGTTAAGCCACTGGCTGTAGTGTTATATAGTAATATTATCAATAATCTCCAGGAGAAGATGGGATTTTTGGTGTTTCATACTCAGATTTCTTATGCTTGTGTTTATGTCTGAGTAGTGATGACATATGCCATATATATTTGTAATCATACAGTAATTTCTGTTGATTCTCAGTTCTTGAGCACATGACTTTCACTGTGCTTACTGAGAGTCGATGATTTCCAGAAGTGCAGGCATATATTCCAAAAACTTTCTTTAAGCTGTCCTCCTTCCTGTACTGTGTGTGTTTGTCTATATGTAAGTGCTTGCTTCAATGCTTGTTTTGTGACAGTTGTCTTCTCTTCTGTTCCATTTGAATCTGCTCATTGATAGTTTTTCCTTAACAAGATATCTTTGTGTTGTGTCCTAGAGAATTGCACTCAAAAACACTCAGATTTTTTCCAGGAAATAAAACTGAAGCCATTGTCGGGAACGGACATTCCTGAGGCACGAGTGAATGGTGCATCAGTGGCTGTAACACAGTTTCTAGCTGAAATGGAGAGAAACTGCCAAAAACTGGTGTTGAAATGAATTTTGAAACACAGGAACATTTGAAGCTGAGAACGCCTGTTTCAGCCGAATTTGAGAGGTCTCAGAGTGGTGAAGTTGTTACTCTGTAGCACAGCAATATTGCCCTGTGTCTCATTTGGCAGGGCTGCTTTGCTTTCCTGTTTCCATTTAAAATGTGCTTGCTTCCTCACATTTACAAATTAAATTTAAAATGTGACCTTTTAGATCCCTGTTCAGATGAATACTTGATTATCACTTTGATGTGTGTAGGGCTGTTTGGTTTTTATTTACATATTCTGTAAGAGTTTGTGTTCTTGTTTAGTGCAGGGGACAGAGAATAACAAAATCCTTCTCAAGCTGCCCACCATTTCAAGTGACCCTGGCTGTTCCTATAAACCCTGCCAGCTGGATAAAAGGTGTTTGAGGGCTTGTTTCTCTTTTCAATTTATTTTTAAATTTATTTTCATTCTTTTAAGCCCAGATTCCTGTAGTTCTAATGAGACTCATGAGTAGTTTTCTTGAAAGCTGAAGGACCACCAAGCAAATCCTCATTTTAAGTTGCAGAGCTTCCTATCAGTTATTATGGGCAAAGCAAAGCCTGTGGTACATTGGCAGGATAGGCCATTAGGAGTGCTCATGAGTGTGCTCCTCACTTTGGGGTTTTTAAATTAGCAAACTGGTGAGAAATACTTCAATTCTGGTGTCACATTAGGTGGCTTTTTTCCAGTGCAGAACTCAATCAAATGCCTCTGTGTAGCATGCAATTGTGTATGTCAGTCTGTTGTGATGGATAAAATGTATGTAAATATTACCTGTTTCCCAATTACTTCAATTATTAGGGAAATTATTATCTTAACTTTAAAAAAATATATTCTAGGTGGCCAATTTGCACTTTCCCCCTAGTGTCCTGTACAGCTTTCTTGTGTGTATTTCCTTTAGAATGATGGTGTTTCATATGTACTAGGCAGATAAGCATAATTTAATTTATAGCTCCTCATTTAACACCTGTGATGCTTTTTCTGCATCTGCAGTGCTAGTCAGCTTTAATGCACCATTCATAGTCATTTGCAGGTGTTGGGCTTTTTTTAATTTCCCAGTGCAGTTGTATCAATTGAAAGCATTTGGACACACATTTCAGAAATTGCTTGTGACTTTCTGTTTCTTACACTGTTAGATCATGAGGCGTTTGAGGGGACATCCTCTGTTAATTTACATTGGGAAAGTAGTACAGTTTTGCTTGGAGGTTTATTGGCAATTTTCACCCTCTGCCTTAAAATTTGTGTGTTTGCTGTGGTTTGGGGTTTTTTCCCCCAAAATGCCATTTTCTCATTGGATATCTAGTGAAAACTAGTACTTTCAAGTTGACTGAATAATGAACTTTTCTTCATATTTAATCTTGCATTCTTTGTTCCTGTTTATCCAGCAATAGGAAGTGCAGTCTGCCTGTTAAAGCACATTCAAATTGGTTTTTACTATTCAAATAGAAATAGATTGAAGAGAACAAATAGAAATGCTGCAAACAACTTACCCAAAAAATGTAGTAAACTTCCCAGAAGTGCCATGTGCACTGTAATGAAGAGAAATGTTACCAACTATGTGCTTTTAAAATGTACCACAAATCCTCCTGCTAACTACTGCAGTTAAGGGAAACAGAGTTTTATTTTTATCAGGTTTGGCAGTGAAATGTCAGCAGCAGACAGGGTTGTAGTGCAGCTGGGTGGTTCTGAGTAGAGCATTAGGAGAACACAGGGCTGAACTCTGCCCTTGTGCTGGCCTGGGAGGTGCTGCTGGTCGCACCAACTTCCTCTTCCATGACACACTTCTAGTTCTGTGAAAGGAATGACTTTGTTACCTTTCTTTTATCTCTCTCAAAATCCACCGAGATTTATCAGTAAAAAGGTCCACAGTACTCTCACATTTATGATGCCAATTCTGGGACCTGTTCTGGGTATTTTATTGCCACCATAAAGAAGAGGGCCTTGAAATGCAAATGCATTTGTTTTTTAAGGTGAGAGGGCTGAAAGATTAAGAATCTGTAATTAATTGGAGGGAGGAAAGCCGTGTCATATCTTAGCATTTATTTTTGTCAAATGGAGATTACATATGACATGAGGGCCACTTTATCTGGATTTCACAAGCACTTACTCCATCACAGAATCTATTTAGAAAAAAAAAAACCTAAAAAACCTGTAGTGTCATGTGTCATCATAACCAGATGAATCATTGATAATGTAAATTCACCCTCCTCCAAAAAAACAAAACCTCACTCAAAACCATTTTTGACCAAAAATCCCAGCTTTCTTGAGAAAATTCTAATTGGTAAGAATTCTAATGGCTCCAAGAGCTCTTAAAATTTGCTCCAGGAAGCAATTGTTTTAATGCCTGGGTTACACTTGGTCACTAAAAAGAAGAGTTGTGATCACTTTGCAGGTTGTGCTGTGGCTCCTCGTCTGCAAATGTATTGTGTAAGGCCCCAAATGTCTAAGAATGGGTCGGGCTGTATTTTTGAGGCACAGAGGACCTTTTAGTATCACTTTTTATCTTGGGGGCTTCTGAAATATTGTTCTTATGTTTTTTTGGTGTTCTGAAAGATTAGTGATGGAGACTTGGCATCGTGAGAACGAGGCAGCTTCAGTGACTGCTGTCAATAATGCAGAGTTCTGATAAAGCTGTTCCTTTTCCTGCTGATCCTGTCAAGTAAACTGCCCTTGGCTACTGAGGGGTTTGTTATTCCCTAAGGTTTGTACCATCAGATGAGAAGAAGAAGCAGGGCTGTCAACGAGAGAATGAGACTCTAATACAGAGGAGGAAGGACCAGATGCAGCCTGGGGGAACCACAGTCAGCGTCACTGTCCCTTACAGAGTCGTAGACCAGCCTCTGAAACTTATGCCACAAGACTGGTAAGGCATTTCTCCTTTACACAATTTCTTACCAGGACAGCGCAGAATTTGGAGGGGACCAATAAAATGCTCTGAAATCTACTGAAAAGTGAAGATACAGGTATAAGGATGGGTTTTATTAACTGTATAGGAGTCTTCTCTTCAGGTGAAAATAATATGAAACTAAATTCATCTAGAAGGTCTTAAAAACTTGCAACACATTACATTTTAACAGTGCGAGCAGCACAGCTACTATTATTAGGTTTGCCAGAAATGTTCCAGAAATTCCAATAGAAGTGTTCATATTATTCTGGTTTGTGATAGTGTAACGTGCAGGTCACTGAGCCGCGATCGGCAAGAAAACCCCTCCTTTCCTGTCTGCTTTCTGAGGGAGAGTCTGTTGGGAAGATACGTTTGCACTCGGTCAGCAGCTGACCTTCCAACTTTTTTAATAGTTAAAGGAAGAAAATACATCAGACAGTAAAGACTGAGCTGTGATTCCAGTATTGGAACTACTGGAATTTTACTCCTGAAGGAAGAACCCTAGTTGCAGAAAGGGAATTGTAGATAGTTTTTACTTCCATAAAAAAGCTGAAAATGGATTATTTGGTCTGTAGCCCGTTCTTCAAGGCTTTAAAAAATAACTCTCTTTGAACAGGAGAACTCTGGAGAAGCATTTTCATTGTCGTTTGACATCTTTTTGTTATTTGATGGAGTGCATTAGGCAGCGTTTTTACTTCTTCCTCGCAAGTGAGAAGATCTGGGACGTGGACAATGACATATTTGGTGGTTTTGTAATTTCCAAATTAGATTTTAATGGAAAGGAATACTTTGAAAAGGTTCTGTTCCTAGATCAGTTACTCTCTGTATTTAGAACTTGAACTAATCAGAAATCCGCGGATTTAAAAATTTGAATATTAAATAGCACTTAAAATGTTTAATGATCAAACCTTTAAGAACCATCTAAACTACTTTCTAAAGTACTTCTGACCAAAGACATGTAGTGGTCTGGGTTTTTTATCTTGGTTTTCTCCAATGAAGCCATTATAAAATGTGCAAACCCCCCCCCCCCCGNTTCTACTCGATTTTTTTTTTTCCATTTGAGATTTAGTGGATTTAATGATAAGTTATGTTTGGGGATTAAATTAGAGAGGTAATTATTTGTTGTGGTAGGTAGGAACCATGGTTGGATGATGTAAATGTTCAAGAGAAAGATAGGCCATATGTGAGAGGTCATTTATTCTCAAAGTTGGGGTTTTTTCCAATTTTACTAATGCAAAAACTTCATCTTAATCACAAATTTATTTTCTTAGACCACAGGTAATGGTTGTATAGTCTTAAAATAGCTGATGCACTTTGCAGAAATTTAGCAGCTGTTGCTTCTCCTGAGTTTTCAGCCTGGAAGTCAGCAGTGTTGAGAATAAAGGCTTTTAGATGTGCACATCTCACTTTACAGTGCCGTTCGCAGAAGATTATCTCTGAAAATGTTGGAGCGCTTTTCCAAAGCAAAGTAACGATGACAAGAAATAAACACTGACTTCTAAAGATTGTAACCTGAGAAACTGAGCTGCCTTCTGCAAAGGGACAGGGCTGAAAGCCCAGAGGAATCACATGAATGGTTTTTTTTCTTTACAAGAGGAAAAGCAATTGTGCTGGAGGTGTGGTTGTTAAATGTGCTATCCTGCTCTGTGAAAGCAGCTGTGCTAAGGCACTGCTGCCTGTTAGGACAGCAGGTGATTGAAACATTCCAGGCCGTGCCCATGTCACCCCTCTGTGTGTTCCAGGGACCGCGTGGTGGCCGTGTTTGTCCAGGGGCCCGCCTGGCAGTTCAAGGGCTGGCCTTGGCTCCTGCCGGACGGATCTCCCGTCGATATCTTTGCAAAAAGTAAGGGATTAATTTTGTTCCTTGGTTTGGGGTTTGCAGTTGTGTTTGGGGTTTCTTGTAGGGTGTGTATGCTCATGACAGAGCGCTGCCAAAGCGCTGTTGGGCACAGGTGGCTGAGCAGACTCTGGGCTTTGGTCTCCTCATGACGGCGAATATTCCCGTGCCCTCTGTGCTTGTTCTGCTCTCATCTGCGGAAGCTCCTGGAAATCTTCTCGGAGCTGTCAACTGCGAGAGTCACAAATAGCTGGTGTACAAATCTACTTTCCAGCCTTCTAAAAAAAAGGTGAACAGACAATGCATATTCCAACAATTCATAGATAACAGGTTTACAGGCTGTCTTCACATTCCAGTGCTATTTTGAAGAGAGAATTAATCACCTAGTGTGCCTCTAAGAAAGCACTGAAAAGATGATCTGGTGTCTGCCAAAAACTTCAGGGTTTTAGAAAGTTTGAGTTTCAAGTGAGCTAGATGTTGCCGTTGTATAGATCTGAACAGGTTTCTTGAGTCCCCACAACTGTGGTGCTTTGAGGCACTTCTCTGGCACAGTTCACCCCTCTGACAGAGAGATAGGCTGTAATATCTGAGCAATCTGTCACCTTCTCTTTGTTGCTTCAGTTTAAAGTTGCTGTAGAAAACAGACCTTTTGATATTGTCCTATGGTTTCAGATTGTTTGAAAAACCCCAAACCAACACATATACCCAAAAGAAAAAGAAATAACAACAAACCCAAACCCACCTTAGTTCAATTCTGTCATCTTGCAGTCAGTGTGACAAGGAAACAGGTTTCATCAGGTTTTGTGTGTGCCCCTCTCTGGTGCATGAGGTAGAATCTGGAAAGAGAATGCTACTTTGGTGAGCAGCAAGGAAAAATCTCAGGGGTGGGACAGAAAGCTGAGGATGAGTCTGTGAACGAGAAAATAGAATGAGTCACTTAAAGGGCGGATTGAGAATGAGCAGGGAAAGAGAGAAAGAGCCTGAAAGTCATTGTAAAAGTAAAAATGTGCCACAGGAGAGACTTTTAGCAGAAGAGACTAATGAAAGATGGAAATAGCACTTCAAAATGAAGATACTGAGAAAATGGCAATTGCGAAAAGCAAAGCCAAGAAAAATGCAGTGAAATATTGAAGGTCTGGCTAGCAGCTACATGCTGCTTCCTATTAATTTTAATATTTTTATATATAGATGTATGGAGGGCCGTAGGAATTGCTCTGACTTGCTTTGACATTCCTGGTTGGTCTCCACATGCTGAAAGATGCCAATCACAGCCTGCACAGTTCAGACTGAAGGTCTTAGGAGAACATTCTTACGTTGTTCAAGTGAAAGAGGGATATCTGGTCTTAATTCATACATTGAAATGGATCTTTAATGTAGAAATACATTCCATTGCTTCAAAGCATGGCATTTTTAAAATATTTTCCTGATAAGGTGTATTTCTAGAACTTTTCCTAATGACTTTACTCATCCCTCAAATGAAAACAGGTAACTGAAGGGAGCACAGACAGCATCAGTGCAGTTTTATGTATCTATTTTTATCTGAAGCTATTGTTTTGCCATATTTATAGTGTTCAGTAGTCTTCACAAATGTGGTTTTTGAGATTTGCAGCCATTTATTGTTCCATCTGCAGTTTGCATTTCTTCTTCTGTCTCTGGGTCTGTCATGGTTATCAAGTATTCAAGGCTTGTCCCTGTCCTGTTGGAAAACAAGCGGGTAGCTTACCAGAGAGAACTCCTTAATAAAATGTGTGCTGGGCCCAAGCCTGCCAAACTGGTTTTATTTGTTCAATTGCTTTGTCACAGAACATTTCATTAGCTGAGTCTCTAAAACTGTGCTCCTTAGTTTTCCTTATGCCTGGCCTGACTCTTTCATACTCACGTAGCAAACCAGCCTAATTTCACATTTACGAGTGAATGTTTGAGAGGAGGTTTTGAATGCTGTCACCTTCATGTACAAATACATAATTTTGACTAGCATTTTCAGGTCTTCCTGCCAGAGCACATCAGTGAGCTTTAATAGTGATTTGTTTCAGGTTCAGAAGTGGATCCTCTTGTGCTCAATAACATTTAATGCAGAGACTCTGTCAGGTGTTGATGAATTTTTCTGTAAATGCATAGCCCTGGTATATCTTTATTTGTTTTCTCTGAAGTTATAGTAATATATTCAACATTGTATAACAGAGATAATGTATATGTATTCCTAATTTCCATTCACAAAGCTTGGAGATTTATCTGGCAGAGATACAAGCCAGATGATCATTTCTTTATTTGTCAACTAAAGAAAAGCTTATTTCACATACCAACCTTCTAGGAAGTTCCTAGGTAGATCTGGAAAAGAGAACAGATTTTGTGGAAGACAGAATGAAGAGTCTGGTATCAGAAGAAGATACAACCATGGCATTAGAAATAACTAGTTTCCACAAGACTGGTGGCTTCTGTTTTACTTTGCCCATACTACTAACATCATCAAATTGGGTTACCAGATAGGAATTGTACAAGGCTTGAATACTATGGTTTTAATGCTCACTGTGTAAATGCTTAGGCTTTACCTAATTCACATGTGACAATACTTCCCAAGAGAAAAATAACAGTTCATATTTTACCATTTTTAACTGAGTACTAGATCAGGGGAAATAGGCAGTTACTAAATTTCTCAGAATGTTTTATGTGGGATTTGGGGGTTATGCTGGCATTTTACCATCAATCTTCTATGGATTCTTTCAGGAGATAGCTAAGCTTCCTACTCAATGGTCTCAGAAATGCCTTTATTATTATTATTTTTAACTCTTTGACAGTTCAGAGATTTTCAGAAAGAACTTCTTTGTTTCTCAAAGAAAATGTACTCGAATTGTCAGTGTGTTTCTGCTGTTCCCCTGGAATCTGTGCAGCTAAAAGTAGGGGCTGCCCTTTTCCCTTCACCCTGGAATAGCCTGAGAACCATCGACCTCTATATTTAGCTGTGCCCTTTAGTGAGTAGTTGACTTCCTTGGGTTATGGGTTCATTAATTTTGCTCTCAGGCTTCATTCTGAAGAAAAGAAGAGTGAGGTGGGAATTTTCTTTGACCAATAAAAAAGCACCAAAGTCTTCGTGTTTGTACCAAATGCTTTCCTGTTTGCTGCAGTTAAAGCTTTTCATCTCAAATACGATGAGGTGCGCCTGGATCCCAATGTGCAGAAATGGGATGTGACAGTGTTAGAGCTCAGCTACCACAAAAGGCACTTGGACAGGCCGGTGTTCCTGCGCTTCTGGGAAACCTTGGACAGGTATGTTTCCTGCTCAAAGTCCCTGCTGGTCATGCTTGTATGGTTTGAGTGGGAATTGAAAGTTCTGGCAACCAGGCAATTGTTTACAATTTAGACGTGTGAATGATGGTTTAGCCTGGAAATAGTGCTTGTTTTGATTTTCCCTGAGGATGCAGTTAATAGTGGTATATGTTTACAGATTCCAAAGTGTAATAAGTGTGCATTTAAAGGAAGGGTAGTTACCATTAATCATTGATGAGTCCCATGATTCCCCACCTTCTGACTCTGCTTCTCTGGGTCAGAACCCTCCTGAAGGGGAAGTTCACTGCAATACCTTTTTCCTATTGTAGAGAAGAAACTTTATTATCATGAAGCAGTTGAAGAAATATTGAGGGAGGGGAGAAGCCCATACATTTCATGAATGTTTAATCTTTTCATGTTGATTGCACAGCAAACTGCATGAATGATTGAGTGAAAAAGTAAAATCCTGTGGGAATTTTCAAAATAATTCGAATCATCAAACTTTCCATGGCTTTCTGTTTAAAAGTCTCAGATCAACAATATATCTGAACTCCCAGAACGAACTAGTTATTTTTAACAAGTCTTTCAATGTTAGAAGTCATGCAATGCCTTGGAAAACATGAGTGTTCTTTGAGGCAAGGCTGTAGCTGGCTGTTGTTTAGTGGGACAAATCCTGTGCATGACACAGAGCTCTGTATGGTGCATAACACATGGGATGTCTTTGGCAACTTTCTAATTCCCTGAGACTTCTGTTCTAGCAATGCCTGTGCATTTTATTCCTGCGAGTAAAATTCCTGTAAATGCCACAAGGGTAGTAATGCTGTCTTCTGTTAATTTTTTTTCAGGTATATGGTAAAGCACAAATCTCACTTGAGATTCTGAATCCTTCAGCTGCCATTTATTTCCTGAAGTATGGATTGAAAAAAATGGAAGGGGCTCCAGTTTGGAGACCAGAGCTCGCACTATATGATATGTCAAGAACTTTACAAATGAGGAAGGGTTACAGTTTAAACTTTTTATAAAATCTTGTTTGGATGATTCATGCTATGGCAGGTTGATACCTGTTGTTATTCAGAAGCAAAGGGGTTTTGCTTAAAACTATTTTTTTAATGTTGTTAGCCTTCTAGTCTGCGATCCAAATTGTATAT
Source organism: Oreocharis arfaki (assembly GCA_013398015.1). NCBI lineage: Eukaryota > Metazoa > Chordata > Aves > Passeriformes > Paramythiidae > Oreocharis > Oreocharis arfaki. The sequence continues at coordinate 514,887 of VZRR01012727.1, forward strand.
TTTGATAGCAGCAGTTTCTTCTCTGTTTGGTTAAATTAGCCACATTTTTAAACGATGTGTTTTGTTCCTGAGTAGACGATAGCTGGATCTCCACGGCAGGTTCCCCACGTGTGTGTGCGTGCGCACGGCTGGGTGTAAATAATGTGTGGCTGTGTCTATAGATATAGTGTACAAAAAAGGTATAGGCACGCTGGCGCACACCTAGATGTTTCCAGGCTTTCTAAACCACTTAGCTTCTGAGCTTACTTTGGGGTTTCTTTGCTTACCGTTTCACTTACTGAGAATATTTTGTTGTGAATGATTATTACATTTTAGTCAATAGGACTTGCAAACTGAGCAAAGTGAAAGTTGTTTTGGATAAATCAAAATGTCAACCTGTATATGTATATTCTGTCAGTCTTTGTTGAAAAAGGGAAGATGAAAAATCTAGAAACACTTTTTTTGGATTTGTAATGTCCCAGTTTACTAAATCTTTAAACTTTATTATAGGCGTACCTTCAAGTCATGTTAACTTTAAATTGTCATTCTGCACACACGTCTCTTTATTTAAACTGAAAGTATGCATGTGTACATTCCCATCTAGCAAATACCTTTGCATATGAGTCTAAATGTTACCTAGATTAAATGATGAATAGAGGAGGTGAGAGTTGTTTTGTTTTTTTTTTTCCTGGAGCAGCCACCACAAGGAATGAATAATTTTAACTTCTTTGCATTTATACCTCTAATACTATTTTCTTGTGACAAAAGTAGCCCAGACTGTCTACAGGAGTTGTAATTTTCTGAGCTGTGTGGCTAATATGGCCTCCTAAGAGTCCTGCATTAGAATGGAAAATCAGCCTTCTCCGATTACCAAAGAATAGATTTGCTTCATCTCCAGTGTGAGGCCAGAGGACCCTGGTATTTGTACCAATTTACAGCATCTCTGTATCTATGGAATAACATTAAGTTGATGTTGCATACCAGTGAATGTAGAGAATGATCAAATACTGTAACACCTGCATGATTTTTTTTCTGGGATAGAAAATCCATGTTTATATTCCTGTTCTTGAAATTCCAAACCATGGTTTTTTAATATACTTTACATTTAAGGTTTGACAAAAATAAAATGTTCTACCTGTTCTGTTTTAGTTTTTATTTGATGTTAAGTTCATTTTTAATAAAACCCAAAGTCACGTCTCCATGAGAGGTTTTCAAAACTATGTCTTAAATTTATGAGGACTGGGAGGTCTGACTTTTAATTGTATGTTTCTATCCCTGCTATACTGGGACTGTCTTTTCAAATGTTCTTAATGGAAATGTAAAAACTAAACCCACCAAAACAGCCCCCTGCGAATCCCAAGATTAGAAGCGGCTGACCCTGGAATTTGGAACGGATTCAGCGTGGTGACTGGGAAGAGTGGGCACTACAGGACTGCTGGGATGTCTCCTGTCTGTGTGGGCAGTTGGGCAGTTCCATGTTACCGTGTTTTCCCTGTACTTCAGCTTATTATAAATGTGTCCATGTCTTACGAGAGCTGGCTGAAACATTGAATGCTCGGTTTTAACCTGAACTGTACACAGCAAAGCTGTAATGGCTTCTTCCAACACAGCAGCTGCTACCATAGGCAAGTGGTTCCATATTCAGTTCATTTCTGCTTTAAATAGTGGGATATCATGTATGCATTTTTAAACTTGAGTATTTCCAATTAAAAATGTCATTTTTTTCAGGCTTAATCGGTTCATCTTGGCCTGTGCTGTTGTGAAGAGACTTCTGGGCAGTCAACTTAAAAAGCAAATTTTGCAGAAGTGTATGCTTCACATGCAGTGTGATGTGCAGAGCATAGAGTGGGTTTGCAACAGGCAAGGGCCAGTTATCTTTTCTGTGTCCTGTACTTCACTTGTGTTTTCAGTGCAGGTGTAATCCCAGATCCAGTATTGTATACAGGAGATGGCTTGATTTAGATGCAGATTTATGTATTTATTGGGAGCTAACTCCTCTGAAACTACTGAAGTTACATGGATGTGGAACGGCCAGAAGAGCAGCATCCATGAAATCTTGGTGTGACCTGTGTTGGTTTTTATGGGTTGAGGACGGACCTTTAACATCTTAGAATTTTGTACTGGCAAGCAGTTTGAGACCGAAGTTATAAAATATGTATTTGTGAAGGAGCTGGCACCTGATCGTGCATATTTTTGTCAGTCATAAAAGTAGTGATGTTTATAAAATGAGCCATTTTGCAATCAGATTCCTGCTGACATTATTGGAAGTTTAATTAGGTTGTCAGAATAGCATTCCTGCTGCCTTCATAAATAACTGCACATAGATTATGAAACTACTTGGACTTAAAAATTTAGCCTTACAGCAGCATTTTGCAACACAGCTGGAATTTTAGTATTTATGCTATGCTTAATTTATCTACAAGTTAATGTAGAGTAATAAAGAAAACTGATACTAAGAAGTGGGGAAGCTGGAGGAGCAGACATCTGTTTTACTGAGCTGCTTTCTTATTGCTGAGCAAATTGGACGCACTACTAAGAGGTGTATAAAGCGTGTAAATTGTACTCAATTAAAATGTACAACTATAGCTGAGCTCCTTCCCTGGCTGCAGTTTGTTGAGCAGTAGAATGACACGAGCATGAGAATCAGGTATCAAATTGGCTGTTCCTGTTAAACACCTTCAGTGGCACAACTCTGCACTGTTTCATAAGTACAGGATGAGTGAGATGATACAAGCTAAGTTGAGAACTGGCTTGAAGTCTCTTACTGGGCTCCCGTACTGTCAGCAGGTGATCATTGCTTTTGGTAACAGGGTTAGTGGGGCCAGGAGATATACCTGAAGTAATGATTTTATATTAAAAATCAAAATACCTGTGATTTATATTATTTCAGCTCGTGAATGTTAGCCTGAACAAAGCAGACAAAAGGGGAATTTTTTTGTAAGTTAAAGTAGGGCAACTGCTGGGACTTGCATACCTGAAGAAATTGCAGATCAGCATCCTCAGCTGAGTAGGCTCAGCTATTTAGCTATTACCTGGAAATTTTTGTAGGAAGATGGTTTCACAAATAAGTACTAAAGTCAGTGCTTGAGCTAGACAATTTATGGAACTGTTCTGCAATGCTGTAAACCTTTTTATTTCTGAATTCAGAAGAAAATGTAGATAGCAAATTGTGTGCTAAGTTGCCCTTGCTCATAAGTTAAACTATTATGTTATATTTGACAGATCAGCCTTTATTGGAACAACAAATTTGGTTTTGGCTTTCATTTGCTGTGCAGTTGGTGTATAAAATATTGCCATTCTCTGCAGGGACATGCAAAAGTGAGTTTTATTAGTAGAGCCTTTATTCTTTTGCTGGTGAAATATGCACTTAGTTGCTAATTCATGCAAACACTATACCAGAAAAAAAAAAAGCTGATCAAAATTAATGGCTTAGTGATTTTAAAATTTAATGTCATGAATGCATTTTTATTCAAAAACCATAACTAATGCCAAGTACTTTATTAGAGCAATGTGTTCATGAAAAATTAAAATCCCTGCCTGAAGAAACTGCTGGCCAAGTAGGTTACAGTTCAGCTAATCTGTGGAAAAATATGCCACAAACTGGAATCTCCAAATGTCGTATTCTGAGTTGCTCATTTGTAACCAAATGGATTTTTTTGGAGAGGTGGCAGTTCTGCTTCCTTTGCTGAACAGCTGCAACTTCAGTCAGAGTTGTGTGGTTTCCCTCCTTAGGTTTGGGTTTACCCAGAGACTGTTTGCATGATACAAAGGTTCTGGGGCAGGGACAGAAGACAGATCCCCGAGGATGAAGTTGTTGGAGTGGAGCTCAGGCACTTGGCAAGGGTAAAGGTGGTGTCTGAATGGGCCTGTGAGCCAGTGGGTAACATTTGATGGTCCTTGTGGTTCCTTCCAACTCAGCAACATTCTGTGATTGTTCAGCTGTCACTGACTTCTCTCTGTATCATTCTTCTCAGTGTTGATGCTATCACAGAGGGCTGGCTTGAGAATAATGAGATTTAATCCAGCACAACCTGCTGGATTAAAGTAGTACCTGTTGGCAGGCCATGCATCCAGACTTATACTGTGCTGATTTTTCTTTAAACAAGAATTTTAGAATTTTTAAAATAAGAATGCAAATGCAAAGAACAATCTCAGATGTTTCAAACTTTATTGCAGATACTAGTTCACATGTAAAAATGAAAGATATGAGGTGGTATATAAAATCTGTAAGAAAAAGAACTTGGTGTATGGTTTTTATTTCCATCTGTACATTCTTTTGTTGTATTTCAAATGCAGAAAAACTTTACTTGCTTCACAAGGTTCCTGCATGTATCACTGGAACCTGTCAGAGGTAAATCTTCAGCTGCAGTTGCTTGAAAGTTTGTAGATTGAATGAGTGTACGGGTTGTAAGTTATGGCCTGTGTCCATGGGCCCAAATTTCGATGGTGGTTTTGAAGGTTGAAATTCAAATGAAATCCCAACCTTATGGGGAAAGCCACTATTGAATGGAGACAAACTTTTCATGAGACTGAACCTTTAAACTATGACCTAACTGGCATAAACTTGTGTCTAATGGACTGTTAAATTTAAATTATGGAAATATCTTGTCACGTGACATATTATTTACGATCTGGACTATATTAATGATGTTTTTTACAGAGTTATAGTTTAGCATTGGCTCAAGTCTAACTTGCGAATATTCTTAGGGAAAATACCTTGCGGAATTTGGAAGGTGGGATGGCTTTCTAAATGCAGCAGTCAACTTAGCCCTGAAAGAAGAAACGAAAAAGGCATGTTTCTCGTGTTCCTGTCAGTTAAGACCAAAGCTGCAGTTTCATAACACTGAATGTATTTTTATTGGTGAAATAGGATGTAAAAAATGCCTTAAAGAAATGGCTTCTAATGTTTCACTTGTTCCTGCCCTCTTGAAATCCTTCCCAGACACCTAGCCAGCCCCTCCTCTGCTTCCCTGACTTGTTCTTCCTGCCTGTTTCTGCCCAACTGGGACTGTTCCCTAACCCACAGTCTTTTAATGTAAGCACACCTCTAGGAATTGCTCCTCTGCCCCATCAGGGCACAGACAGGGCGGTGGAAGCACAAGAAGCACAAGCTTCTCCCTATTGTGTCTTAAAGCTGATTACAAACTAAAAAACCCCAAACAAACAAAACCCTCAAAACCAGTAAAAATGCATGTATGACCTACTGAATATTTCATCCTGCTTCTTTCAAGTTTAGTTTTGACCTGTAGCAATGAAGCTTTGAAGTTTTGAACATAAAAATACTGAAGGCATCCTAGTTATTAGTATTTCCGTAATTACTGGTGTGTCTCTAGTTGTTCTCCAAGGATCTTTAACTGCAGAGTTCTCCCTGTTGCTGCAGATTAGTCTTAGGTGCAGAATGGTTATCTTGAGTTCCACTGAGTCATTCTTAACCTGACACTTGAGTGAAATCTAAATGCTTATTTACCTGACACTCTTTGCTCACAGCTGGTGAAGGGTTTGAGGAGCACCACACTAGTTTTCTTTGTTACTGATTTTGTGAGACAGATCAAATTTTTAAAAAATTATGAGCAGTGGAAAAAAAAAATTGATACTCGTTTTCTGGATGCTGCTCAACTCTTGTTCTAGAGCTATTTACAGTTGAGTAAGAATGGTGAGATGACCACAGCAACTAATACTAATCCCAAGAGCAGAAAGTGTGGATTTGCTGGTTTCCAGGTCTAAGAGTTACCGGTAAATTTTGCAGCATGCCCTTAAAAAGTTTGTATGGTCACAGGAGAAGAGGGTGTAGCTGAACAGCACCTCACCAGCTGTGTCTGTGTCTGTAGTGGGACATCTGGGCTGAACCCCTCCTCAGCTGAGGTGTCCGTACTTGGATTGCAAGTCCCACTGGAGACAGGACATCTTTTAATTCTGTAATAAAACTTGTAGGAAAGAGCCTGTGTTTCATGCACAATGGAAGCAGTTAGTCTGGTTGCTGAAAAGCTGCTAAAAAGGTGACAATGGGATTAAAGATTAAGACCAAAAAAAACCCAAAAAAGAGAAAAATCCAACCCCACAACCTGCAAAAACCAACCAGCAACAAAATCATATTAACAAAAACACCAGCAAACCTGAACAGCATAGAAAGCTGCCTGGAGTGAGATTACTAAACTGAAATAAGTTTGGAACAATGCATTGTGAAGTCTGTATACAGCAAATTTATTCTGTGTGGAGTAATGCCCTAAATTGTGTCCCAAATAATCTTGTTCTACCTTTATCAAATTGACTGATCCACAAAATTCACTCACTGGTGTAAAATCCCTCTTGAATTTTATTTTCACTTCTAATCCGGATTTTTCTGGCTTTGGTCAGTACCTGTTGGTCTGTTAATGTTGCCTTTTCTTTCACCCAAATATCAAGGCAGCTGGATGGTCTTATAGGTGCAGAATTAAGTAAATACAAAATAACAGTCAATTTTGTGTTTATGTGCATGTACATTACTGTTCCACTGAGAAATGTGCATCCATCATGATGTACATTGTCATTTTTTGTGCCATGACTTCTGTAATGTATCAAAATTAAAGTGTGGTGTTCTCCATATGTTAATCCTTCTCAGAACACAGTTGACACTTGGCCATACAACATGAGGCAATAATCAATGCCTTGACTAAGCTACACAAGAAATCATAGGTAAGGAGAGCTCTGCATTTAGTAATTTGCCTCTCAGTGGGTTGTTTTTACACTGATACAGACATTTCCAAGGGCAATAAATAGCCTTTGAGAACTTCAGGAGAATAAAATCTGCCAGAAGTCTTTGAAATGCATGGAATATGTCAGGGATTTACCCATTTGATATGAGATGTGAAATGTCATGCAGGTGTCTTCAAAACATTCTCATCCGTCACACATCAAGTCTGCAAAATGGACATAAATTCACCATCACTGGCCCAACTATTCTTTGTGCAACGTATTTTTTAATGTTTCTCATCTTATACCCTGAAATTGTGATTTGTACTGTTATTTCTGGGATTAATACCTTCATGTGTGTTACCAGTCACAGCAGGGGAGGGGGCAGGTGTAAATGTTTTCTAATTTCTAGCTCCTTAAATAACCAGTATCTCTTGAAACAGGAGTTATGCCCAGTGCAGGTAGCAGAGTGTCTGGGAAGAGTTGCTTAATTGAAAAACAGGAAAATAAGCGGCTTGTGGTCATTGCTTGATTTAGAGGGCACAGCAACCCAAACATTTAGGAAGTTGTCATTCCCACGCAGTCTCAACCCGTAGCCAGGTTTTCTTACCTCCTGTGCACTGCTGTTTCACAGCCCTTACTTCCCATTGTTCTCTCAGTCTCCCATCTTTGTACTGTACTGCAGTACCTGCCCTCTTTTTGTAAAAATAACTCAGCTGGCCAGAACTATATTGCCAACCTTGTAAACAGTCATGGGCCATCTCATATCCATGTCGAATATTTTTCTATAGTAGTAAAAGGTGATATAAAGTTTATATCTGAAATACAGAGATAAATGTCTGGTTTTCTTTAATGCAGCTCTTAATGTTCCGTGCCACACTTAGCAATGCAGTGGATGGCATTGTCTGCAGACTAAAAGACTCCTTAAAAACCAGCAATAACCTTGAAGCTTTTAGCATCCAGACAGAGAAACAGGGGTTCTGCTGTGTCATAAAATGATGATAAGGTGAGGAGGTTCAGGACCATCAAAGGAGTCGTATTTCTACAGTGCCCACAGGCAGTCATGATTTATCAAAGCTTAACTTTATTTTGCTGTGGTTTTATGCTCTGGAGGTTAGATGAAGTCATCAGTAGATTTTCTGTTATATGTCAGAAAAAGTCTATATGTGAACTTCTAGGTTAAGATTTACATGCTAAAAAATGATACAATTTTTTTCATCATGCCATTGCATTTACTAGAATGTGCAACTGAAACAACCTTAATGAAGTGGTTGTCTGACTCAGCTAACTATTGCATTCTTCTCCCTGGGTAAGCTAGCTGACCCTGCAAAACCTAATTTAGGTCATGAGGTAAATTGACACAGCTTTTACATTAGCTGAGTATGGAGCTAATTACTGCTAAAGACAGCAGTTTTTCTATTATTGGAAATTGATCACAGCGTAAAAGATTTCATTAGGTATTTTGATGTTAGGGGAAAGCTGCAGGTCCTCAGCAGTGTCAGAAAATAGCTGCTTGCATGGGACCAGATTCATTTTGCATCAGCAATGCCATGGCATGACTGATAGAAATGGCATTGTAAAGCACTCCTTTTGAGATGGATCACTTGGAATCTTTACATTTTCTGGAAATTCAGTGCTTTTGCTCAGTGACACTGGTGTTTGATAACTTTACTTCCCTGTGAAGGTAGCAAGTCCGAGCATTGTATCTTATGTGCCTGGAAGGCAGAATTTCTGCCTGCTGACTGCTGGAGAGTGAGTGATTGCTGTTGACTTACACTTGTAAATGGCATGCCTTGTGCCCTTTGCAAAGACATTCTGTTCTATTAACTTCTGCCTTCCTGTGCACCTCTTTTAATTCTAATTATTTGTAGTGATATGTGCATCTTTCAACAGAATGGTAAACCTGATTTACCAAACATGCAGGGTAAAGTGCAAAGTCTAATATAATTACCTGTGTCATGCAGAGCTAATACGATTTTCCTATAATTTTCCACAGATGTCTTTTTAACTGTTACGCTTGTGGAAGAGCACAGAGAAAGAAAGTTGATGATTCTAGATCAAGTATTTCCAGGATTAAAGTAAATTTCTCTTAAATTAGATGTGGAATGTCTACAAAGCATGTAACAACAGAGTGCAAGCAAATTAAGCAGAGAACATTCAGGTTTTCTGGGGGAACATGTTCTTCACCCAAACTGCAGCACCAATGTAGGTGCATCCTTTGAGGCTCACTCAAGAGTCTGCATAAAATGGTCAAGAATGAGTAACATACATTTCTGAAAAAAAGAAATCCATGAAACTTAGGCTCTTGCTAATTCTGTTGCTGTGGAAGGATCTAAGCCTTCAGAGTAAGTGAATGTCTTGCAGCCTTAGCAAAAGTATTTACCTAGTAGGCTTCATCTTGAGTTTTGGAGGGTGACTTTGTGTCACTAATGTTAAGCCCTGCTAACTAATCCTTTTGGGGACTTCTCTGTTGTATAAAACTATTTTTAAAATGGAGGTTGTATATTTAGATGGTTCAATGTAAACAGATATTCAGTTTTCACTTTCAGGAGTAGAAAGGTAGTTTTATCTAAAAGAAATGCCGTTTGTTTGGGTTGGTCTGTTCACGTTGTAGGTTTCTCCTGTGTTGACACTCATTTCATCACTGGGAGAGAAATTAGCTTGGGGTTTTTGAAGGGTCAGGAGAGATCTACTGTGTTTTCAAGTACTTAAAAGGTAGCTGAGGAGAAGACAGGGGTTCTTTCTTCACAAGGATACACAGTGATAGAACAAGAGGAAACAGGGACAAGCTTCAGGAGCAGCTCTATCTGGACTGAAGAAAACAAAAAAAATCTTCATTAGAGCAATTCACCATAGGAACTGGTTACCCACAAAACACTGGAAACTTCTTTCCTCACTGGAAGTACTCCAGACTTGGCTTAATGGGCTCTGGTTCACCTGATCTGTTGCCCTGCTTTTGGACCCAGGGATCTCTGAAGACCTGGATTTTTCCATGAGCCCACAAATCCCCTGCGTTGTCTCCTTACTATCTCACATTGTTTCAAGGCCACTGATCATTCCTTTGTGTGGTAGAGATGTACAATGTGCCATTCAATATCAGCACCCAGTTAATCTTACACCTGTCTTGAAATAGAAGTGTGTGAAGTTAATCACGTGCTTTGTGTCAAGGGCTTCCACGCCAACAGACTGGTGCTTTCCAGGGAAAGCTCCTCGAGTGTCTCAGGACCTCCCTGCCTCAGGTGCCTCAGGGCCCTCAGGTGCCTCAGGAGCCGCTCCCCTCTCAGGTGCCTCAGGAACCACCCCTGCCTCAGGTACCTCAGAACCTGGTCCCACCTCAGAGCCCTCAGGTGCCTCAGAACCTGACTCTGCCTCAGGTGCCCTCGAGTGCCTCAGGCCCTCAGGTACCTCAGAACTTGGTCCCACCTTAGAGCCCTCAGGTGCTTCAGGTGCCTCAGAACCTGGTCCCACCTCAGAGCCATCAGGTGCCTCAGGAGCTGCTCCCCTCTCAGGTGCCTCAGAACCTGGCCCCACCTCTGGACCCACTCCTGCCTCAGGTGCCTCAGGGCCTCCCTCTTTCCCCCTCAGGTGCCTCAGGGCACCTCTCCCCAGGAGCTGCAGCTCATCGCCCTCACACCCCACCGGCCCTGCAGCCCCCCTGGTTCTTTGAGCAAGAACCAAGTAATTTTTTCCCTGCACGGCCATGAGAGTGAGGTGCTTGCCTGTGGAGCAGGAGGCGCTGGGAGGCAGAGGAAAGCAGCGAGTTCCAGTTTAATCAGTCAGTTTGTAATCAGCAGAAGGTGGTGGTATTTAAATATTGTTCTGAGTAATCTTCTAATAATGGCCAGGATGACTTCGCTATGTAAATATTAACAATCAAGTTTATTTGCCGATTGTTTCCCCTGCCAATTAGCAGCGTTGCCTTCTTCACACCTATCTCAGCTTCTGCAGAAAAGAACAAGAGTTGCTTGCTATCTTTTCCAGATCCAGATGGAGAAAGTTACTTTTTGTAATGTACCTTAAACAGAAGCCTGTACCCATAGCAGTGGTTTGTTGTGTTTGGAGGTTTTTTTGTTTGAGTTTTTGGGTTGGTTTTGGTTTTGGTTTTTTGTGGGAAAATGTATCACTGCCTTTCTTCAAGTGTTAGCTATGGGGTTTTTTTCCTGCTATTATTAAGATAGCCTGTCTGCCTCTCAGTTTTCTTCCTTGAATTAATTAAGTCAGTTTAAAAAGGGGGGTTTTTTGTGTTTGAAGTTATTCTGAGAGACTTCTGTTCATCTCTGGCAAGTTAACAGGGTAATCTGATTTTTTTTTATGAAACATGAAGACTGATAGTCAGAAGCCACTGCCTGTTATCTTCATAGTTTAATTTAGGCTATATTCCTTCTTCCCCTTCAGCTGAAGATATTGACTGAGACAGGACCAGAAGTGGCTTTGATAGTTAGGGTCAGTGAGAAACAAGGCAAAATTCTGTTATCCAGACAGTTTTATGCATCTTATGAACCTTCAGAGATCTTATTTTTTCCTGCCAAATCTCAGAGGATTTTGAAGTTTCACTGATCTGGTCTTACTGTGGTTTGTCGCACAGAATGAGTCTTCTCAGTGTTATTGCTCCTCATCAGTAAAGGTTCTTTTCACTAACAGCAAAAAGACCTCTGGGATGCATTTACCTCACCAAGTGAGCCAGGTTTTCAGTATCTCTCATTACTGGAGCTGAGTACTGAATGTGTTGGATTAATCAAGTTTAGCGAGCTCCAATTTGTCCCTTGTATGCCAGGCGAAATGCAGTTGAGCTCTATCAGTTTACCAGTTTCAGGAAGCATCTGTTTTTTCAGCCTGTTGTTTCACAGTCCCTGAGAAGGTTAACAGCAATGATCCCTCAGCCACGGCTGTCTAGGGAGGGAACTCAATGGGAAGCATCCCCATTCCTAACATGAAAGGAACTATTCAGGATAAACTCAACACTTTCATGAGGCTTTTTGCTACTGTTAAGGCACCAAGGACTGTTTCAATGCTGGTAGAACTCTAGTTTGACTGAACTATGGTAGCACGCCCTGTCTGATAATTATGAGAGTGTTGGATTCTTGCTTGCAATGATCCGCGCTATGAATTGGTATGTAAATTATTTCTTGAAGTCAAAAGAACGTTGCTTGTTAAATACTGAGATTCTTCAAGATGTAAATGGAGTAATGAGTTTTAGAGATGAGTTAGATATAGGAATCACAGGATGAAATTCTCTGATTTGTTCTGTGGGAAGCTGGGTGAGCATCTCAGTCTCTTACAGCCTTAAAATGCAGTGATATTTAAAATGGTTTGCTTTACTGTATAGAAAAAATTTGAGAGTTTGCTTTACTGTACCAGAAAATACAATCTGCTGTAACTGTCACAAGAATGTCATTTGCTATCCAAAGTAGCTCAAAAAAGGAAAAAGCAGAACATATGAACCATTTACATAATCAGACAGGTTTATTTGGACAATGCTAAAAGGAAAGTTAGTAGAGCAGGTTCACACATGTTAAAAATAGAAATAGCTGAAAATGTCTTGCCCCTGAAAGATGTTGAACGAGGTCCAGAGTTTGCTCACTTGATTTAGACAGTCTTTATAGGGAAATGCAGTGGATTAAAATGATACAAATTCCTGTGTGGGAAGGTGGCACATTGCAAATGGAAGAGCCATTATCTGGCTTTCCAGAGTGCATTATCAGCTGAAGAACACTTCATCTTGGGACACTGGGTTTGGTTCTGGGCATTAGATTTTGGGTTAGAGCTGCTGCCTTACCATGATTTGCTTAGTTCTTGAAGTAGAAGTGTTAGAGGTGAAAAGCAGGTGTGTTGTCTTTCAAGCAGTGTTTACAGATGTCATCAATATATTTGCACTTATTAACAGTCTGATGTCTTTCTATATAATATTGTAAAATTTCCTCCCTGAGCTCTGTGCAAGTCTTTTGTTACGGATTTTTAATTGTTCAAAAGCTGTGGCCAAGAGAGTTTCAGGGCTCTGGAATTGTGTAGTTATCAGAATTCAGGTAAACAGACAAGCTAATAATCAAATAATAGTCAAAGTAATTATCAAATTGTAGCACAGATTAGAGGACAATCATGCTTAGAAAATTGCCAGTCCCCTCTGAACAGAGCTAATTTGATAAGGTCCTCATGGCTGCTACACTTCAGAGGCAACCAGAAATTATGAATAACACTTAAACTCTTACCAACATTGACTATTATTAGCCATAAGATTTGAGAACCAGAGCTCTTTACAGGTGTATATGTTACCTTGTAATTGCTCCATTATTTTTGCCTTCAAATTATTAAAGGATATGCCCATGCAATCTGCTGTATTTTATTGATGCTGTAACATCATGTGTGAAGGGAGATTTCTATGGATAAGAATAGAGCATAGAAGTGTATGTAATCCTTTTTCTCTTTAAAAAAGTTTCCTCCTTTCCCAAATGCACTGTTAGAACAGAGAGTTTAGAAAAGGAGTTCAAGTCAAGTTCTTCAAAACATTTGCTAAATGTGGCTGCTAAAACCTCTCAGCTCCCAAAGTCCTTTTGTTGGAGCCAGCTTTTGGTTCTTCCGTGCATCTCTGCTTTGCACGTGGTTGCTGAGCAAGGCAGAGAGGGCAAGACAGACAGGGAAATATGTGATGGAGTTAGAGAACATCTGGAGAGGCCATTTCAAAGCTCGAGGATGACACAGGAGTTCTTTAATACTATCTAATTACAAGGAGGAAATACTTCTCCGCTGACTTTTCTGGGGGAGAGGTTTTGGTTATTGTTTTGTAACCAGGAAGATGTTTTCTTATCTGGGTCTCCCGCTCCTCAGCATGGTTTCTGTCTTATTGCTTAGATCAGGGAAGGTTTCAGCTGAATGGAGATGAAAGAGCTTCCTTGGCAGCTAAGGCCAAAGATGGGCTGCAGCTGCTCCGTGAGGTAAATGAGCTTTTGTGCTGGGCAGTGGTTCCTGCTTTTAGAGCAGTAAGATCCAGCGGTCACCGGTTGAGATAGCAGCAGTTGGTGCTATTGTGCTTCCTGCAGGAGATCGAAAGCACTTTTTCCTTCACACAGCTTTCAGACCAATTCTTTACTGTGTGCATATGGCAATATTGGTAGTTCTTTGTGCAGTGCAGACCGCTTCAGATTCGTCTCTTCCTGAAATAAAACCAGCGCTTTATGGTAGAAGCATATGTTTCAAATATAATTTCTGCCAGAGACTAGTGATTTGATGTGACTCAGTTTTCTCAAGAGGTGTCAGACTCTGTATGCTATCCTAACATGAGTGCCCAAAATTAACTTTATCAATATTTTGCTATCCCTATAGCTGGAAACAGCTCGGCTGAGATCTCAGGCTGGTCTCAAATTGAAGAATGGGTGTAGAGAGGGGGCTGTGTCCTGCTGTGTCTGCACAGGTTTTTCCCTTGCTTGGGAAAGCTTCAGTGCTGATCCCTTGGGTTGTCAGTCCAGGACTGTAGTGCTTTTCCTCTGGTGCTTTGTTCTCAGGGGAAGGGCAAAGAAGGGGCATACAGCAACACCTTTTAAAATGACAGCTGTTTATCTCATGTGCATTTCTCTGTGGAATTAAAGGCTGGCGAAGCTTTGGTGTCCCTGCAGTCTGACTGCATTAAAAAACAAACAGAAAACCTAGACACACAAAACCACCAAACTCAGGACTTTGAGGTTCAGTCTGTGTGCCAATTTACATCTTAGAAGCCTTTGCAGAACTCACAAATACCCAGAAGTGTTTCTACCTATACTTGTGAACTGTTTCTGTACTGTAAGGACAGATTCCCTCATTTCTAGTTTCAACAGCCTTTAAATATCGAGTCTTCACCTTGATCTGACCACTGCCTTTCCTCAGTGTAGACATTGTGTGCCTTGCATTAATACATACTCTTTTACATAAATGAATTCACGTTGAGGTTATGGCTGACTTCTGAAAGATTCAGCTTGCAGGCTCATGGAAAAATTTATTTAGGAGACAGAAGAATGGACCATTTTGCAGGGCATTTATAGTTTGATTATTTCAATTAGAACAAATGCTTCTACTTCACATAGATATGACAGCAAATAAAAATCACTCTTTGAATAGCTCTTGTATCTCTGCTTTTCTATGTCTGGAAAAATAGGAATATTTCTGATAGGTGAATTGTAAGGGCATTAAATTTTGGTGTGAAGTGATAAAACACGAACAAAATATCAGGAATTAAGCAAAAGGGACAGAGAAGAAATCTATGGAGTTAAAAAGGGAGAAGCAAGAGAAAATACAGAAATAATTTCACAAGGAGCCTGGAACTTGTGTAAATTACCAATAATGAGTAGGAAATGCTACTTTCCGTATTTGTTGACCAATCTAATGAGATAATTGTAAAGATTTCAAGGTCTGTAATCAGCCAAGCTGAGCTAAGAGGAGATGTGGGGCTTCTGGGACAGCATCAGGAGTCTGACAAAGCAATGCCCAGGGGCAGCCCAGGACACCATTTTTATCCTGTCGTGGCCAAGCAGCAGCACACGGCTGTGCACACTCAACACACTACTGATCCACGTGTCAGGTGACATTAGGATGGAAAAAAATCCGTTTGATATTTAGAGAATGTGCTATAAATCCCTCTGCAGTGACAGGTAAAAGTCAGGAAGGAGGGCTAAGGTCTAGCACTGTCGGGATGTCTCTCCCGCCTCAGCCTGGCTCAGCAGACTCCTCAGTGGGGCGAGTCCAGCTGGGACATCACAGCCTGCAGGGTTAACAGCAGCTCTGCCAGCCAAAGGTGCCTTTTGCTGCCCTATCTCTGCAAACTGAGCTCAATTTATATTCAGCATATCACGGTGTCGTGGCACGCCTTTATTTGCTACACCTGTATTTAATGCCACTAAACTTCCGTGGAAATTTAGCAATTTTTTCTTGCTTGTCAGAGAAGCCTGACTGTTTCAGAACAATGGAAAATAGGTTATTTGAATGGTTTATTTTCATAAGCTGAAGTTCTCAGGTAGTCTCTGGAGAGGAAAAAAAAAAAAGAGGCTTATTTTCTCATCCAGTTTTTATTGTGCAATCATAAACCAAAATTTTACCTTCCCTTCACTTGCCTTTTGCCAAGTATATTGGAGCTGTGGCTTTTCCCCTACCCTTCTCCTGTGGAGTGAAAACTGAGCACACCACTTTTCAGTCACCAATAAATATATCTTTTCTTGTATTATGGACTCAAAGTGCTAGAAAGTGCTGAACTTTTGATCTGCATAAAATTTACATATTCAAACAATAGTAGAAATGAAGGACAACCTAGTTTGAAAACAAATTTCACCTTGAGATTTAGGAAGAGAAAAATAGATGTGCTTTTAATAGCTTTATTTATACTCCTTTAAGGCATAATAAAACTCCCAGTATTCAGACAAGAGCGAACAGGCAAATATTCTCTAAAACCTAAGGAAACATAAAGAAAAAGGCAGTACATAAAAAAAACCCCAAAAAATTGAGAGGAAAGAAGGCAAAACTGCTATCTTAATAAAATCAGGTGTAGGCACTAAGCTTACTGGAGCTGGAGAGATTTTTCTGGTTATTTTTAGGGGTTCTGTATAAAACCTTTACTATTACATCTATATGCCAGTGTACATACAGCCAGTACTTCTCTGCTGGACCTTCAAACGAGTTGCCATTTACATTTTCCAGCACTAAGGAATAAAAAACAACAACCCACAAGATTTTAAAGATATGAAAAACTTAGCAGGGAAGTTTCTTTGTTTGCCTTCTCCTTCGAGGTTTTTAAATGGAATTCTGAAGCACTTTTTAATATAAGCAGAATTTAATTTTTAAGTTCAAGTCCTCAAAGCTATGGGAATAGCAGGAAAATTAATTTATATGATATTCAAAAGTGTTGACTGAAATGTTAATCTGAAATAGTTGAATCAACACTGGTATTGATATTTAGAGTGCTCACAGTTTCTGGAAAGATTGTCTTTCTGTCGGAAAACGCTGCATCCTTGGAATTGTAACATTCCCTAGGAATGCTTTGGTTTTGTCTGAGCTTCCATCAGAAATCAGGCAGGGAATTTCAGTAACTTTGAGAAACCAGCTTTTTTGAGGCTTCAGCAGAAGAATTTTGGTTTGAAAGAAATGTAGTATAGTGGAAACAAAAATAAACAGTTTTTTGGGCTGGGTTTTTTGGTGGTGTGGTTTTTGTTGTTGTTGTTTTGGATTTTTTCCCTTGAGTTCTTCCCACTGCTTCCACATTTAGCTCTGGCTTATTTAAGACTGGTTTTCCTCCACCCACTCCAACAAAAGTGGAAAATTCTTTTGATGAATCCTAATCATTGTTGATGGCAAATAAAAATCACTCTTTGAACAGCTCTTTTTTCTACCTCCATCTTCTAAAATGAAATTGCCCTTTATCAATTCCCAAAATATAAAATTGCCTAAGCTTCAGCACAGCTTGCTGTTTATGTTTAATAAACCAATTACAAGATATTTCTTCCAGACTTCTCTTTGCTAGACTCTTCACCCCAAGATCTAGAAAGCGGCTGCAGAAAATTATTCATAAGCCTTTGTTAAAAAGAAAACACTCTAAGATATTCCCCATAAGGCATTTTTCAGGGGGAAAAAAAATTGCAATCATTGTACTGTTCTGTTAAAGAATTGCAGAGAAATCTCCGAATTAAACATTAATTAAGGAAATGACAAAAGGGCTCTGAGGGCACTGGAAGGAGCATGAGAAGCTCAAAATCTTCGAGGGGATTTCAGCAGGAAATGCTCTGGTGTCACGCAGGCTACTCAATGGTCAAGGTTATGGCCTGAGTTCTAGAGAAAAACAAATTCATGGAATCCCTTCCTGCTTTTTTTTCCCATGCATGTTCATTGTCCTACAGACTTGTGATTCCTAGAAAGTTATTTCTGAGGATTTTGGTATGAGCCTCTTTGTGCTTTAATAACTCTCAAATTCCCAGGGCACTTTCATGAGTATTTTTAATCATTGTAGCTGTGAGGATACTCCTGCAGATAGGACTGAAGCATAATTTGTAGGGCTACAGAGGCAGAAAAATCCAAACAAGCTCACTCAGTCCCAGTTTTCAGACAATCTTATTCTTTGTTAGTCTGACTCCTATTTGCACTATTTGGAGGTGACAAACACTTTGAATGCTGAAAGTTAAAGAGCACATGCTTGAATATTTACTCCGTTACTCAGGATTTCTGCATCAACTCTACTTTTGGAGTTTAATCTTCCATTAATAAAACTATGAAACATTTTTGTCCTTGAATGCTGAGAGACTACCTCAGATTTTATTTATCTGGATTTCGGGGAATCATAGAATGGTGTGGGTTGGAAGACACCTTGAAGATCATCTAGTTCCAACCCGCTGCCATGGGAGCTTGGAACATTACCCATACAAATTTAATTTGTCTCCTAATGGATTAATAAAAAGAAAGGAAACATGGATATTAATGGAAAAAAGATCCAATCAAGCCACATATACAGATGCTCTTTAGAAAAAGTTTGGTACATGGATCAGAAATCACAGCTGAAATCTTACCTAAACTCATAATATTAAACTGTGAAGCAATAGGAAATTGCAGGTAGGAAGTTTGCTGGAGAGAGCAAAGTTGTGTTATTAATGATAAAACCACATGAGGTAAGAGATAACAGCAGTCCCAGCTCTGCACAGCTGCCCGGGGAGGCAGAGCAGTGCAGGTGCTTTCGCTACGAGGGCTGTGTTTGTGTTACCTGCGGTGTGGTCTGTAGCCCAGCAAATGCAGAGCTGCTGTGGGATGTAACTGGTTACAGCATTGCTTTAAACCATCAGTGCTGTCCTGAAATCTGCCAGACCTCGTCTGGGCTTGTCTTGGCCAGCCTGGAGATAGTTTTTTATCCTGTTTAGATGCAACCACAATTATCCAATTCCTGCTAGATGATTATGTAGTGACAAAAGGACTATGACCTACCTCTTTTGCTTAGCTTTGTAAAGTTGTGTAGCATAACACTAAACATTATGAATCTTTTTTAAGCTAATGCAAAATAATTACAACCAGTTATTCTGTGGAGACTGAGATATTTATTGGCAGAAGCCTCAAAAGTACAGCTGCACGAGGACACCAGAGCTAAAACCAAACTAACCCATGGTGAGATCCTGGTCAGCAAAGGAATGCAGCCTTGGGAGCTGTATAAAACCAGTTATAGGGGTTGTAAAGAGTGCAGAAAGCATCTCAAATGTGAAACACAAATATGTACTAAGTTCAGTTGCAGTGCAATGAACATGGAGCAAAGTGTAGAACATGTGAGCCAACATGCAGACACTTGCTTGTGGAAAGCAGGAAGGAAATTTGAAAAAGAACAGAAAGTGACTTTGAGGTGACTTTGAAAATAACAAATTAGTGACCTAGGCATACTTTACACAACCATAAATGACATGGGCTAGTGATCTACTTTTTCTTTTTGAAGTACTATATAATGAAATTAGTAATTGTGAGAGCCTGCTAGCCTTTAAGGTATGAAAAATATTAATGTTGTATACCCCTTTAGAACTAAGACTTGAACTGAGCACTACGGAGGAGTTGGCTTGAGATGAATTTAGTTTTGGAATTTATAGTATTAAAAATTGACATGAAAAACAGACTCTAAGCTGAGGTAGAGGTGTTCCATGTGAGGTTAGATTATTGCTCACTCATGTAAACTTTTGCATCACATGAGAGGAGTGGATTATGTGAAAGCAGGCAAAGCAGGAGCCTTTGGACTTGGAGTGCCCTTCCTGGGCTCTGTCTGGATGCCTTCTGCTCTGGCAATTGATCATGTTATGTAATCCCTTCTCTCTTCCTATTTTCCCAGCCTGTAATTCCTTTCCATATCTGTTTTTCTCCCTGTTGCTTCTCTACTTTCTCTCTCATTTGCTTTTAGCATCAATGTCGCCTTTCCCCCCCACTTCTCTTTCTTTGGCTTATTCCTAACTTACTAACCTATTTCTTTCTTCCAAAGAAACAAGAATAACTCCTGATCAGTCTGCTTTGTGTTTCTATTCTTTCCTCCATAATTTAACTGTTTTGGCTGCTCAGGCTCCATGCTCTTTGCTGCAATGGGCTAATCTCTTACAATGTTTACAATCCTGAGTCCTCACTCTGGGCCAGCCCTGAAATATGAGTTTTATGATTACACTTGGTTACTGTGGTTATTTTTAAAATAATTAGAGAGCAATTGCTTAAGGGTATATGTAAATACTGAGTGCTTAAGTGTCAGTTTTGACTTTGAAGAAATAATTTGAATAAATGAATATTCTTTAGAATTTGAGTTGACGTAGTGAATTGATCACTAATAGTCTGTACCTTAATAATGAATACTGTGGTTTTGAAAAAGTGTTTTTAGATGCCTAATTTGGAAGTAGGAACCTTAATTATCAGAAGTCAGATGTGCTTTGGAAAGCAGCTTTTGGGGGTCTTAATGTGCCCAAAATTGAATGCTATCAAAATTGTATCTCTCTGCAAAGTCCTGGCCTACAAAATTGGATCACCTTCAACTCCTGTTAACTTAAATATAGCAATCACAGTAGAGTGTGATTTATTTGCCCATTTCCCCCAATTCCCTCTTTAGGAATTCAAAGTTTCTTTCTTGCTCCACTGATTTAATCTATACCTATTCCACTGGTATTGAGTTATTGTTTCTTTACTTGCAGAGCCTTACATATTTCATACAAGTTGAAGGAATTTGCTCTGTGTACCTTGTCTGTTTAGGTGCCCACTGCATGGATCCAGCAATTATTGGTGACCAGGGTGGTCCCTTCTTGATTCTAGGCTGCCTTGGACCACAACAAACCATTTGAGAGAGAGGCAACAGGGATGCTCCCTGCTCAGGACAAAGTCAGGCACAGCAGCACTGTGCTGAAAGATTCCTACAAGAATGCTCATTTTATGGCAGAACTCTGGTGCTCCTTCTGGAGCTCTGCTGTTTATTTCTGCTTGCTGTGAGAGCAGGTCCTAAAGGGTCCTGTCTTTAACAGGTGGTTCTGTAGTGTAAATGGATCACAGTTGTATTTTGGTGTTGCAGGAGATCGGAGACCTGAGAAACAGGATTGACTCCTCCGGTGTGTGATCTGAGGAGATCAGAGCAATAGGTGATAGAGGCCACTGGGGGGTTATTTGACACCTCTTGGAATTGGCTCTGCCCTGTGTACTTTCATTAGCCACATGCAAGTACCCCAAAACATCAAAGCATAGTTATTTTTATTAATATTAATGAATCTTTGCCAATTTCAGTTTAAAATCATGCTTTATTCATCCTTTTCTATGTAATTTATTCCACAGGGGAATCTTGTTATGATCACAAAAAAGCAGCTCCTGTGTGCCTTTCTGCTTTCCCAGTGAGAGATGAAGTGATTAATGATAGCAAAGACATGAATCCCGAGTGCATGAGTTAAACTAATGGGAGCTCAGCTGTTGCACCACCAGTAAATGGGAGGGGAAACTTTTCGTCTTCCTGATGCTGAAGAGTCCTGCTTCATCATTGCCTTTTCTCTGCTTGTTTTCATTGCAAAATTCTCATTATCAGAAGTAGGAACTGACATCTGCTGGAGAGAGTTCTTATGGATGACTGTTTTCCTGTTAACAGAGGCAAAAATCTGACGGGGAGAAAAAAGGAGGGAGACTATATTAAGACACTGTTTTTCCTGGACTTGCGGGGGGAAAACTAACAGTACGAATTATGAAGTTTCTTTATCCTTTGTTGGAGGATAAATATATGTAAAAAGCCTGGTAGTTCCAACCCTATCAAAAGGAAAGTCAAATCTGTTTCCATTCCATGAATCATCTCATTTTTCTCTGAGTATCCATCTTCAGACTTGAAGAGAGAACGGAAGGATAAGTGGGATAAGCAGTTGGAAGCATAGGCAGATTTAGCAGAAGGGAAAACTGAAGGCATGGAGAGGTGTGAGAAGAGGTGACAGCAGAAATGAGTGGAGAGAAGGGGTGTGCTGCAGTGGGGTACGGTCAGATTGCACAGATGGCTAAGGGGGAATCACCTGAGAAATGCCAATAATTGCAAGGGGCACCTTTCAGGAAAGGGAATCTCTCAAACCCAACAGCACCTAGATAGCCATAACAATAATATTATATGGTATTGAGATGACCTCGGTAATGGGATCAGAAATACCAACTTTGGGTACCGTGCCCTGAGCGTAGCTGGATTTCACTGGTGATTAACGGGGAGTTAGGTGAGAGACAGCGAAATTCACAGACAATTGGAGGGAGACTTTGGGGGAGTGAAATCTTACAATACCAACAGAACTTGGGTAACCTTGTCAACACGTGGTATAAAGCTTAGATGACCTAGATAATGGGATCAGGAACAACAGACGTGGGCAGAGATGTAGCAAAATTGGAACCAGTGGGAAAAGTATGCTGGAGTGGGTTTTTCCTCGGGGGGGGCGGGGGGTGGGGGGGTGAAGGGCAGATGCAAATGAATGGGGGAAGAATGAGCATGGAAAAAAGAGAGAGGCAGGGAGATAAAAAGGGCCGGTTAAGTGCAAGCAGGCTGCTGGTCAGCCTTACCTGTTGTCACCACGGCTTGCCCAGTCTTTAAGCTCTGTTCGTGACTGTTTTCTGTGTGAATGGGCTGTCTTTGCATGCACGTAGGCACCCAACTGACCCTGTGCTTGTGGGTCTGAGCCCCTGGCGTTCGTGCCCCTGACACTGGCCCGACCCACAAAGGGGGCTGCAGGAGCCCCCTGTGTCTGACTGGGCTGGGAGCAGTCCTGGGTGGGAGCACACCGAGCCGGGGAGGGCACCTCCCCTGCACCCCCACGCCCTCCAGCTTCACCTTCCCTTTGCACTAGGGAAAATGTCACACGGTGTGCAGAGAGGGTAGGATTTAATGTGAATAACCATCCTCCAGTAAATTTCCTGTCTCCTTGGACAGTGTGCTGTATGCATCAGTAGTGATTGCCATGGCATGTTACAGAAATAGCTCCCCTCCCTCCCCTCCAGGAACTTAAATTCTTGCAGCTGGGTGCACAGTTGTGACAAACTAGCCTCAGCTCAGCTCCTCAGGGCACACAGCCACAGGCAGACTCATCTCTCGCTGTCGCTGTCTGTGCCACGGCTCAGAAGGAGCTTGAAAGATCTCCTGCTAGAGCCAGATTGCCTCTGGACCTCCTCTCTCAGCACTGTGGTACGGGCACGAGTCTGTGCTGTCCCCAGATATGCTCTGACAGAACCATCTGGGTGTGCTGCAGGTGATAGGAGCTCGTGAATGAATTAGCAGTTGCCACAAGTGAGTTGGAGAGGCAGGTAAGTGTGTTATGGTGAGAAATTCACAGGCAGAGACAGGAGCTCTCCTCAACAGGAGACAGATCCTGGGGTTGGAAAAAGGCAGGAGTTTAGGAGAGGATGCCATGCAAACCCAGCAGAAACAGGATGTGTGGATTTGGAAGGCAGGTGAATCAGAGCAGTGAAAGCTTGGCAATGTCAAAGATTTTCCTCTCATAAGTCTATGTGCCTGAAGCAACAAAAATTTCAACTCATCTTCTGCATGGTTAGGATCTTCTTCCAAGCTTTTTTCCTAAAAAGTCTGAAACTTTTCCAAAATGCACGTGCAAAGTACACTAAACCCCAGATCTAAGACTACTGCATTAATTGCATTTCCTCTCCTTATTTCCTTTTATTCACAAGATGTTACATGATGTGTCTGTTACTCAAATATCATGAAGAACTGGGGGGTTGCTAAAAGTGCCCCAGCATCTTCATTGGAGGAGTGAGAGTGTCTTTGGCTTCTTGAGTAGTGTGGGTATTGAACAGATCCAAGACCTTTTCTTGACTCATTTTGAGACTTAAAACAAAATGTATGGATGTGTTGCCGGCTAAAGCCTTTTGTCTGTGAACTAGAAGATGATGTGAAACCAGGTTAATATTTGCTAGTTTCATTTGGGGTTTTGGGTGAATATGACCCATAAAGGCATTATTACCGTATATCTAATAAGATGTGCTTCTTTGTAGTAGTATTAGTTCACTACTAAAGTAATACATTTCTGTAAGTCATCAAGAGATACTTGATGGTTTCATAATGTCTTTGTGTTACTTTCTGTTACTAGCACTTCTCAGACGAGTGGCTTGTTACCTTTGCTAGGAGTACTCCATCCTTCCCAAAAGGTATTGGACAATCCCTTTAGCTCGGTCAGTGATACAGTGCAACACATTCAATGCACGAAAGATGTGGTGACATGCAGACTTCCTAATCGTGATGTTGGTATCATAAGAAGAAGTCCTTTTTGGCACTATAAATAAAAATGACAGTCCACTTAGATTCTTTGCATGGCTTGTCAGTTCTAATTCTCATCCATGTTTCTAAGTATTCTCGAACATGTCAGAATCACAACATGCTTTGAATAACTGAAAGTATCATTTAAAATCTATCAGAACCTAATGGAGATCAGCACTCCAGTCTTGCTGCATCTTGTGCCTTAAAGATCAGCTGTGCAGAAAAACTGCTACCTATGGACCTGTATTTTTTCCTCATTCATGTTCACATGGTGTTGGTACAAAAATATTTAAAAACCTATCAGTAGAGTGCGTCCACCCATGTTTTACTGACTTCATAAATATTAGTGTGGCTGCAACACAGCTGAAAACGAGGACATTTTCTCCCCTGTCCTTGAATTTTGACCACATTGGTACCATTAGTAGCAAGAAGATATTTTGGTTCTGGTGTTAAAGGCACATAAAGACTGTCATTGTTATCTAGGCTAATCCATGAGGCAACATAAGTTATAGACTTCACCTTCAGCTGGTCTGGGGGATAAACTGGAACATATTTTTCAGAAAGAACCCAGACTTGATTTATAAAGTCTGAATATCGGAGTTGCCAGTGCACGCCTTGCTAAGTTGTTTCAGCAGCTGCTGTTTTCTCAGGGGTAAAGTGTGACCTTCTTGTCATTAATTTTGCTGATGCTCCATATCTGGGCATGCTGATTGTTGAAATGATGCTGAATATTGTCTGCTAGGTTAAATAAACCTTTTCACTAGGAAAACCCAGTGTTTTGCAGTATCAATCTAGAAAAGCCTTTATCAGCTCTTAAAAAAGCTTTCCTGCTCTTTTTCATTCACTCTTAGTAAAGTCAGAAAAGAGAATAAATTAGGTATGTTTCACTTGAATCAGTGTTTTCATGTGACTTTGCAAAACCATTCAAAAATTGTCTTTAGACAGATACTTACGCTTTAAGTAAAGAAGGGCCTTCTAGTGGTCTGAAAAGGTGCTGATGTTGCTTAAGCTTTTTTTTTTTTTTTGACCTCATTGCAAAATCCTATTTTGAGGAAAAATATAAAGGGAGAACAGATTTTAAAAAAATATTTCTTTTAATAATCTTCTTTCTTCTTAAACTTACTTTCTTCTCTAACTTCTAGAGACAGAGCATATTAAGGTTTACTGTAACTTTAATGCTGAAATTTAAAGTTAGAAAGTTTATCTTGCTAAAATTAACATTGTGACATACATGAAGCATTCATAATGGCAGAACTGGCCTCTCTACGGTGCGTGATGATAGGCTGCCTGATGACTTCAGGGGGGAGCTGACAACTCTGTGCTCTAAAAGATATTGATAGGATTTAGAAAGATTTGCTTTCAATCCTAAATGTAAAAAAAAAAAGAAAAGGTGGAAGTATGTAAAAATCCCATTTTTCTCTATTTAGACACATTTATGAACAGACTTTCGTAACTCTCTCACCTTGAAATTGCCACTTTAAGCTTTCCCTTGCCCTCCTGGGGGATTTGCTACCTTTGTACCCAGACAAAGACATAGACACTAACATTTATTGCTATATATTTTTATTTCAAAAGCACAATAGTAGCTTGCAAAGGAAATTGATCTTTCATAATATTCTGTCTCAATTTGATTCAAAGAAATTGATGATGAGGCCTTTTAAGTGTGCCAGAGCAGCACTGGGTGGCTGCGAAGTATCCTCCAGCTAAAAAGAAAATCATTACAATGTGAATGAAAAATGATTGTTAAAAACTCAACATTGCCCAGTAGATTGTCACTTTTAAATGCACCTGTGTGCTTGTGACTGACAAGTAAGATCTTATACAGGTCCTGAATTAAGTTCTAAAACTGATATTGTACTTGATATTGCAAATGGTCGTTCAAAACTAAAGCCTGGTAAGGATGAGTTGCTTTTCTTGTTCATGACTATGCTCAAACATTTTACAGGTAAGTGTTTCAAATTATATTTAGGTTTTAAGTGTACTTATTTTAGACTAAGTTGATTCTTCATGTGTACATGAAACACACGTGTGGCAAAAAAGTCTTACAGCGTTACTAAGTTCTTAAAAAAGAGGACTGCTCCAAGGACTACTGAAATCCTCTTTGTTTTTTTTTTTTCTGTGGAGGCAGAAGGTATTAATCTTTCAATATATCTATGCAGCATGTTTAATTACCTCCATTTAATAACTTTTACAAATCAAATGCGTGTTTTCTTCTGTTATCTCAGAGAAAAAGCTCTTCATGGAGTAGCCAGTGGTAACTAAGTTTCAGAAAGGACATAATCCCAGGCAATCAGTATTTTTGATATATACTTTTTTTGATTATAAAAAGAAGATATGTGTCCATAATACTTTAAATTTTCATTTTCTTCTAAAAAGTGTGTTAATTTATCTCTTTGAGGAAACTGGAGGATAAAAAAAGAAACAGAAAAAAACTAATTTAAATGTCTCATGTATAGTCAGACATAGACATTTAGAAGTATTGAACAACTCTTCATCAAGTATTCATTGCCATCCTTGTTCAGGAGGGTCACAGAGGTGTTTTCCAGCAATCACGTCCCCAGTAGTAAAATCTGGACTGCTGAATTGCATGTTTATGCTGTTGCTATCTTGCTGTAAAGGGAGTTTAGTGGATAGTGCGGGCTTGAGTGTCCCACTGGTTGTGGTCCCTTCTGATTGTAGCCTATATGATCTTAATGTATTCAAGGCACTCCCCCCCAATTTGTGAGCTTCTGTTTCAGTTCAGAGAGGTTATTGCTATGTGCAGAATACTGTTGTGCTTTTCAAGCTGCTTTTTGAGCAGCTCATACAGAGATAAAGAATTTTTTTTTTAAAAAGAGTAGAAATATTTTTCATTGAATAGGTTTTTTACAAAAATTGTTTTCAGCTATTTGATTTCTTTTCTTCAGAAGTTTATGATAGAGTATCAGAACTCCACAGTAAATGTCTATTTGGTCCATGTGTTTACTTGTAACTTCTGCCGATCTCCCCCTCCACTTTTCCTGTCTGCAGCAGGATCTCAGCTGCTTGTGGCTTAGTCCTCCTCGTGTCTCCTCCGCCCTGGATCTCTGCTCACACTGTCAGAGGCTACCCCAGAGAGCCGTTTAGAAGCTGCAGTGCCTGGAGATGGAAGCAGCTCCCTGCCCAGTGTATTCCCTCTGGAAAATACCACTTAGGCCTGCATTTCTAGGAATCGTGCTGGTTTCCTATTGATTTGTAGGAGTTCATGGCAGGAGCTGGTTCCCATTCCTCGTGTGGCTTGTGAGCACACAGTGCTGGTCAGAGCATGGCTCTTTACCCAGAACATGCTGTCTCCACAGCCCACTGTCTTCTGCATTCAGGGTGCCTTCTGAATGAGTATAGATGTGGGTTTATATTCTTTGGTTTCCAGTTTGGGATGCACCCAAGAGTAAACGTTCTTCAGTGTTTGTCTTGTGTTTTGGTTTTTTAATGAGTATTTTCTGCAATGTCAATGTGTTCACCAGCCTGTGGTGGGTAAGCAGTTACACACTAAGAACAACAGCAACCCAGAGCTGTGCAAAGCTTTGGTGATACTGCCAGAGTTATCTGTTATCTTCTTACTTCAGGCTGTGATTTCTCCAGATCTCAGAAATGGAAGGGGTCTCAAGCACAAAAAGTGTATAAGCAGGAAAGTCCAGGCTGTGGTGGAAAGGAATCAGACAACGTTTTTCTTTTTGAGGCCATTAAAACAAAACAGGAATCATAACATCTCTCATGTCAGAAGGGCCTGTGCTCCCAAAGATACAATTTTCATATATCTTTTCAAATTATGGGGCTTTGACTAGATGAAATCGGTCAATAGCATCTGATTGCACCTTAGAGGAGTCACTTATGAGCCCACTTCATTTATTCATGCCACTTTGTCTCTTTTAGCTGACCGCAGTGTTTTTAATTTCCTGACCTGAGCTGGCACTTGGCTTTGCAGAGTGCTGCTAACTCTCAAACCACTCCTTCACTTATTTAATTTAATTTCTGACTTTTAACACTGTAATTATCCTGAGGATATCAGAGTGACTAATTTACAGAGACAAATAAGCTTCTTTTTTGAATGCAATCATTCAAGTCTCAGCATACTGGGATGTTCAGGATGCAATACAAGGAGAGTAATAAATTCTGCCAGCAGTGGCATTTGATAGAAAATTGGAGGACATATTTAATAAAAATCAATCTTTTCCTGAAGTTACTTGCTAATACAGTCAACAAAGCTAATATGGGGTTAGAAATTACTTGGAAGTAATGAAGAAGAAAACAGAAAATAGTTGTCATCTTATTGCATACATCTGTGAATGTCCGCTTAATTCACCAGCTCAGAATATGGAAAAAAATGACATGTAGCATAGAGCTGTAAAGTGCAGAAAGAACAATAAAGCAGAAGAACATGTGGAATTGCTCCACTGCTAAAAGAGATTAAACATTTTTTCAGGATTTCTAGCTTGGGGGGAAAAAAAATTACCGGAGGGCAAATAATGCAATGTTATAAGCTGCCAGGAGAGAGTGAATAGAGAACAATTATTTACTATTTCTCACTGTACAAGATCTAAGGAAGATGAAAAAAATGCAAGAGACTGATGAAAACTGGCAAAATACAGCAGTGAAAGATGTTCCTTAAGCATCTGCTTCTGCTCTGGTTCCAGTCAGGATTCAGGCTCTGGGATAGGTGCTGTAATATTCTGCTCCCACTGTGAGGCAGAGAAGGGATACAATACTCAATTTATACCAGCCCTTAGGAAGTGAACACCCACAGTCATGGGGGGAATTTGACACAGGGCAATCCTTTTAATGTAGTTATTTCTAAATTCTTCTTTAGAGGCTTAGGTTTTTATTTTTCTTCGTGTTTTGAAGAAGCAACACCCCTCCAAAAATCCTTCATTTGAAAAAAGAAGTTTTTGTTTTAAAAAAGAAAAAAAAGATTAGGTCAGTGTGACTGCAGAGCTGAGCCTTTCAGCCAGGTAATTTTAAGTGATCAGCTGAGGTTGTTCAAGCACTGTGCTTTTTGCAGGAGGCAGAATCAACTCCCATTCCCACTGTTTATGGCTTGGCACAAATATCTGTGAACAGGCTCCTTGTATTATTCTGGTCTCGTCTCTGGCAGCACCTTGTTTGCTCCGGTTGTTGGACTGCTCTGACTGTTACTGTCTGAGTATTGTGAAAAGCAGGGCTTTAATAATTATCTACCTTTATTTACAGAGGTACCTGCATGGTATAAACTCTACTGCTGAGATGTGCTGTAATCTGTAATACTGTGACTTTGTGACATGACCACTAAATGCCTGCAATTGGGCTAGAGCTCCAAAAATGGGTTTTAAACATATGAGGGGAATGATAGCTCAGGGAAATTTTAGAATAGATGAAAACTGTGTTTGTTGCCAGCTATTTAAACCAAGACATGTATTTACACTTGTATTTATATGTCCTGTTTGTGTCCTGGGGGAATGAATTCCGTTTGCAGCCTCATTGTTCGTCTCTGGGCGATGAGGCTGCTTTGCTGGGGGTATTCTCTGTAGTTACACCTACTCAGAGCATTGCAAAGTTGCCTGGCACATTTTGGAGTAGCTTTGTATTTGTTTCATTTTCATGTGGCAGTGTCTATTATCTTAAAGAGGGTATGAGAAAAGCTAGAAATTGTTGTTTACTGGTATCAGCTCAGTCTCACCTAAATCCATCATGAGGGACCTCTGTGTTTGTGCAGAGTCTCTGCCCAGGGACTCCAGAGTCAGAGTCTCTGAGGGTAAAGAAGAGACTGGCTTCCTGCAGTGAAAATGTGTGTAAATCTTCGCAGCTCCAAAAGTCAGGAAATCATCGAGAGAGGCGAATTTTGCTGACAGAGCCTAAGGCAAGGCATATTTTAAGCACGATCAACACAAGGCATTTTCATTTGGTGCTTGATTGTCCATTGGGATCTCTCTTCTTTGTACAAAAATGTGAGACAGAACGATTATACAACGATACTAACAACATTCAGAAAGCCTGAAAGATCATTTTTCTGAGCTTTGGTTTTTGTAAAATAGAGATGTGGAGGAGGATGGTAATCTGCATGGTTAAGAACAAACCAATTTTGGTCTCATTGTAAACATTTGGTGCCAAGTATAAATCAAAAACCTAAATTTGGAAATGCAGCTATTCCTGAGTGAATATAACAGGAAAAATAAGAAAAGGAACATGAGAGAGAATTAGGTACGTTTATAATAACTATCTGTTTTGATAATACTGTTAATTGACTCTCATATATAGATATATGTGCTGATAATGATTGATAGTCATTGATATACTGATGTAGAAATCTACACACACTGATAGTTACTGGTATGTAGAGGTTATTATCAAAACAGTAGTTAGATGTGTTTGAGCTTTGAGTCTGACTGGATTATTGACCTCAGATTCTGAGTGACCTGGAAGTATAAGCCTTTGTGTTCTGGGCTACGAAGTGTAGTTCTGTTAAATAAGAAAAAATATGCAAAAGACACAATTTTTTAAATAGCAGGGAGAGGATATGACTAGAAGTGGATATAGGTTTCTGATATTCTATTGATGGTGCTTCCCAACCTGTGAGCAACTTGTTCCTTCTAAGATCACATGACATTGTGTCTGCAGAACCCACATTCAAGACTGAGCACCCTAAAGCTTGTTATTTTCAGACTGTGGAAAAAGAAATGTTAGAAACTGCTGTAGTAGATCTTCTTGCAGACAAGGTCTAACTACAAATAGATTCCCTGACCCAGCAAAGGACTGCAGTACATGCTTTTAATATGTAGATATTTTCCTCCTGAAATTCAAATTTAGTAAAGACATTGGACAAATTATTTAGAATTAAGATCATAATGATTTTTTTCCTTCCTCTGTTTCTTATATTGTTGTTTCATTTGCACTGCAGGGATAGTCTCTTGATGAAAATTTGACATTAAATCTTCCTTCCTCTCCTTTCCTATTTTTTTCTGCCTCAAATCACTTTCTTGAGTAAAAAAAATTCTAGTAGAGAAATGGAAACAAAGTAGTAGCAAGTATTTCAAGGTTACTTTGGCATCCTAAACCACTGAACAGTTGAAGGTGGCACTAGAGTTTTGTTTGAACTCTGGCAGTTTATTTCAAGGCATTTTTATTTTTGTAAGAAGAAAGAAGAGAAAGAAGGAGGGAAAGGAAAAGAAAAGATCTCTGGGCTATAACAACACTCTCTACTTAATTCTGTATTTCACTTGCTCTCTCTGACCCTGGTAAAGAAATTTCCTCTGAAGTTTCTAGTCACACCATCTTCATTTTTACATTAAAGCCATCCTTATCACCAGAACAATAACAGCATCCTTGATGAACATTAATATAATGAAAAAAAAATTAATTGCTGCATCTCTTGAGATTGGCAATAAAAATGCTGTTGCAGTTTATTTTTCCTCCAGGAATTCAGACTTTGAATGTCATACAGCTGAAAAGGTTGTCTCTGCTAATTATAGATTTTGGAGCGGGGTGGGTGGTGCTGAAGAGAATGGTCTGAAGTTTGTGTGGTGAGGACTTTGTCTTGTGTTTTCGTAAGTGTAGCCTCATTTGAGGAAGAGCTTACAAAACAGGTTGCTGGACAGTTATAGAGGAGAGTAAGAAAAGGCAATATGATAGCTGGAAAGAGGAAGCTGTTCACATACAGCCCACGTAAACGGCTTGCAGCGAGCTTTTATAAGCTCCTGCTTTGGTGGAACCTGCTGGGACAACCTTTTCCTAAACGTAATTGTACATGGATGCAAGATTAAGCCTCAGTCACAGAACAGGAACGAATGACAGGAGGAATTTGTACTTTCTTCTGAAAGTTTGAAATATCGGTTATGGCATCACAAATGTAAATGTGTTGATGAGGAGGGGAAAAATCACTATACTTGATAATTAATTTTAGTTGCTGGAAATAACTGACCTTTGAAGCCTGACCTAAAAATTTGTATATTGAATACAGCAAAAGGGTATAACCAATCATCCTACTGTGGAAATTAACACAGAATCTGTTGCAGTTCAGGTAAACTCACTGACATTTGTACCATATAGAGTCTTTTATTCAAGATAATTTTTAATGTACTTTATGTGTCCACTGTTTCAGTGAAAAGAATAGATGCTGAAAAGCAACATGCAGTGATGTATAGATTTCATATTTGTGTAAAAAATGAGTGATCTGCTTCCTTACATTGAAGAGGCAATTTTACCCTCATCTTTACCACTGTGCAAGTGTTTGACCCTGTACTTCTCAATAGCATTATTAATCATATCATAATAAAACCTTCACTCAGGCAAGTCCACCACAATTTTGGGGAAAGTTATCTTGGCAGATTAATTTTTGCCCATCTGTGTTTCTGTGTGTGGGCTGTAAATATTGTCATTGTCTTAAGACTTTGCAGAAAAAAAAAAAAACAACAACAACCCACTGCTCCTTCATTTTGTTTCATTTAAGATTGCTTTATGGCCCATTAAAACAGATTGCTGGTTGCTACTGAGGAATGCTGCTGCAGTGTGCATTTACGTGGCTCAGCTGTAGCTTGTTTATAGGTGCTGTATTTTGTGATACTGCCTTGTTCCATACATTAATCCAGGCTAGGATTTAAAGCACATGGACAAAGTTAACTACTGTTAGCCTATCTCTATAATTGATTATCTAAGGGTTTTGGTCATAACAGAACTACACAGTGAGACTTCCAGTTTTAGGACTGCCCTGCAAGAGCTATTTTTGGTTTTGTTTGTGTGGGTTGATTTGTTGCTGTGACTCTGTTTGCTTGTTTGTTTAGGTTTTGTTAGTTTGCTTTGGTTATTTTGTGTTTGTTTCGGGTTTTCTTTCCCCTGCTGATTTCAAGTTAGTTAAGTGAGGCTTTTATGTGTGAGTAACAAACTAAAGGAAAAAAAAGAAGAGCATCTGAACCTGGATCATGCTCAAAGCTTTTTTGGTGGGAGCTTTTTTGTTGTTCTGCAGTCCTTGCTGTGTTGTTTTTCTTTTGGGGGAATTTCACTATATACCATATTAGTTCACCTAAAAGTGGGCTTTTCAGACTTTGTAATCAGGTCTGAAAAAATTCCTTAGATAGTGATGCAATCTTGTGCACAGGTGACTCAAATTCAAGAATTTCCAGCAATCTGTTCATACTAATAGTGTAAATCGACCTGAGATCATGATTGGAGAGTAACTACTAGTGAAAACTGTTGTGTGTCTGAGTACTTTGTAAAGCAGACATACAGACTGTCGTTTTAGAGGGGACGTGTGTGTGATGCTATTAAGTTGGACATGACTGAATTTACTTTTACCGCACCTTAGATATATGAATAATACTGATGTTAAGAATTAGAAAGTCTTGTAGAGGTTTAAAGTCACCAGAAACTGCATGTTGGATTAAAATTGCTTTCATTGTGAAATGACCAGTGAAACTTGTCCGAAAGGAAATGAAGAAGGTTGTTCTCTGCTGAGAGGCTTTGTATCATCTCACCACTGGCTGCATCCCTGCGAGCCCCATAACACATTTTATATATTTATTACCCATGACAGTAAGTGTTCCTTGCCTGGCTTTCTAACTGGTGTGTTTTGTGATCATTCATGCTGGGTTACATCAGTTTTACTGTGTTACCTCGGTCAATGAGATGTGAACTGGCACAACCCGCTGTAAAAGGAGCTGGACATTTTAGGATAAAATGATTTGCTATGTATGTCTAGAGGTTTAAGAAAAAATTGTTTCCTTTTTTCTCTAGGAAATTCTGAGGTTTTTGTGTCTGAAAGACAAATTTGGAGGTCCCCTTATTACTGGAGCATGTCCAAAGTACAGGAGCAAAAAAAACCCAGATGGTATCCATTTATGTAATTAAATGTATTTCTAATTGAAGTTGTGTCTGAATGCAAATGAGACAAGGATGTATCAGGATGTAGAGAGAGTTGTTACAAGTTCTGTGCAGAAACATTAGAAAAAAGAGGGGAAATGGAACTTTCTCTTCATTCATACCTTGCTTTCCTACTAATTTTTACTCTTTGTATACTGTAAACTCCATGTCTTGTTCTGGCAGGAAATTTCAGATTCTCCCCTGTGTGGAAATATGAGCTCAGAGAGGAATTTAGATTTGATGGCCATATTGGATTTTCTTTCAGAAACTGTATGTATTTAAACTTTGAAATTATTGGAGTACAAGTAGATCCAAAAATTCCGTTGAGTTTATATCACTCTCCTGAGTCTGTGTAATTCTACACAATTTTATTCCTTTTAATTATTATCCCTTATTAGGGGTGCATAATGGGAATAAAAATATCTCTTTTTCTTTGTTAAAAGCAAATTTGTTAGCAAAGAGAAGGAAGAGGCTTCTGTTTCATTATTGATAGTCAAGTAGAAAGTGAGTCACAGCTGCTTTAGAAACACCAAGAGGCGGGCAAGGTGCTTACAAATATTCCCTTGGCTTGGAGAGAGGGTAAACCTCGATCCATATTTCTTCCCCTCCCTTCTCAAATTCAGGATGACAGCCTCGTCGTAATGTGCTTGGGAAATTTTGTCATAATCAGAGAAACTCATCTCGTGGCTCGAACCTTTCATGAATATATATTTACTTTCCAGTGGAAATTTCTGTTTCTCGTCAAAAAGAATTAACGACCTTAAAGATTCCTTTCTGACACCTTGATACCTTTGTTCCCTTCCCATTGTGAAATGTATTTTGTTAGCATACTGATGTTATCCTGACCTGACATCGTCAGACCAGCGTCTTGAAATCTGTCAGTCTGAGACTGACCTTCATGCAGGGCTGAGAAAAAAAGAAATTAGCCTCTAGCCAATGGTTGCTTATTTTAGTAAAATTAATTTTTAAGGTCGATCTTTTTTCCAGAGCTGTCTTTGTTCCTATGAAAGATTAGGAACTGGTTTCTGTATTGGACATGTTGATTTAGTATTTGTGTTTAACATAAAAAAACCCCCCAAAACTTTCACTTGCATCTTAATTTTTGTTTTGAACTAGAAAAATTCTGAAACAGGTTACTCACCATTTGCTCAATGGACTGCAGTTCCCTCGAGATTCCTGGCACTCAGCTGAGATCATGACTTATGGAACTAAGTGAAAAAATTCAGTAGAATCTAAGATTTTATCTGATTTTAGGAATATTTTCAGAAAAAAAGGGCGTACACATTTATGGGACATTGCAACATCCTAAACCTAATTGGTTTTCCAAGTCAGAACAAAATCTGAGAATTCTGTAATTTGTTTGGTAACACAAATACTGAAAGTAAGAAACTAAAAATATTAAAAATGTTGCATTTTTAATAGCATCAAATGTTATGTTAAAACCTTTTTCTAGATAAAACTTTTTTTGTTAAAGTGAATGACTTTTATGGGGAAAAAAATTAAAAGAGAAATTGTTTTCCTCTAACACACATTTAAAACATGTTAGCAGATTTTGAGTATTTCCGTAGAGTTACATTTTTATAACCTGAGATAATCCCTTTCTGGTTATTGCATAGGAACAATAATGTAGAAAGAATTGTGTATTGGCTCATTGATTTATTCTGGAAATCACTAGATGCAGCTACATAGTAATTCTGTCTTCCTAATATTTTCTTTGCATTTCTTGCACTGTCAGACATTCTATCAATATTAATTTCTCATGCATAGCTTTTTGTCCATTCTGTTTGATTCTTGCTGCTCATGTAGTGCCTGCACCTCTATTATGTGATAAATAATTTTCAGCATATTGGTTTCCATTTTCAGAGTAGAATTGTGACTCAAAATTGGAAAAACGCTCATTATCTTATCTTGGTCACACTTAGTTGTATACAAAATACATTGAAGTTGTATTGAAGTAAGTTCATCATCACTAAGTAAATTCACCGTTGTTTAAAAACTTATTACTGAGCCCTACTCATGTTTTCTTTTCTTACCAAGGTAATTTATATAACAGTTTTATGTAGCTCTCCTAGACGTGGTTCACGTGCTAAATGTAACCTTGTTCAGCAGAGGTGCTGGGGACTGCCCAGGAAGGGATGTCATGAAAAGCAAATTCCATCGTGATCAGTAGAGGTCAACGGAGCTTTATGAAGTCAGCCTACTAACATTTTACTTAGAACTCTCCAGAGTTCTAAGAACTCAAGAAAGACTTGTAAATTAATATTTATTAACGTCAAACTTTCACATTTTGTTAATGTTTTGGTCTACAAATGTAGGAATGTGTTTGGTATTCTGCAAGAAAATTTGAATCAGCCAACAACATAGCAAAAGCTGTCGAAAAGTTTGCCAAATGTGACTTTTGATGTTAGTACAATTTCCATATAACCTTTTCAGAATTATCAGTACTGTTATATTAGTAATTTATAAAAAATCCATTTCTCTGACAACTGAAAAGAAAAAAGGAAAAAACAACCAAGCTTGGAAACGAACTTTTTGAAAAATAAGTAATTTTATTTCCTAAAAATATCAGGTAAGAATCAGAGCTGACATTCTTTCCTGTGCAGTCACTTCTGTTATCTCCCAAGTTTGCTGATCACTTGGAAAAGGATCCGAATGAGCTGACACTGGGGAAAAAGATTCTGGCTACTGTAAATTACTGTTTAAAAATACCTTCTTTTTGAGAAAGAATAGATATAAAATGCTGTTCACAAACATAAGTAAATTTGCCCAATGGCAAGTTAAAAAACCCCAAACACAACCTCCCTCCCCAGTAATCTTTTCATAAGGTTTGCCTATTCTAATATGAATTTATGGTGTCCTGTTACACATATAAATAGCTACGACTATGCTAAATGCTACTACAGGTTTTTCAGCTGGAAGAAACATAGGATAAAAAGAATATGAAAAATAAAAATTATAAGGATGCTCTGTTAAAAAAAAAAAAGTATTGTGCTTTAAGGTGTTAATTTGCCCTTTCCAAGTGAACCGCAGGTTGCCTGTCTGCTTGTACACAGGCATGTGCCCTTTGGAATAGCTAACACTGATCCTGATTGCTCCAGGGTCTGTACTGCACTTCAATTAAGTTGTTTCAAAGTCCCAAGTGGTCTTAATTTTCATGATCTATAAAAATAATTGTGGCTTAAACTGTTTACAGTGACATGAGGCAGGTTATGAAATCGGTATCTCCTTATTGTCTTTTATTTAAGGAAGCTCAAATTTTGGCTGCTGAGTAAACACAGGAGTTACTTTCAGACTGTTGATGCCCACCATGAAATGCACGACTATGCTCAGAGGAAAATTAAAATGCAGGGAGTTTGTATCAGCAATTCAGAAGGCAAGAGTCCCTTTAATCCTTGAAGCATTTCCCTTAAACTGGGGACTTGTGCTTCCTAGCAATCAGTGTGGCTGGTATTTGCTGTGTGTACTAATTCATAGCAGGGTGCTTGACGGTAGTTCTCCCACTCGTGGCTCGAGCTCGGAAGGACAAGCACGCTTAGGAGAAAGCGGCCGCCGTCCTCTCTGAATCTGTGAAAAATCAGTTTTCTTCAGGGTTTTGGTAGAACTAAGTTTGTTTAAAGAATGAAAATTCATTGGCTTCTGAAGTAAGGAGGAGGAGATGTCCGCTTAATTTAATATTCTATGAGATCCGATGGATCTGTTAGGAAGCCTTTGGCAATTCAGACGGAGGGCTTCGTGTTAGAAGAGGGCCCACAGCATACCTTTTCCACAGTCTGCTCACATGATTTCTTAGCAAGTTATTTACCTGGCAAGAGCAGCTCTCAGAAGTTGTCTTTCCTTTAACATCTTCCAGAAATCCAGGCTGTCTCTGTCACCTTGATCTGCCTTTTAGACCAATAGACTCTTTCAAGTAGCTCCAATGCCATGATTTTGCCAATAACTTATTCCTTTCAGTGTATCACCTGTGTCCAAATATCCATGGGCCAAATATTATGTTTTTTATTTGCTACTCCTCTTCCCAGAAAGCCTGCCAAGCTTTCTGGCTGATCCATTCTCTGTAACCATCTGAGACTGTTCTCAAAATTTGGCATTACATTTGCTGTGACTCAGAGGCAGTTTTAATGAAAAGGTTATTGTCAGTTGTTCAGAGATTTCATCTTCGAGCTCCTTTAGGTGTCTTGGATGAATATCATATGGTTCAAAGAACTTACTAACTTTGTTTTCTGTTGGAAAGCTTGCCACAGAATAAAATAAATATTGGATTAAAATGTGTTTTTCATTATCATGGATCCAGATACTGCATTACTGAAGAGAATGGGAATTTTGCCAGTAAATCTGGGAGGACAATCTAGAAGGGTTTAAAGAGGAAAATCTTACTCAATAAATTTAAAGAAATTTGAATTAAAATGCAGTATAAAAGTCTGTGACAAGGAGGAATAGAGGCAAATTGCATAAAGGGAAGTGTAGTACAACAGGAAGTTTTTGGATTTTGA
The DNA here is from genome assembly GCA_013398015.1 of Oreocharis arfaki. Taxonomy (NCBI): domain Eukaryota; kingdom Metazoa; phylum Chordata; class Aves; order Passeriformes; family Paramythiidae; genus Oreocharis; species Oreocharis arfaki. The sequence continues at coordinate 553,080 of VZRR01012727.1, forward strand.
AGGGTCAGTTTGTTCTGTCTTGAAGGTATTTCAGAACAGAATAGGCTGAGCATATCACAGGTACACCTGATCTTTCTTGAAGAAGAGGGAGCAGACTCTGTCATTCCTACTGAAACTGTTGTGAATGGATGTGAAACCCTAAAAAGTGATCTGTGGAACTGCATAAAGATGTGGAATGTGCACAAAGGGGTGGCTGGAGGCCAGTGGCACCTCAGAGCAGGGATGAAGCTCCTGGCTGTTGCCAACACCTGGCTGCTGTCATGACAATAATAACAAAATCTATGCTATTATAAAAGCAATGAAATTGCATGGACTGGTATGCAAAGTACTGATTAATCTTCACCTTCCTTTCTTGGCCTCCACACAACATGAGATATATACAGTATGGCTGTAGCTCTCCACCCCCCACCCCACCAAAAATAAAATTATATGATCCATCAAAGCAGTTGCAAAGCTCAAGTGTAGATTATTTTTTAAGGTTGTCACTATTTTCTATAATTCTGTCACACAGAACTAGGCAATTAACCTGGGCACCACTTTTTTAATTATACATTTTCATATATTTCTGACAACAGTATGCAAAACTTCCCTAAGGATTATTTTCCATTGTGAAGAAGCTGCTGTTTCAACACTTTTTATTCGTGTGTCTACTTTTTCTTCTTTATCAACAGTTTTTGAATTCTGACGTGAACTGGGCTCATTAAGGTCTGATTATGAGGTAGGTAGAATAAACTGTGGGTGAATTAGTCTGTCTTTGTCCTATCATTCCTTCCTGCTGAATGAATGTTTGGGTTACCCACACAAACTAGGAAATGCATAATTTTCCTTTTGTTGAGCTTAAGGTCTGCATCCAACAGTTCAAATCCAGTAATAGTCAGATTCTCACAGCAGTATTTTGAGCACATTGGTGGGTAGCTAATACTCTGTGTATATTTATGTACATTATATATTAGTGTTGATAATTGTCTCAGCACTGAGTTGGAGTGATTTCTTCTGGAAGCCTTACAGGAAGCTTATAAATCAAATGATTTTAAACGCTAGGAGGGAAATGTTCCTTTTTTTCTTTTTAAACCCAAGGAAAGAAAAAAAAGCCAGCACAAGCCCTAGTTCCCTTTTTAGCATGGTGAATACTGTCACAAGACTTAGAAAGAGATGTATTTTTAATGCCTAGATGGGACTGTAGTCACTCTCTAGAAACCTTCAACAAAGCACTTTGTTGCTGTCCTTTTTGGCTCCATTAAAATCCACATGTTCCTCTTTTGCAAGCAGATCAGTCCAGACAATGACACTGTCCTGAGTTTAGGCTGCCTCCCAACTTACAAGGGCAGCTTCTCATGGCTGTTACAATAGGGATAATCAGAGCCTCTTTGCTTATCTATAATTGCAAGGGAGAATTTGCTTGAGGAGTGCAGAGTTAGAGGAGAGTATGGTGCAGTTGTTGCTATGAGAGGCAGCCTGGTGAGAAGTACTGACAAAGAGAAGAAGGATGGTGCACTGAAACAACGTTCCTAGGTGCCATAATTATTTCAAAGTCAGCAGAGTGTAATGGTGATGGGATGCTTATATGTAGAAGACATGGAAATTTTACCCTCTGTGGTCAGACACTCACTCTCCCTGTAAAGAACAATTGCCAGGTACGAGTAGGCCTTCAGAATTTTGCAGTAATGTCAAATTTAGTGTCTTTCTATAGAAATACTATTTCAGTTTTAATGCATGATTCTCCAGCTAATTGCTGTCCCATGTTCCCCATTAATTATTCCATACTATGAAATAAAAAATCCTACAGACAGACTTTTTGAACATGTATGATGTTTGAGAGGCGAAACTTTCTGATATAGTAAGATCTTTCTGCATAAATGCACTATTTCAATAAAGACTTTACTGGAGAATTTTCTTAAATTCAGGAAGGAAGGAATCATAACACAAAGGCAGACTAATTCCCTGTGGAAGGGATCTGTAGTAGGATCTGTTTCTAACTCATTTAGAATAGAGACTTCAGTGTCAATCTCTGCACTGCCTTTTCCTCAGGGCACTAGAGTTAAGGGGAGCTTTCAAGAGGTGGTTGATGGTCCATGACTGAGGAGAGAGCTGGACTTCTTTTCTCTTCTGCTTCTGTGAACCTAATCTGTTATGTGAGCTCTGGTGCTCAGCTGATTCCTTGGAGAGCCTGCTGGTCTTCCAAAGCTAGAAGAAAAAGACATAAAAAAAAAAAAAAAAGTAGCTGAAAGGGATGACTGAGAAGCCAGATGAGTCCTGAGATGCTGGAAAGGAAAAGAAGGCAATTCAGGTGTGGAAGGATTGGGAAGGTGCATTTGCATCAGCAGATCATTAGACTAAATGTGAGATATCATAAAACAAAATCTGATCTCTGTCATGCAGTATCCCCTCTTAGCATGACCTATTTTGTGTAAATAATGATTACTCTGAAAAAGGCTTGGTAAGCGAAGCTGATTGATAGACTTCATTTTTATTATATTTTAAAATTATCTTGGTTTTGTTCCAATAAAAGAAACAATTGTGTATGTTTCAGATGTATTCTTCCTTATCCTCCCAGTGGCAGGGCCAGTTCAGTGCAGGAAAATACTGTTTTCTGAGCTACTTGAATGATTTTGGCCTGTGAATAGGTTCTGAATACCTGTGAAATACCATAAGACTGGTACGTAAAGTGGCATCAGCTTCTCTCATTCCTCCTCTCAAAATTCACAACACTCTACCTTTCTGAAGTTTTGTATTATTCTGTCTTAATGCAAAACTCTGTTTTTCTGTCGTATTCCTTCTTTTCAATATACCATTTCCAAATACATTCTTGCATCTGCATTTTTGTCTTTTGTTCCAAAATACCTTGAGAATCACTTATGGACTCATCTAGAATGTCACTTGTTTATATGACACTTCTTGCTGACAGCTTTTTAAAATTCTTCTTAGATGTTGAATAAGAGAATGGATTTTTCCTTTCATTTACACCATGCTTTTCAATGCTGTCCAAGGGTGGCCACAGAAGCAGAACCACACCACTGAAGGTTTAGAACAGCAGAAGATGTTAAACTAAATTATTTGAGGAGGAATAAGCTGTTGAAATAAAAATACTCTCCTGAGTCTAACTGGAGATCCTTTCAGTCTACCTATCAGATGGCGATGGTGTGAATGGGTCTGTCCCCTCAGCCCATTACTGTAGATGGTTTATCAAGACCTTGCAGCCTTGATGAGCTGCTGAGGTCAGGACAGCAGTGACTGCAAAGGGAGTGTGCAGGGATGGGCTCTTTCAGCTGTTACCCCCTGCCCTCAACAGCAAATTGTACAGATCCCTGCTCTGCTCTCTGAGCTGAATTGGAGACTGAAATGTTGTATTTTACTAATTTGTTTATGTTTTCGTTTTTATGAGCCCCATTCTGCTACGAAAAGCATGACCCCTTCATTCTGTAAAACACGTACGGAGATAGACAGGTGTGATCTAAAGTGTTTCAGCTCAGAACCTGCAGTCTCAGACAGGGCTCTTTCGCTGGGCACTGTCTGTTTCATTTGCTGATTTGGTGATGCTTTGACATGCAGGTCACAGTGGTATGAGAGACCCCAGAAACATGAGGCAGTTGGAGGCTGTAACCCCGAGGAATTTGTTGGAGCAAGGGCTGAATGATTTGGGCTGCTTCCTTTCAAATATTAATTTCTACATTTGAAAAAAAAAAACCAAAACAGAGCACATGAAGAAACAAAGGCCATTTTTGCATACTGTGTGTGTCAGGTTATCTTAAAACATGACAGAAAACATGTAAGAGAAATAGTGAAACAGTGCAGCCTTTGGATTGATAGGAAATCAATAGTCAGCTGATGAAGAGAGAACCACTTTTCAGCAGCCACAGAACCAACGTGGTTAAAACTATGTTATGGCTGTTGTAAACTAGTTAAGATAGGTTATAAAAGAGCTACTCTTCTTAAAACCTAATGTTACTATATGTAATGGTTTTTTAAATGTGGTCTGCCTTCTGGTCAGGTAATTAAAATAAATAATAAACCAGTAGTTAATTGTCCATAGTGGCCACTAATGCAGGGATTTCCACTTTAATTATTAATAGCATGCTCTTCGCTCATCATCCTGACTATATTTTCCTTCCTGCTTTTCCTTCATCTCACTTGCCACCTACATTTTTCTGCATTTTTAATAGAAAGCACAAGTTTTCTTAGTCTCTTTGTTTGCCATTATCCCCATATAATGGTGCTCCTTCTTGTCCACCTCTTCCAGTAGAACAATTTCTGTTGCTGACTTTTCTTTGTATAGTTGTTGCAAATTTTTCTGGCAGGTAATTACCACAGATGTCATGGATAACTCTTCCTTTTACAGCATTATATGTTTCAAAGAGTTCTGCATTATAAAAAACTTTATTTGTGGACTTCACTGGGTCCTATGACAGACCTCCAGGACTGTAATTCACAGCTTGTGTGCTGGAAATTTCCACTGGGCTGCTCTTGGCCTTCTCTGTGAAGCCAGAGCGTTGAGACGAGTGAATAAAATGATAACAAAATGGAAAGGTTCTTTTTACTATCTTAATCCAGAAGAGTTCAGTGCTGGGTTTACAAGTGCAGACTACTGCACATTACTGTGGAAGTGACTGCACTTGGCAGGGTGTGGGAGGACAAAAAACTTCCCCACTTTTTATATTTCCATAAATAGAAAAAACAGATAATTGATTCTGTATTTTGTGTTTGTGACTTTCCTCCGGCTCTTGATCTCTGTGTGGGAAGCCGTGTGCATGCTGACTGTTGAATAGAAAATCTTCTGCCATCTCTGTGGTGGCACCAAGTGGGCATTGGAGGTTGTCCCGATCGTTTTGGTTTGTTTCTTGAGGTTTTCTTTGTCATAGGGTGCTCATGGTTCACATCCTTAGAAGAGATTAGAGGAGTAAGGAGAACACTTGTGCTCTCTTGAGGCCATGGTGTGAGGAAAGTGACTCAACGCTTTTGCAACACAGGTTATCCAGTGACCTTTCTGGTGGCCTGGATCACCAAACCGATAAGGGGGCCCTTAACGGGAGCCATTTCTCCAGGCCGTGTCATTTAGTGAGCACGTTTTCAGAGGAGTGCCAGCTTAAGCTGAATTTGTGTCTGCATGCATGGTTTGGCCGCCTGAGCTGTGCTAGTATCATTGTCTGTGCAGCTGGATTTGAGAACACATATGGTGAAAATTTACTGTTAATATTAAACAAGCCAGAGAAAAAAGTTATCCCAGATCTGCTCCATATCTGTCTTCATTGCACAAACACACAAATTTTTGTTTGATGAAGAAGTAGGGAAGAATATACTTTGTGGGGTGAGGATTGAAATGATGTTTACTGGTGCTGCAGCTGAAACAAAAGCTGGCAAAACTGCAATTTTTAGACAGGATTAAAGGGTGATGCAGTACATACCCTGATAATTGCACCCGCCCCTTCGTGCTCCTTTGGGGAAGTGGTGGCCCCACCTTCCACAACCTGGAGTGAAGTGGCTTTGAACAGCTATTGTGAAAATGCCACAGAGAAAGTCACTTCCTTTCACATCTTGAATAATCTCTACCTGTGTTCTTGGTGCTACAGGTCACTCATACTATGGCACTTTTGTGCCAGCCCCCTTCCTTTGTGCTGGAGTAAAAAACCCCAAATATTTATCAGGTAAGTGTGTTACTGCTTAAACTACTTGAGAGCAGGGAGGGAAAGAAAGCTTTCACCTACAGGATTTTAAACTATGAAACACAAGGTCTTGTGTCATCTTTTTATTTAATAAAACCCTCAATTTTTCACAAATTACTCTTGTAATTAGACTTTGCTTCTCTGATCTGAAACATGATCTTCTGAAAGGAGATGTAGCCGTGTTATCAATTGACAGGTTCAAACATGAAAAATAAGATAATGACGTTGCAAAAGGTAAATGAAGCATACATAATACACTGAAAATTATATATAATTTTGTTAGATTAATACACTATGTCTTAAAGGTAGAAGAAATACTGTGAAATGTCTTGATGAAATGGAAAAAGAAAATGTTTCATATTAATGCCATTCTAATGGAAACCACTTAGAGCAAATAACTGTAATTTGCATTCTGATCCCTGTTCTGTGAAGTGGCTTATCAAAAAGAAATACTCCATTACTTCTCTATAAAAGTTTTAATTTTGAATTAAAAATACTTTCCAGGTGGATCATTAGAACAAATTCCATCCTTTAAAAGCCTGTCTCCCTTATCAGAGTGCAACTTACAAAAATGGATTTTAAACAAGTTAATTCTGTATATGACAGGACAATTTTTGTGTTCATGGGTGATTATTTAAACTTGTAAGATTCCTCTCAATTTTTTTCCATTTTTGCACACACAAGCACTAAATTACTCCAGGAGAAACCTTGTTCTGTTCAGAGAGGATTTTTGCAAGAGATATTGTCTTTAAAAATCTGTCCAAAGGAGTATATTCTTCCACACCAAAGAAAAAAAAAACAAAAAACCCCAACAAAAAACCCCCAACAAAATAAAAAACAGGGGTGCAGAAACATATTAGTGGAGACAATACTACAGTTTATAAGAATTTAATAATTAATTCTTCTTCATTTATGAGCCCTTTAGAAATTTATGCAGTTTGGGTTTTTTTAAAATAGGCTTTGTTTAAGTCGTGGAGTCCCCACTCATTCTGGTCCTGTGAAAGGACTCTGGACTGATTGTCTCTCCTTCCCTTGCTTTCCTTTTTCTTCCCTTTCTCTTCCCAAGACTAATGATTTTGGACAAGAGGCCCAATTTCTCAATGGTCAGAAGGTGACAATTTAGGTGGGTCTGACTCAGAGAAGGGAAATAATTAGCAAATTATGTTGACCTTAGGGAAACTGCAGATGAACACCCAAAAATGATCAGAGTAACTGTGCATCTGAATTTAATGAAGCAGCATAATTCACTCTGGATTGGCAATGACATGGAACATTTTACGATTTGTGTGCCATACTGAATGAACAATCACAAGTATTTATTACAGCCGCCTTTTTTTTTTGAGGAGCTGAAAACCTGCTGTACTCATCTAGGGGCAGGGACTTGTTATTCCCATCTCTTGTCCTGACAGACATCATGGATTAAACAAGTTTTATACATTTGGAACTAATGAAATGCTGGATAATCAGTAAAAATGAAAGCGAGAAAATCAACCTAAGTTAATTTCACTAAGTATTGGTGGGCAGCAGTGGAATGTTGCAATCAATATTTGCTTTGATCTTACAGCATAGAATAATGTTGTTGATTTGTTTACTTTAATGTCTGGCCTATTTGTGTTGAAACAAATCTTACCTGCTCTTTCTAAACTAAAATATGATTCAGCCAATGCATAAAACATTTTAAATGCTTGGCTTCTGTTGATAGCACTGTAATGAGGTTGGAAATGTAGCTATCTGTAGGCATTGTGCAAAGGCTAAGTATTTCTGTCAGGGTACCAGCAATTGCTTCGGCAAACAGATTTCTGGAACATTTAGGACTCTGCTGAGTGCTGAATCATTTCTGCTTTCCCTGGGAAAGGTTGCTGGAGACTGCTCTGGAGCAGCCAAGCGGCCTGGCTTCTAACAGGAGGGACCTGTGCCTCAGCAAAGGATGAACTCTTCTGTACCAAATTAATGGCTTGTGCACAGCATGCTCAGCTGGGAGAAGCTGTGTAATATGGACAAAGCAAATGCAGGGAACCAAAACATGTTCTAAATTAATAACTGTGTTCTAAATTAACAACCGTGCAGCAGTTCCAGACTGAGGGAGGAGAAAAAGCAGTGGGTGAGTGATGTAGAAACTCTTCGGTACAACAGTTTGAAATAGTTTCCTAGAGAAGCCAAATTTAGATGCACCTCATGTAGCTTTCTCAGCTCAGGGTCACAAAATTTACCAGAGCTTTTGTCAGCAGCCAGGAAAAAGACGATCACGTGGCCTGAAAGACAATTTACACAGCAATGACAGCTTCTTGCAGAAATGACTGACATTACTTAAAATACAGTCAGGGATGTGTGTCACCAGGGCTAAAATGTGTGTGCCTCCCGGAACCAGCCTGTTGTCTTTCCACATGTGGGTATTCATGTAAAGGGATATTTTGGAATCTTTGTAAGTGATTTAAGAAGTGCCGAGTTTTGGTAAATGCTATTTTTACTTTTTCTGTAATCCATGAAAGACACTACAGTTACCTATGTGGATTTTGTTATAGTAGCCGCCACCAGTTTTTGTCTCAATTAGTGAAGCTGCAATTAATCAAAGACTTGACCTTGCATAATGTTGACTATCACAATAAATAAAGCACCAATTAAATGTTACTTAGCAGATTCGAGATAAATTAGTGGAATATTACTTGAAAATTGTAACATTATTTTGCTTGAGGGACCAATCCTTTCTCTCGAGAACTGCTGTACTGAACTTAGTAAATAAACCCAGGAATTTAAGTAAATACAGTAACACAGGTATTAAAAGAATTAGCTGAATTGCCTCTTTACAAATAGAATCAACTTTTTCTTCTGTTGATTTTACTCAGCTGTGGGAGACTTTTGGAGAAGTGACTTATTTCTGTGTTCTGAGGATAAGCATTAAATTCTATTTTTTGTGTTTACTTTTACACTTGGTATAGCTGAGTGTATATAATTTGGAAAATTTAGGCTGGCCTGAGCCCTCTCCACGAAGCAGCAGCCCACTGCTGACATTTCAGTAAGAGAGGATGCTTCTCTGAGCTGCTGCTGACAACCCAGACTGCGAGTAGCACCCTTCTTTTCTCTTGGCCCAGGAAGCATCTTGCAATTGCAGCCTCTGCTTCCAAGTGTCTTAGATCATTATTCCCACCCAGATTCCAGACCTTTCTAATTGGCTGAATTAATCAGAATATCACATCAGGCGCCCTGGCCAAATACAATGATAGCATTTTCAACAGTGTGGGGCTGGATTGTGTGAGGCATGTGAAAAAGGATTGTCTTTGATTTCCCCTTTCTGTCTAGTTTTGAAAGTGCTTCTCCATTATTTTTTTCTGTCAAAACCAGTATTTCACATGCCTTTTTAGTTTGGCCTGGAAGTCATTCAGCAGACAGGACTAAGGTGACTGGATCCTGAGCAGTGTGCTTTGAATTGTTCCTGACCGGAGATGCCAGCTTTTAGTAAAACTCTGCCATACAACGTATGTCAATACTGCTGCTTTCAAGAAGACTCTTGCTAAAAGTTATACAGTGAAGCAGTATGAATTATTGACAGGCTAAAGCCTTGTCTGTCACATGCTACCTGCTCCAGGTGCCTGTATCTGCAGATGTACTAGGCTGGATCGATTCCTCTTTTTGCTCCCTCTGTCTTTCTTCATCTCCTAATGCAATTGATCACTGCCTAGGCACTGTCTTCACAGTGTGTCCCTCCAGCAGCCACCTTGTGCCCTGTTTGTCACCTTTAGCTGACACTATTGATTGCCATTTTTCTCAGTCTCTCTTTTAAAATCCTGAGCACTGAACAAATCCACAGAGAGCTTAAATAAGTCAAAAGGAAGAACCCCTTTCTTTCATTCTCCACCCTCAAAAAGCACTTAAATGTGTGTGTGTTCTTACTTCAGACAGATGTTATTTCTCCTTGGCTTACCTCATTTCCTGGGAAAAAAAACCCCAACAGAATCTCAAATATTAACACTGGCAGCTTGCAGTCTTGTGTTTCTTCTCTGAGCCTCCGGGTATGCCTTAGGGGGTTTGTGTTCCCTTCCAAGCAGCCTTAGTGTGGTGCTTATTCCCTGGAGCCTGAATCACTGTTTAGTGAACAACATCGCTGCAGCTGGAAAGAGGGAAAACGTCTTGGATTGAGGGAGGCAGGCTGGGGATTTTTTGAGCTTGTTACTTTCTTGTATCTCACCCACCGTTCTGAAAGTAACAAAGATGATTAGAAAATCTGGGAGGAAAGGTGATGTCTTGGATTCTGTCATATCCACTCATCAATGCCCTGTTCTCTTTCATGCTATCTAGAGGCTGACATCAAAATGGCAACTAATTAAAAGTAAAAATGTTAGCATCCTTTGAACTTGAGTGATTGTTCAGGGATGAGGGAGGTAGCTGTCCTCAGTATTTTCATAGCTGCTTACTTTTAACTCTTAAACCTGCTTGAAGCCAGTTTTTGTAATAAGTTATCTCAAATTTACCCTGAAATAAAGTGCATCCAGTAATTAACTACTTGCCGTTTTAGCTAAGGTGCTTTCTTGCTTTTTCTCTTTCCCCTAGAAATTATGGCAAAATTCACCTCACAATAACAGTAAGAAAAAAGGCAAAAACCCCCAAACCACCAAACTGGATTCTGATTCTTAACTGATATGGATTCTGGTGGCTTTACAGAAATTAACAGAGGTTTGACTTTTTCTTTATAAGCTGATCATTAATACCTTTGGAGTATTTTGATATAGGATGCCTAATTGCTGCTATTCTTGCTCGTAAGAGGGAAAAAATGGTTAATACAAGAAGTCCCCTTTAGCAAAGGTTGATCCAGAAGTTGGGACACTCTTTTTTTTCCTCCTTTAGAATGTTTTTCATTCATTGGAATTTGGAATAGATCATTTGTTTCCCCTAATAGACATCCCTGTCACATGAAGGGTGGTTGCTTTTTTCTTCTCCCCGGCATGTGTACGGCTCTGTTCCTGCTGCCCTCACCACACACATGATCGTTCCCTTCTTTCCAGCTAATTTCTACCCATAGGGGCTCCAGTCTTTCCAGCAGGTGGAGGTGAAGCAGTCCTGCACAACTTGCTAGCAGAGGTTGTTTTCTAGTGTACATTTTCACAGTGTTTATCCAGGGTATCTTTGATTCAAATGATCAATTAAGTGTAGTAGGGAACTTTTCAAAGCTGAAGAAAATTCATGTTCGAATATTTAATGATATCCACCACAGCTGTATTCTCCTTTATTCCTCTTAACTTCTCATTACTCTTCTTTCCAGGTGCTTTAAAACCTGAGGAAACAATCTACTTCCCCTCTCACTTCCCAGGTCTCCTTATGAGTGTGCTGCCATGCTGTACCTGTGTGTATATTGCTTCTTTTAATTATCCTTTATAATTAAGTCTGAGTTGCATATCTATAAATTGTGCTGCTGTTCTCTGGCTTCTGTGATTTACCAATTCCTTTGCACTAGCAAGATATGCAGAATATAATTAAGTTCAGAGTTCATTTGTTCATGCTGGGAAAATGTAGAGAAAAATAGTACTTTTATGTTTCTTATTGTGTGCTCTACTTTTACAGTATAAAATTGCCTCTCATGTTTTTGGTAATTTATTTTTCTGTCTATTTTGTAATTTTGCACATGTCCTTGCCAGTATATCTCATCTTGTTGATCTTGACGTATTTTGAATTTAGGTTCTGTTATTTCAGCACTGATCTTTCATCATTCTTGAACCTTAAACCTCCTGGGTGCATCATGGCCAAACCAAGCACTCAAGCACCATGAAATAAAAGAAACCAGAACTATTATCCTTTAATCTGCCCTTATATTGGGTTGTCATCCGAGCTACAGATCTAGGTTTTTAGCCCACAACCATAAGAGTAAGAAACTTTGCATTAGTTTTAGATAAAAGCTGGCTTGGCCTAGAATCGAATTCCACAGCCAGTGGCTTAGTTATTGAACCCCTGTGATGGACACACCGATGGATGTAACATAGCAGTGATACATTTCTAGGCAAAAGTCTTTAGAGCAAAGTCTCCTTGTAGTGCTTAACTGGAAATGGATTGCAATCCTGCCATTGGAAAGTACAGCACTTTTTACCCTGCTTACAATTTCAATAATGAAAAGACTGCCTTGTGTAAACTCTAGCAATTATCCTGTATATATATATTTTTAAATAATCCTATTTAGTGTGTATTGACTCTGAGCAGCATGTAGTCAAGCCTGGATGGTTCAAATTATAGAGTGAAAAGTGTAAATCCCTATTCAGTTGCTATGGCTTAGAAACAACTTTTCTGTACCGGAAAGAAAGAGCAGCAAATGAAAATGCTTTTATGAGAAAACAATGTTTAAGAAATATATTGATCCTCGTACTCTACTAGACAGTCTTTGTTTCAAGGTTTTTGGTAAACACGATGACTTTTTAATGAAAAGGAAAACAAAAAAGCTTTTTGGTTGTCTGATTAAACCAGAGTTTATGATTCTAAGGAAAAAAACCAATTCTATCTTCTGTACAGCTGATGGTTTCTAAATGCAGACCTGGAGTGACTGTGATTTACGAACGGGAACATGGGAGAGAAATCCTTCTTAAAGGAGAGAGTGGATTGTTTAATTCCTTTCCAATTATGCGGACTGAGATTCCCTGATATATTGAGGGTTTGGGGTTTTTTCCCTTTTTCACTTACTGCTGGATCATTCTGAATACCTCTCCTCACACATGCCTTGCTCAATTTCTTCCAGGCTGTATCTCTGTAGTGATGGCTGGGACACTCCACATCAGTGCTGAGGGACCGCTGAGGGCTGGAATAGGATTTAGTTCTTTTCTCTGACTGAGGGGTTACAGTATTGTATCGAAAATAAAATGGTTGTGCTCTATATGGAGATAGCGTCTGGGAAATTTCCTTCAGTGCAAGAGCCGGGGAAAGCCAGTGTCTCCCATGTTCACCTGAGAGGTGGGTACCAGCTGCAGGTATCCCACTGGATGATCTCATGGTCCCTTGCAAATCTGTGTTTCTGTCATCAGGGAGCTTTGAGGTTTTACCCTCATTTTCTCAGGAAGGAAAGGTAGAAGCAAGAGCTCAAGCACGTGATGAGACAGAGAATCTGCAAAGAGGAAAACCATGGGAATCAGGATTCAGAAATTCTGCTGCTGGAGAAAGTTGGGATCTTTCTTTTTTAGTCAGTTGGCTGGAATGCAGTGAACTGACAGATCGTTTTTCAGCCCCTAACTGAACATGCTGAACACCTGATTACAAATCAGTGGCTATGAGAATATGGGACGTAGTGGTGTCTCTACAGGCAAGGAACAGAATGGCAAGAACAGAGGAATAGATTTTCCAGCAACAGAAGAGAAGGTAACTGGTGAACTTCTGGTTTTGTGAAGAACTGCAGATCATTTTAATCAGCACTCTAATATACTTTAACTGATGAAGAAGAAAGGATTTTTATTTTAGGACTTGCCTCTAATCTCAGTTCTTTGGTTACCAGCAATTCTCATTTTTGAAAGGAGCTGGGGTTTATGAATTTGTAGTTCTTGCTCTTTGATGGCTTTAGCTGGTGTGTTCTGTTTTTCATGGTGGAGTAAATGTTGACTGATAGACTACTTGGTTATCTTTAGTAGAGCAACAAATAATTTCAAACTTTATTATCCTTTGTTTTGAACTGTGCAGTAATTCAGCACTTGTGGATTTGAGTCAAGTGAATGGACTTATGAGCATGTATGAATATTAAGAAGTTGTATCTTGTTGTTTCTTCTTAGTTTTCTGGACTGAAGCTGGTCTGCACCCTATTCATGCTGCCTGGTCTTGTGACTTGTCTCTCTTTTATTAGGCTCTTAACCACTTGTGTTTGATGTATTGAAGTGCAGATAAAAGAAACAAAGTATTCCAAGACATGTTTGTGATACTGCTCATACAGTACTTCTGTTTTCTTCTTGGCCCTGATATGTGATGACTATATGGATGTTTTCAAAGTCACGTCGTGAGTGATTTTGAGATATGCCGGTAAGAGTAAAAAAGAAATTTACTAAATGTAAATTGTATTATGATTTTTTGTTTCAGCCCAGTTCAACAACATTTTCTCTAGAATATTTTACAGGTTATTTAGGCTAGTTTTGATCAATCCAAAGATTTTTTACTGGAATATTTGGTTGACCTCTAACCCCTATTCCAGGTTATAATTTAAAATATTTTTATCTCAGACAAAAGAACTGTAAATCAGACTTTAGGCCCCAGTCACAGCTTTTGCCTGTATTAAAACTGGAATTTATCTTTGCATTTGCTTTATATAATCATTTGTGATAAAATATGTATTTTTACTAGGGAGAGAGATGAATTATTTTCCTGTTCTTTGCATATATTTGAGTTTTAAAATCTTTTGCTGATCTGTATGGAGGTGAACCTGACTATGTTTCAAGTTTTCAATAAACTCCTGCCCACCCCAGGATGGGGACAGGAAGATGCTTATTCTGGGGGGTTGGTAACATTGATCCTGCCAGAGCCCTTTCATAGCTGGCCGGATATTGTGGCTCAGAGAATTTCTCTCTCTAGTCGTCTCTACTCGTTTGCTATAAGAAACTGGAGTTCAAGTCCTGAGGTGAAACAGGGCTGAAGCAGGCCCTGACATTAAACCTCCTCTATCTGTTAAGATTCCCTCTAAAATCCTTCTCCTTCCTGATTTGCATTTAATGTTTCTCTTCGTTTGACCAGACATTCCATTCTGGATCCAAGGAAAAATTTTCAGTAAAAATGCCATCAAAACTTCATTTATTAAGTGAATTCATCTATTAATTGGTTTTTTAAAAATGGAAAATAGCTGACCTTTACTATTGTCCTTGGAGATTAGTTTTGGCATGTGGTAAATGTCACTTGGTAGTAAGCATACCCCTGCCTAAATTTCCCCTGCCTAATTATCTCAAAAATTGAATTTCTATCTCTTTTTCCTTCCTTTTCAAACTTCTGTGATTTGGTGGTTGTTCTTCCACACCGCTGGCCATAAGGAATATTCAGGTACAATGAGTCTATATGCACTGAAGTGTAGATCATCTCACCCTGGGGTTTAATCGGCAGCCTTGCAATCTGCCTGATGGGAAGGTGTGACAGCAAGTAATTACATTTACTCAGGTGCAAACCACAGAGCAAGTTATGGCTCAGCCAGGATTGTTTTCCTGTTCCTTTTTATGGTGGAAGCAGAAGAAAAGAAGATTCCATATCAATTGGCTTGTCTCCTCTTGTCACCTGGCTGACTATGCCAGAGCTCCTCCTACTTTTTCCTTCAGTCCAATCCATTAACTCGTGCTTGTTAATTCTAGTAATGAAAAGTCAAAAAGCAAAGTGTAGAGCTCCTATTTTGTGATTTACTACATAAGACCTGTGACATTCCCATTCTGAGTTCATTTACTGCTAAGAAATGCTCATAAAAAAGGAGAACCAAACCTTTCTCTGTTAACAAGAATAAGAAGAAGAGTGAAATATTACATGGACAAGATGACCGAAGTCACTGAGGAGTTTGCCAGTGTAAAATGTAGCTAAATTGCACAGCACAGGAGTTTAGAATGAACTTGGTGCAATGCAGAGAGTTCATAAGGTGAAGAAGTATAGTGAAAGTGCAAAGAGAGTACGTATTTAATCTCAGCTGCTCCTAACTTTTTAAAACTAAGAGTGGCAGCATTAAAATAATTGCCTTGATTGACAGCTAGAGTATGTTTCTATTTTTATACGTGAGTAGGAAACAGCATAAACCTGCAGTTTGATAAGCATTCCTTGATTAGTCGCTGCCTGGCTGTCTGCTGTAACCTGGGGCTGGACTGAGCAGAAAGCGGACACAATCCTGATAATGGCTTCTTACGTTTGCAACATGGGAATCAACCAGGCTGAACCTGTGTAAGTGTGTTTGTAAGGACTTGTTTTGGAATAGTAAGTGGGCTTGGTTGCCCCCTTTGTCAGAGTCTCCAAGAAGCAATCTGTCAGGAATGTGCTCCTAGAGCTCAAGGACAAGCTCCAAGGATGTCCTGCAGTGTGCTGGGGTGTTAGGCTACACTTGCACTCACGGCAGCTCTGTACATACTCATTGAATTCATTGGGGCCAGCCCCTCTCTCTGTGAGTGGAGCAGTTAAAGACTCTGAATGAGAATCTCTTTCGTGCAATGTTATTTAAACAGTTCCTCCTGCAATAGACTCAACCGATGTCAGCAATGTTACAGCTAATTTAATTCTTGGTGCTAGGAATGTGCAAAAGGGAGATGTGTTACTGTTTTAGAATTCTCATTTAGCCTGGCCCTAGAAAGGTGAAAGAAGATATAAAATTATTGCATTGTTGTAAAAACACCCACAGAAGCCATACTTGAATAAAAAATATTTAAACGAAGGCAACAATAAACATCAAAAATGTGTTGATTTTGAAGGGAACTCTTTTTTAAAGTGAATCTCCTTACAATCAGTCCAGATTCTGAATAACTTATTCAGACTGCTGAGTATGAATTAATTTCAATGGTTCCATTCTCTCAAATACGTACTGCATCCTAAAATGAGATTGTGGAGGTTATCTAAATCGTAGCTGATGGAAAGTCTTCACCTTCCTCGATGCTTGAGTCTGGACACTTGAGAAACTACAGGCAGAGGGAGGGAAGTCTGCCTGCTTGTCTGTGGAATAAAATGTTCTGCTGGGTGTGAGCTGTGGGTGGAAAAAAGATGGCAACCTAAATTAGCGTGAGTAAGGTAACATCCTGATAGTATGGACTTATCACAGAAGTTAGCCCTCTGAACCGTAAAGGACATTTGACTGCCGCTGAATTTTTGCTGGAAAAAACACTTGCCTGCCTGCTCTTATGTTTTACTACTTGCAAGTGGACTTCAGTTGAATTTGCCAAGGTTTTTTCTTTACTTAGACAATTTTCGTGTCACATCCTGCTTGTGTGACCAGAAATTAGGCTGAAAACAGAACACAATTGCTTGGGTAACTGGCATATTTGTAAGGGAGACAAAATCCTTGCTGCTGATGCTTGTTTTTCACGATGTATTTGTGTACTGTATCTGACTAGATCGATTTTTGCTGAAAACCTTTCACTAAGTAGTTTGGAGTAGTCCTGCAACTGAGATGAAACTAGCGAGTGCAATCTGTATGTGAAGACATGCATAGAACCACTAAGCTTCTCCCTCATTCTCGGGAACAGTGCTGCCTTTTCATCTCTTCTGACAAACCAGCTGAGGCTCTATTACTGCTGAAAGAGAACCTTCCCTGCTCTACTGTCAGCTCTCAAAGTACTGAGTCCAAAGGAGGCTGTGGCAAAGGCAGCTGGACACTGATGGTAAAATGGAGTTTTATTCTTTTTTAACATTTTTCTTTTTCTGTGGTAACATCTTTAAAATAATCTCCCCTTCAAGATGTCTTTTTACACTATTGATTTCTTTAACCTAAGAGCTAGCTATGAGAAAAATCTATCCTCTTTCTCTTCTGTCTCACTGCATGTAAATATTTTTGCTCCCAGACTATCAGATTACATAATTCTATGCTTTCAAGTCCACTTTGTTGACAAACACATTCCTGTAATCCTGGAGATCTAAGGATTCCCCTGGCCCTCTTTGAATTGCCCACAGTTAATTACACTGTTGGCCTATATTAAATTTAAAAAACCAATGACCCAGGAGCAATTCCAACACAACAGGACAACAAACATGTAATGGCACAGTCAGTAACTGCTCTTTCACATAGTATGTAGTGCATTGTGTGAACTAAGGATGGCTGTCGGGTAGTAAGAATTGCATAAATTGATCTTTTACCCATCCGTTGTAAATGGCCAGCTAAATCTCAGACTAAAACCCACTAGTGGCTACAAAAGTCTTATTAAATAAAAAAGTTGGTTTTAGCTTCCATTTGGTTAAGTCTTTACTTAAAGGAATGTTTAATTGCTGTTGGAATAACACTTTTCTAAAAGGATAACAACCTCCTTTCATTCTGCCACAAAAGAAATATTTAAGACTCACTTTTTTATTTATGTCTAGATAAAGTAAATTCACTAAAGTATTAAGTTGAAAGACATGATCAGATGATATTAGAATACCATTTGCATTTTCATAAAGCGATCTTGTCAAAGAACAAAAGACCCTTTGTACGAGACTAAAAAAATTCCATTTTTTGTAACCATATATTTAAAATGGCTAAACCCTGATATCTCTAAGGAAGCTGAAGCTTCCTGATTCTAATTCCCAAAGTATGCTAATCTGGGCATTTCTTCAATATTTTCCAGAGCATTTTGCTGCAGTTAGAAAACTGGAGAATCACTTTTTGTAATTTTAACCGAGTTAACCCAGGTTCTCATATTCATTATTGATTATGAACAATATACACACACACCTAAATGTGGAGCTATATTTTACCCTAAAATATATCTGTGGACCTTCCCCCACCGAATTGGACCAGAAAAGGCAGTTGGAAAGCTAGTGGCAATTATTTTTTGCCTATGAAACCAGATTCTGCAACCCTCTGTGGACATCCTGCAGGTGCTGTAGGTCTGAGAGTGCTCTACACTTGTTAGAATATTCCTCGTGTGTGGCAAAAGCAATTTGCAAGCTTTGTGGGTTTTCTTTTTTTTCCCCCAGAGGCCAAAGAAAAGATTATTCACAGTCACTCATGGAGTATAGAATGATCAAATTTATGTGCAATTAAACGTGAATATTCTATTTAATTCTGTAATAGCAAGCTAGCTTTGGAGATTGGATGTTTTAGACTACATTAAGTCCATCAGACTGTCAGATGGGAACGTGGCACAACAATGAAGGCAATCACCATGAGTCTGCTGACTGATCGAAGTCAGGTATAAGTCAAATTGCATTCTGTAAAGCCTCACTTTGTGAAATGTTTTGAGGTTTCATTTAATTGCATTTTAAAAATCCAGGTTTACAAGGAAGATAACTGGTATACAATTCCTCTTGGAGCATAGTATTTTTCCAATAACAATTTATTTGATAGAGGTATTTACAATAGGCTTGACTTTGCAACTCTAATGAAAACCCAACATTCTCATTACATCTTTTTAAAGAATTTTATGCTGGGTACATGATTGTTTCTTAGTTGCTAATAGGCCTGGGGGCCTGACTGGTTGCAGCTGCATTCAAATAAACCCACAGCTATCTCAGTGAAGGCAAAAGAGAAGCCTGGGATGTTGCTGGACAGCACTTCCCTGTGTCTCAGGACAAAGGTGGGACCAGTTTGCTTGAAAACACTTCTGTGTTTAATCTCCAGAGAGAGTAATTACTGCGTGACCCTGGGTGAGGGGATGGTGAACACATGGTTTTCCTCAATATCCCTCTGAATTGCCTCCATGGACAGGCAAGTTCTGAGGACACACGCACAAAGGATCCTGCAGGTAGTTACTTGGGGAAAAGGGGAACAAAAGAAGTTGACTACTGTGAGGAAAACAGATGAAAGGCAACACTGGAGCTGCTCTCATCCTCACGCAGTGTGTGCCGCATTTCCACGTTTCACATCATCTGTGTATGTGGAAAGAGGCTGGAACTGGAATCAGGCACTGACTCTGAAACCTAGCAAGGTTTGATAAACCATTGTTAATGTTTTGAGCAAGCCTTTTCCATGGGATATACAAACCACCAAGAAAGAAATCTACATACTTAAAACAAAGAGCTCAGGTACCCAGAGATTCTGTTTTCTCTTTTAGTGAATGACATTTCTCATGCTTCCATGGCAGTTTCCAGTGTGAAAATCAAAAATGAATGGCTGAAACCATGAATGTGGCCATATTCCATTGAAAAGAAACAGGCACTGGAAACAACACCACCTTTATTTCTTCAGTGTCTTAAGCAGACTTCAAAAGCAATTTTTTTTCCTTAAACCAGAGCTTCTAATTCTATTGGAAGAAGCTGCCTTCCATTTTGGGACTATTCCTCAGTTACAGGGTTATTAATACATTTTCTAAACCTTGTACTGCACACAAAGATAAATACTGTGCCAAATAAGGCCCAGGTGATAAGCCAGCTACTGTCTTTGATACCAATGAACTCCTAAATCACTCTGTATAAAAGGCATTTAATGCATCCTGGACTTGGTATCCCTTCCTTGCTTACCTGTGAAATTGGTGCAGGACAGATCCTTTCTTCAGAGGCGATCCATGTCCTGGTGCCCAGATACAATCCAGGCACAGCAGCAGATTTACAGGAGGAATCATTAGTAGGGAGCTGAGAGTGAAGAGGGAGCTGCCAAGGGAGGGGAGTGAGAAATCAGTGCAGCAAGAATGAGTGTCAGGTATTAGATGGAGATTTTTGTCAGGCATAATTTGATAGGGAGAAAAATGGCAAAAAGGGAGGTGAATATATGTAAAAGATATGCAGCATCATTCACAACTCAAGGGCTGAAACAAATGATTAAGTCACATTTCTTGTTTTATCTAAGCAATCTATTTATCACTGCCTTGTTCGTGTGTGCTTAAGAAAATACCAGTGTATCATCTGCCACAATAAATGAGGTACCATAACCATGTCTTTGAATATCCTAAATGCAGTATTATCGAACCAGATTTGGGGACTTAATCTTA
The DNA here is from genome assembly GCA_013398015.1 of Oreocharis arfaki. NCBI lineage: Eukaryota > Metazoa > Chordata > Aves > Passeriformes > Paramythiidae > Oreocharis > Oreocharis arfaki. Next base: position 573,253 of record VZRR01012727.1, read on the forward strand.
GGGACATATTTATATCAGGTGAAGCTGCCAAAATAAACAAGGCCAAAAAAAAAGTGTGTATTTTTGTGATTTGTATTGCTCCGAGGCTATATCAAGTGTTTTGATATTTATTCAGTAGCATTTGGTTGTATGATTTCCAGCTTTTCTATGAGTCTTATCTTCAAAATTACATTTATTCAAGGGTTCTGTTTGTTGTTATCAGGCTGTTCTGTGAGAGTTGATCCTATTGCTTCCTAAAGATCGAATTTAAGCATGAAAAGAATTGCTTGCTGTTTCTGGAAGGTTAAGGTTTTATACAAAATTTTCGTAATTTGTTTGCTTTCCTATGCTTAAGTACAGCACAATCTGCCTAACACAGGTGCTGAGAATGAAACTGATATAAAAGTAGGAAAATATTTTCTGGGGCCATGGGAAATTGATAAAATGAAACTTAGTTGTCCACTTTTCTTTCTGCCCTAAGTTCTTATTGGCCACTCATAAGCCACCAGACCCAGTGCTATGAAATTCCCTTTCACTTCAGTAAAGTAGGGTCTTCCAGTTCAGTGTGAATCTTTATTCTATAACAAGACAGGTACAATTTACTGTAGTTTCTCGAAAGATATGACATTAATTAGTAAAATATGCAAAATGTGTATTTGGCAAAATAAACACAGTTCTGCAGTTTGTTTCAGTTATCAGCCAGGAATGTGAATATAATGTACAGGAACTTTGAACGGTTTTAGAGTCTTTCACATTTCAAAACCAATCTAACCACTCCCACAGAAGCAAGATGTGGACTAAATATTCATGGGCCTTGGGACTGATAGTGGCAAGGGCAAGGCTCTGCTAGCCCCATCTCCATCAGTACCCCATGAGGAGCTCTGGGTGCACCAGAGCACATTCACCTCACCTCCAGCATCACACCTGGCTTCCCTTGCCTTGTTATTGCCTGGCTTGCCTACACCTGCAGAGCTTGACAGAGAGAGCAGCTCCCAATCTGCTGTCATCTGAGGATGCCTGCTGAGGAACGGGCATGTCGTGTGTGTAGTCAAAGAGGAAAGGCTCAAATACTTACATACACCTCCCAGTGTTTCAACCACTGCCCCACATGATCCCTTTTCGGTGCACTCCCCAGGAGCAGTGGAGCATCCCGTGTGTCTCCAGTACACCTGCAGGCCGGTGGGTTCTGCTGCACAAACCAGCAGTGCCACGTAGTTACAAGCTCAGATTTTGCAAACAGCAGCACCTGAGTGTTTCTGTTCAGTGCATTGCATCCCTCGCTGAGGCTCAGTGGCAGTTCCATGCTGATGTGTGTCTGCTTCCCTGGCCTCTGCCTCCTCTGGCTCTGGCTTAGGGCTGCCTGCACCATGCACAGGCTTTCCCGATCAGTCCTGCACAGTAATTGTGTCATTGGCTGATGAAGCCATCCGTCAGGAAAAACACAGGCTTTCTTATTTCTGCATAGGGAACAAACTTTTGTTCACAAGATGTTGTACAGCTGCGTTTCATAAAGTTTTCAATACACTGTTCTATGAGATCTGTACTGTAAGGACTTGTACTTCCAATGACAGGCAATCTTCTGCACAGTTTCTAAAACGTGTTCCAAAATGACCAGTGATTTTGCAGACTGTTAACATTAACACTTAATGATAGGTCAATATCCATCTCATCAGCATATTTGCTGAATTGCACTTTGGCGTGCTTTAGAGAGCAATTTACTGGTAATTCCAAGTAAATTTTAGCTAGAAAATACTTTGCCCCTATTTGTGTTCAGAAATAAAAAGCAAACCACATCACTCTAGTATTGTATTGTAAATGATATTACTGCTTCAGAGTGCCTTCTGCTTTTCTTAGTTCCCTTCCTGCTTTTTCTGCTAGTTACCTTTCAGCTCCAATAATAAAAGATGATGAATTAATTAGTGCAAATGTATGATAATTATTGTCGGATGGAATAAACATAAAATACAAATGGGTTATAACTAATCAATAATTATGTACTGCGCTCAATCTTTAATATGCAGGGCATGTCTAAATAGCGTCATTATAATGAAAATCAAATTATTGCACAGCTGTGTTGATTATGGAGCACCATTATAACTTTCATCCTCTTCATTTGGTTCCTGCTTAAGTCATGCTTCTGTGCCCACTTCTTAATACTAGAAAATGTCTCTCTCTTCTGTGCATTGATTTATAGTTAATACTAAGGCATAAAATTTCCTATTATTGTGGCTTTCTCAAGGTCTTTCACAGGTATTATACAGACAGGCTCCAAATTCTTTTGGAGCAATAATATGGAAGCAATATGGAAGATTAAAGACAAACTTAAATGATATATATCCCAGTGTTTGGATTTAATCTGTGCCTGAAGATATTTTGACCTAAATTACCAAATATATTGAAGTTTCATAGGAGTCAGCTGCAGCCAGCTCATTCTGAGCTACTCAGATTTAACTTCATGGAATATGAAACAGGTAAAATTATTTATGACCCTTTCAGTCTCCTGTTCTTGCTTTGGATTGAATAGAAGTCTGTACATTTGTATCCATATGTCATTCCATTATTCTCTTGCTTTGCCTAAAGAATAAGAGGGAAAAAAAAAAAGAAGGATGATTAATATTTGACAAATATTCAAAACTAAAATACTGTAGGAGCGAAATATTTGTGATATGTTCTTTTTGGCAAATGTTTAAGTTGGTATATAAAGTTTACAGTATTTTCTGATGAAAACTACCAAAATCTGCTGCCATTTAAAATCCAAGCCTCATTCTTAACCTGCAGCTTGCTTGCAAATGGTCTCTTACTTTATAATGAAAAGTATACACTGTAGCACCATAGCGATAAAAGAACTCTTAAGACCGGGACAAATTTCAGTGTTCATATACCTTTACTATTTGACATGTCAGCACAAGGAATAACATTACTCTTCTAGGCACTTATTTTAAATTACTATAAATGAAAATACTGATCTTTTTATCTCTGGGGCATATAGAATAATTATACTATAGAATCCCAAAAGATTCTGTTTGTTCCTAAGAGCTCACCTTTGAAAAAGATGGTTAATATTTTCTGTGGAATGACATTAATCGCTGAAAGAAATCAGTAAAATCACCAGTTTGGCTTCCATTCTGCTCAGCACATTTGCCTTGGACATGGTAATCCTAACTTCCCTTAAGAATTGTGTCTAAGGTGGTGATTATTTACCTAATGGGTGATTTTTCATACAACTTAATGAATGAGGATGTTTCCCACTCTGTATCTGCTCATAGGCTGCGCTGTCTCTGACCAGAACTGCGGGGTAACAATATTAGGAAACAGCACGTTAGTAAAGAGCTTTCCACAAGTTTTAGAATTGCTATTGACAAACATTGACAACACTTTGCAGATGCAAGAGTGTTTCTTTTACCCTTTTCAAGTGTGAGAAAAAGGAAAAGTACAAATCCCAATTTTTGCTCTTAGGTTAAATGTTTGTAGAGAACTTCTCTGCTTGGCTAATATTGTAACATAAATTCTACCTCTTCCCCTTAGCTTTATCCTGCTGCTTTGTAGTGAATAAAACTGTTGTGGTTGATGTTATTGATCTGGCTCTTCTAGAATCAAAATACCTCAGGAGTGTGATTGAGGAAAACCCTCTGCTGTAAAAGTTGAACATTGACTTTTCTTCCAGGGTAAATTTTTGTTTTATTTTTAAAAGGTATCCAGTGGAGCAAGTATGGAGACTGGGAACAGATTAATCTATGGAGATCTCCAATAACCAAGGCTGCCCATTTTCTTTGTATTATAGCCACCATCTCTTGCCTGGAATTCTCTTGTCCTCTTCTGGCATTTTCATCTAGATTTTGATTGAGATTTTCTGACTTTATGTCTTTCCATTGTTTAATGTTGTGCTCCTGTGGTTCTCTGGAAGCAACCTCCAGTGCAAGTCTGGAGTGAGGCTCAAGCCTCAGTTGTGGATGCTTGGCCAGATGCCTTCCAGAGCCCATGAGAAGTGAGTAGTGTGTCGGTTTTGACCAGAACCCAACACACAGTTTCTGGGAGAGAGTTCACTGCAGAGTCCTGAGCTTCTGGCAGTGACTTCTCAGTATCTCCATCTCATTCTGTGTGTCTCAGGGTCTCCTTTGTAACTCCTCGCACTTCCATCCCATGTCCCTTATCTTGTGCTCATTCTCTCCCCTGAGGTATCAAACAGATAGCTCATTTTCCCACCAGTCAGAACCTTAGAAAAATTCTGGCAGGGATGTGCCTGACTTGATTCAGCACTTCTCTGCTGTTTTGAAGATGAAGCAACTATTCTACCTCAGTGATTAATTGTGCAAATAATTCATTTTACAATAGAATTGCTTATATTAATATCCTATCACGTGTTCCATTACATTCAAGATTGAGAGAAACGACTTGGTGTAATCTTTCTGAAAAGAGACATTCTCGTGGATTAAAGAAATATCTGTTGAAAATCTGGGATGATGGGCTGGCACTGTTAGGAAGAGCTCTTTGGTCCTGAATAGACCAGATGCCAGGAAGTGTCTCTGTGCGAGCATAACTCTGTGCCATAAGCCTTTTATCCCAAAAGAGGGCTCTGAGTATCTTTTCTGATCTCATTTACCAAATCACTGAAGAATTCATTTAAGCATTCCTTCAGAATTTGGGCCTTAAATTGTAGTAAGACGCCAGAGTTGTTCTAAGTCCTTGTATCTTCACAGAAGTGTTTGCGTTTTCCATGTTTTACTGCATTTGAGACCTTATATTGGTCATTGACAAAAACCAAACACACATCTGGTTAGGGATAAATGCAAGTTATGATAGTTTTGGACAGAAGGATCAGAATAGGTTAAAGATCAGAATTTATAAATATTTTATTAGACTAATTTCCTGTACTTTAATTGAAGCAAAAATTGTATTTGTAATCAATTAGATATATATATACGTTATTCTGAATTTATTAATTTTAAATATTTGACTAATTTATTCCAAGTAAACCCAAATATACTTAAAGAGATGTAGCAAATTTCACATTAAATTCAATTATCTTAATTAGTAATAGTTTTACTTAAGAGTGCACAGCAAACCTGTGTACATTACAAGACAGACAAATATCCAACCCAGGATTCTGTGATTGTAGAGATTGCCAGTGAAGCATCAGTGGAGTTAGAGCTGAGGCTACATGTATAAATGCCTATTCCAGACACCTCTTTGTAATCCTCTAAATGTCTCTTTGTGCTTAGTATTTGTGTCATATTTACCGTGGAATTCAAAACTGTTCTTAGAGGAATTTATTGTTCAGCTGAACTAAGACACAGATACTCAAGAATGAGCTGTGCTTCTTCAAAAAAATGCTTTTTAGCTGAAATTGCAACATTTTTTCTGTTTTCTTTAGTCCTGACTGAATTGCATTGCCAGGTAAACATGCATTGGAAACCAGTCTGTTTTCTAACAGAACAGGCTGCCCAGGGAAATGGCTGAGGTGCCAACCCTGGTGACTGTTTAAAATACGTGGAGATGTGGCACTTGGGAAATTGGTTAGTGGTGAGCTTGGCAGCGCTGGATTAATGATCGGACTGATGATCTTAGAGGTCCTTTCCAACCTAAATGATTTCTACCAGACTGACTTGTTAAGCTGCTGAGTTTCCTGGAGCTGCAGTACCGAAACTGCACTGCATTTTGGGCTGCAGAGGCCAGCTACTGTGCGTTTTTCCAACCTCATCACGCAGCAATGAAAGCACCCAGTCATCAGGGACTGCACATTTGGGTTGGTTTGGGAACTAAAAATTGACTCAGTTATGCATTTTCTGCAGATGTGTATTTTAAAGTTCCTTCCTTTTCTTTCCAGGGCACAACAAATCTTCTAATAAAGTGTATGTTGAACCACAAAAAGGGAAATACAGGGGTTTGATCAGCTCCAGCTCCCCCACGATGTTCAGGGTTCCCATCATTATGCTGTTTGTAAAGGCATGGGTTTGACCATGAAAGTGCGAGCAGTGAAGTGAATTCAATGGACCAGCTGTCAGCCTAGACTTCCTGAACCTATGAAATAGAGCTTGCAGGACTTATTTTATTTGACTGTTAGCTCTTAGCCTGTCTTCTGAGTCTTATACAATGGAAATCAGTTTTGGATCATCAAATTCCTTCCCTTGAAACACAGAACTACAAAACAGTATCAAATCTCTTATTATTGCAGGCCCCTTATTATATGCTCCTTTTCAGATATGTAAATAATTCCATCTTTAAAGCAGGCAAGGTTTTCCTTCTGATACTCCAAGTGGAAGACAGTTCTGGGATTTTTCTCTTCACATCATCAAAAAGCTACCGGTGATTTCAACTCTAAATGTAACGGCCAGTGTAAAGTAATTATTCTCATGGCCCAGCATCGCCTCTTAATTACAGCACATTCTGTCTAAAGATCCCTGCACCTTGATGCATTTGTAGACTTCATCATGTCTTAGCCTCTGTTTAGCTAAAGCACCCAGGTTCCACGGGTGTGGGGCCAAACTGACTGCACATGGGGAACAGGTTAAGCAAGTCGTACCAAAATGTGCCTGAAATAAACTGAGAAAAGTGATACATTTTTTTTCTTCCCTGGTTCTTTGCCTGAAATTGCTCTTAGATAATTTCAGGCTTTAAAAACAATATTAGATAGAAACATTTTATTTTTGAGTGTGGTTTATTTTTCCTGGTTGACAACTCTTCTTTTAAAGTGCTGTTTAAGTAGGCCCAGCATATACTTTCTTAAATTTCCTAACATATCCGTAGGGCTGTATCTCTTACCCTTTTATGTTTACAGTGCTGTTTTGACATGTAATCCGTTCTCCTTTTTAGGTCTTATTCTTCTTGAGAAATAAGGTCTCTGAAAACGCTCTTCTTTCACCCCTGTGTTTCTCACACTTCAGTCTGTGCCTCTCCCGGGAGGAGCCCTGGAGGAGCTGGTTTTGTGGCATGTTCCAGGTGGTATCATTTCTGATGGAGGGATCTGTTTGGAGCTCAGCGCTTCATTTCAGCTGTTCTGCTATGAATTCATGCTTGTAAAAACATAGATTTCCTGCTGGCTTGCAGGCTGAAATTTCCATATCCTCTCCAGAGCAAACCTAAGGGATGACATTAAAGCTTTGTCTGAATGATAAGTTATCCTGCTGCAGAGCTCAAGGCCTGCAGACCACATCCTCAGCCAGGATACAGTGGCATAGCTCTATTTGAAGTCAATGGAGCTGTGACATTTCACATCAGGTGGATATGTCTCCTGTGAGTTTTAACGGTTGTGTGCCTCTTCCTCGCCTTGTTAGTATCTCTCATGGAGTGGGAAGCAGACCCATTGGAAGTGGTAATTTTATACTCTGAGTAAGATATCACCCACTGTGTGTTGGGGTATTTTGTGAAATGAAGGGAGGAGGGTAAATATGGCCCAAAGTGCTTCTGTTCACCTTAGGAATTCATCCAGCGCGCAGATGTGCTGCAATAAGGCTGTGTTGGTCAGGGATGTCATGAGACATGCTTTATAATTAATAGTGATTTTCCCAGGCACAGACTGAGATGACAGTTAAGTCTCTCTCTCTAATCCTTTGCATTAATATTGGCTGTGCAAATTTGGCAAGGTTCTTTTTCTTTTCTTTTAATCCATTTAGTTTTGATTTCAGTGTCCATGTTAATTTGTTTCTAAGAGCAGCCGGTGTGGATGTCCTTGGGAATGGGAGAACTCCAGGTTTCTTGTGATGCCTGAGTGACCCTCCTCTGATTTGCTAATTTCACCCTCTGTACTATGTTTTAAACAACACATTTACATCTTTCTTCCCTCTGTGTGATTGTACACAGGGATAAACAGACGTAAGAAAATCCTGCAGCTTTCTCTGTAATGCTTCTGGCTCAGGAAATTTCCAAGAGATCTCTAACTATGTGATGTTTGTAGATGTTCAGAGTTTGCCAGCCACCTTGCTGCCCTGTATTAGAGCCAGGGAGAAAAAAAATAAGCCTGAAGGAAAGGGAGATAGTGCAAACTAATAAGCATTTTCTAGTCTTCCCGTTTGCTTGTAGCAATGATTAAAAACATTGTTGCACAGCTTTCAGTCAAGTTGCTCTGGCTTCACAATGAAAGGCAGACACATATTTATTCATGCAACAAAAAAAGATTGTTCAGGGAACTTACATTTGCTGAAAACATTGAGTACAACTTGGATTTCTATAGGTCAACCTTTCTAAAAGCAACATAGATTTTGATGCCACTTCATATAATAAATAAGCTTGTGTACATTGCAGAGATGTCTGTTAATTATATTGGATCTAGAAATATGTCTGGCTAGAAATTCCTAAATGAGAGAGAGGAAGAGATTTCCTAAACAGAAAATATAATGGAGTAGAACTTCTCAAACATAGCTACCTGGCTGCTACTGCCTGGACCAGATAAATCTGTGCCCTAGATCAAGGGAGGAGACAACTGTGCAGCCCCATGATCACAGTGTGATCTGACACACCATGGTGTCAGTGCAGGAGTAATGCTGCACAAAACATTGCTAATGGTGAGGGTAAAGGTAAGCACAGAAAAATAGAGAAAATTATACACTTTAAATGGTGGCATAATTAAATTTTTTTCTGTGATTTTACTTTCATTTGTGTATATAAGAAACACATGGTAAAGGAAAAGCGAGACCATTATAAATTTTTTGTTGATGTATTTTGACACACACAAAAATCTACATTAGTTATTCAGGGTGCATATAACAGTCAGAATAGGTGGCAATAAACCAAGCCAACATACTTTGAAACTGTACAGTAGTTTGGACTCATTCTGCCGAAAGGCTTCCTTGACTGTATAATGCTCTTTTGCATACAAATAAGATTAGAGTCCTTATTCTCTGGTTTGGCTATCAGGAGTGGGTGTGTGTGTGAAATATAAGTTATTCCTTATCACAAACTGTCAGTGTTGATTTTTAAGGTATACCTAAAGCCATTCAACTTTGATTGAAGGTTTTAATTTTTTTTTTTTTTTTAATATTTAAGTACTGCAAGAACAACATAATATAATGCTGTCATCATCAGGCCTGTAAGGAGACTTTCACTGAGTTGGTTCTGTCTCCAAGCCCTCCACCCATTACGACTTTTTGTGATACCAACAGTGATGAAAGTGAGCAACTTGACTGTCCAAGAACAAAAATTATTCTACTTTGGTCCGTTCAAGTATCCTTGAAAGCAGCAACACTGGTAGTGTGTTCATTATATGATCAAAGAGGCTATGATTAGAAGAGATTAAGTGAGATTAAGGAGGCATGAATAAGAAAGCATCATCAGCACACAGGGGCCATGTGGTTGTGTGATGAAGTCATTGATACATAGGCAGATTTAATTAGTGCAAGAATATATCAAGTGCCAGGGGAGAATCAAGAAGAATTTCTGAGGTTTTCTCTACATGGAACAAATATATTCTGATACAAGAAAGCACAGGTGCTTTAGTCTGTCTTCCGAGTAGATTTTTTTTTTTGCCTGTGGTATTGACTCTGTGAAATTTGTGGACATGTATTCTTATTTCTACCATTACCTTGTAAGGATTAATTTCCATATAGTATTTCTGATTCTAGAACAGTATAGATGTTCAGGACCTTGCATTTAGGCTGAATTTGTCATTAGAAAACATACACATCAAAAGAGGTTTAAAAGTGGAGAATATCTGTGAGCAGAGCCTTGGAGAGGCCAGTACTTTTGTTTAGGAAAACAGTTGCTCTACTCAGAATGGACCACTACTGCAAGGCTAGCTGTCAGCTTCTAAGCAGCACTAGTCCAGTAAATTGTATTTTGAGGAGAAGCCTCTCAGCTCAATTTCCTTTGTTTCCTGTGCTCTTTACTCTGCATGAATAACCAACCCCATACCGTGTGGCTTTCCCACATTCCAGTTATGCCTCTCAGATTCCTCCCACACAGGGCACCTTTCCTGCACTCTGTCCTTTATTCTCACATCTTTTCCTAGGATGATTCTTTGTCTTTTTTCCTCTGCTGCATAAGCTGGCACCCTCTCAAATGCTCACACGGTTGTTCTCAGCCAGTTTCCTCTCTCTGTGAAACGTTTGGTGCTTTGTGTAGGAGCTTTGTTTCTCTGGCTGAAGCCATTTGCTTAGATGGCTCTGAGCAATGCTGTAGGCCAGTAACGCTTCTGCAGGAGGGGATCTGCTTTCTCTTGGAGACAACAAAAGAGAGGGATCTGGCTGCTTGGAGCTGCCATCTTGTGCTGCTCTGAGTGGGTAGGGAAGGTAAGAGGAAGTTGGCAGCCACAACAGAGCTTTTCTTGCAGCAGAAGAGGCTTGCTCACAAAGGGCTGTGCATAATTGGGCTTATGTGTACAGAGAGATTAGAAACACAGCAGTGATGTTCTTCCAAAGGAAATCTGCCAAAAGCTCCTTACTCAGAAGGACTGTGCATTGTAACCCCAAGAAACGACCCACGATCCATTTCCTTTTAGCACCTGCAAAGCTAAAGCTTCGGGAATTGTTCAGCTCTTTGTGTCAGCATCTGACCCCCTGGTTTGGAGCTCGTGTTCTATATGTGCCTTGATTAGTACATTTTACTGAAACCTGCTCATGTTAAGCATGGCTCTGTGGCAGGAGACATGTTTCTCTGCTAACAGATATTTTTGACTGGATTGACGTTAGAAGTGACAAAACCGATTTCTATAATTGATTAACTGGATGGTAATCATGAGTTCTTTTGATAGTGGCAATTATAAATTTGAACGTCTTTAGAATAGATCCTAATACTGTTTGGGAAGTATTGCTTTGACGGTAAAATTTCTGCTGGCATCTGTTGTGTGTGTTTGTCTCCTCAGCTCTTTAATATCAAAGCCTGCGAATGGTGCCGCCTATGTGCACTTGTGAGCACCAGCTGAACAGAACAGAGCTCTTAGCGAGCACCTGCTGTTTTGTTTCAATCCTCACTGCTATTTTCAGCTCTTGTCACTCACAGGGCTTTTAATTGTTATTTATGGTAGAATAATAATAATAATACAAAAGTTCTCATTGATTCACTGTTATCGATTCATTCTGTAGATGCAAGCAGAACCTCTCCTAAGATGGAGAAGTCTTTCTACTTTTAAAGGCTGGTAAGAGAAGGTCAGAAAGTCACCCTGCAACAACAAGAAAAACTTGTAAGTTTATAATGAAACAAACAATTTAAGGAAATTAAACATCTACAATGTTTAAATCCTGAACAGTTTTGTTCCATTTTGTTGCATAGAAAGATGTACAGAGTCAGGACTTGTGCCCGAATCTTTAATCCAGCTTCTCAGTGAACTTAAAATCAGATGATGGAACACTTGTTAACAGTGCATTAGTGCTGATTCTGGGATGGCACATGGACATATAGGAGAGATAAATCACAATTTAGAAGTTGTCCATTTGCACATGTCAATGCATCCATTTAAACTTCCACTCTGGTATATGACTGATTTTTTTTTTCTTTATTTTTTGCATTTCTGTGCATTTTGCAGAGACAGTGAGAAAGGGAGGGTGTCACAGCAGGAAGCAGGAGGTGTATCCATAGTTCAGCTGACTGTAGCTGGAATAGCCAGTGCCCCATCTTCCTTGCATAGGATAAATTTGCCTATCTCCATTAGAAGAAGTTGGGTATTTTTCACAGTGTATGTAATGACGAAAACAGCCTTTGTGTTGTTGAGGTTTTTGTAAGTGTGACTAAGAACACCATTAAAACATGAATGTGGAAAATGTTGCTTTCTTATGTGCTTTCATTCTGTGTAGCAAGATGAAAGATATTTATGTATGGATATGGATTTCAAGACAGCAAGTTAATTCTGATGTGAAGAGTCTTGTTTCATTACTTACATCCTTACCACTGGTTGTGTCCTATTCAGTTAATTTACAGTGTTACCAGTGTTATGAATTTGGTTTTGTGGGTTGTTTATGGCATGACCAAGAGCCAAATTTATTTTGAGTCTGAGAAGGAGACATTGCAGTGGAAGCTGGTCACAGAAACTCATGACTTGAGTCTGCAAGACATTCTTAATGGATAACAGGAATTTTATTTGTAAGCTTGATCTCATTCAGCACTGAAACTTGGAGATGCTCATCCTTTAACTACTACACATAATATTGTTTTTTGTAAATAACCTGCTTCAAAGGGAAATTATTATAAGCATCTGCACTTATTTGTGGTTTTGTTGTGCCTTACATTCCCCAGCCAAAGCAATGTTTACACATTGGGGAAACTAAAGCAGAGTGAGGGTAGGAGTTGCCTAAGGCCGTACAATACAGTCCTGATAGAAGTGGGAACAGACACCGGGTGTCTGAGTCGGCTCTCATAGTTTTATCCATTCTCACACTCTGCCTTGAAAACATGGCCTAACCCAAAGTTCATCCATAGTGAAAGAAATGGGCTCATTGACTCTGACAGGGATTAATTTAGCTTCATGGTATGTGGCCTTGGATGCACAACACCCTCGAGATGTAAAATAGTCACATTAAGAGCAGAATGTATTGTCAAACAGTGCTTTATTTTCGTAACTCAGCCTCTCCCTCTCTGGGTGTCCTATAATATTAATTCCTTAAAGGACAGATAAACCCTTTGAAAGAGTTGTTCTGTAAACCTATTACTGCTGCTTAAAAACAGGCATTTAAAGGAAAGTGGATTTTGTTTCTCGTGTTGCTAAATACTCGCTTGTTTGTTTTCCTGTTTCTGATTAATACAGGCCCATCTCAGACAGAAAGGCAACAACAGTCGTGTCTATAACACAGCATGAAACATTGATCCCATTCTGAAGGTTGCCCTTTCAGTTCAGCAGCTTCATTGACTTCTAGATACTATCCATTTGTATTTCCAGGCATCTTAGATGTTATTGAGACCTAAACATTTAGACTGAAGGTGTACAAGATTGTGTGATGGCTTTAGCATTAATTTAGCACTCATTTGAGATAAACCCTTTGGATACCTTGTATTTCAGTCTTTCATAGGCCCTACACCCAGGAAAAGCAATGCATACAGTTTCTAAGAGGAGGAGAAAGCTTAAATAATTTTATTTCCTTTTTAATAACTAGAAGTGAAGGACTTATAGAAGGAGTCCTGGAATTAGACATCTTGAATTCAGCTTCTTTCTCTGACACAGATTGGCTTTATAAAGACTGTTTAGCTTTCATGTGTTCCTGCTTGCACTTGCTAAAATGCAGGTAATGGATCAAAATCAGATCTAGAAAATGGATGACTTTAAATCTGGGAATGCAAATGTTTAAGCATTTTGCTATGGAGGAATAACATTGCTGATCTGAGAGAGTTATGAAGCTAAGGCTGGATTTTATGAGGAGTTCTGCTCTCTTCAAATTGCAGAATCAGGGAGTTGAATTCCTGAGAAGCATTATTGTTATTAGCTATGGAAATTATTCTCATATAATTCTGAAATGTTTTTTATCTACTTAAAAGCTATGATTTCTTATGTTGCAGAGAGATAATATTTTTAAAATTTATTAATGGCTGCTTGATATCTTCAGCAACTCAGTGATATACCTCTGCTGATACTTTAAGAAATCAGAATAATGTCATTAGTGTGTTTATATATTTGAGCTTCAAAAATTAAAGCCTACAGAATAGATCAGAAGGCTTAAAAAACCCTCTTCATGTGCCTACAGGGGTTAACAAATCTCTCTTTATGTTTGCTCTCTAATACATTAAAAGGCCCAAAACACTGTTGTCCTTATTGCACTAATCATGTGTATGATTGAATAACTATTGATTTGGTCAGTGTTTGGGAATAAAAAAATCCTTGACAAGGCTAAGTGAAAGGGCAGGTACTGTCACTCAAATGGAAAAGCCATCCATCTCATTACAAAAGCATTTTCAAGGATATAAAAACTTTGGTCCTGAATGGAAGCTTTTTTTTAGGCTGTGAAACTTCTCAAGTTGTCTGCAAATTTTTCAATTTTAGCCTTAACTTCCTTTAAAAAAAAAAAAAAATCTCTTATCCCTGCAGGATTCTTTAGCTAATTTTTAGCTTTAATTTTCAGTGGTTCCATTCTCTTCCGAGGAAACAGGATAAGCTACGGACAGAATAAAAGCAGTGAGGTTTTAATACCTCTTTGAGTGATTCAGCCTTATAGCTTGAGCTGCCCTTACAGGGCTGAACAGAATTGTTCAGAAAGGAGTGAAAAATCCTTTTACAAGTGTCGTTATTCTTATTCACTAACAGATGCTCTGGAAATTTAATAAGAGCTTTTTCTAGAACATTTCTCACTTTTTTCCAACATAATTTCTCTTTTTCAGTTTAGATTTGGCAGGACCATTTTCAGTTGGTTTGATTGCCTACCCACCTGTTGGGAAAAGTAACCAGGGAATTAATCCTTGCCCCGGGAGTGTCAGGAGATCTCACGTGTTACTTCATGTAGATGTGCAGTGTCAGTCAGTGCAATGCTAGGTCATGGTAGGAATCTCTCTCTGGCTCAGCAAATTCAATTGGTCCTGTAAAACTGAAAAGAGATGTTTGGATACCCCCAGGTTCATTGTATCAACAAGTTAAATTGATTAGAACTGGAATAGTCATCAGGAAATGTTATGGATGCACATTTTCAGGTCTTTACAGTCTGCTACAACAATGTCATTGCCGTGAGTGAAGCTGTGGGCATGACAGTCGGACAGGGAGAGAGGATCTCACTCTGTCTAAATACTGCTGTAAATGGCTGGAAAGGAAAGAGATGGAAAGCCCAGGGCAGAAAGTCTCATTTTTGTTCTGCTCAAAGAACTTTATATTGTGCAGCATCCTGGCTAGAAATGCCGCCAGAAAGCTCTTTACGATAAAGAGGTATTAGAGGTATAATGTGGAACAATATGCACTGCAAGGTGTTTATAAAAAGGGAAAAAACTTCCCATCATGGTAAGTCAGTGGCAGTTGTGCCCAATGCTATTAACGCACAACACTGCCCTAACATCAAATTGCTGTGTTTCATTTGGGAGTGTATGAGCTCTGTAAATTCCTCCTTGTGCGTTAATACAAACAGTCGATTTGAAATACAGAAGACGATGAGCAATGCAACGGAACTTTACAGTATCGAGTTCCTGGGTCAAGGCAGAGTCCTTGCTGAAAGCCATTGGTATTTATCCTTTCTAGTCAGAGGCACAATCTTCAAGCTCAATTGCCTGGAGAGAGCTCCCATCTCACTCTTTCTCCAGGATATTCATACTGCTCAGAATACAAGCTGCTTTCCACTGCTTTTATTCCATCCTCCTCAATCTCTTCTGGAAATGTACCATGTGGGACAGCTGCCATTCACATCTTTACGCCACTGGATGTTGGGAGGAGTAGGTAGTTTTATAGGGAAGAAGGATTTTATACAGCACTGATGGAAGAGCTATAAATTCAACAATATTTCAGTATCATGGAATAAAACCCCTCATATTTTTCAGTTTTAAGGTGAGATAGAATAAACTTTGAAGTGCTAGACCTAAGACGTATGTGTTAAAGGGTGGTTTTTTTAGTAGGGAACAATACAGGACCATAATTATTCCAGAGGAAGTCGGGCATATATTGTTCTGGAAACTGGGATTTATGGTGATTATCTAAGTACCGATTACTTGGAGATTGAAACGCAAAGTTTTTTTTTAAAAGTGTTTCTTTTCTCTAGAGTGATTTTATGGTAGACCATCAATATGATTAGACTTAGGTACAGAAAATACATTGGCTTTGAATTAGAAAAAAACATTTTAAAATATACCTTGGAGTCTCAAATAGTATTTTATATATACTACTTAAAAGGTCTTCACATTTCTAACGCTTTATCCTTGTCTTTCTCCAATATTCTCACTACTCACAGACGTAAATTTGTAGCCTGTAGTAATCTTACCGAGTCATGCATGCAATTATGAACAGATGTGTTGTTTGAATTGGAGCATAAAATACCAAGGGATGAAGTTGTTTTTGTGATGAATACACTTAAGGCTCGATTTTTCTGTCATGAACTTTTCAATTTCCTCATGTCACAGTTTTAAAATTCAGTGAAGAATAAGAAACAATAACTGCAATAAATTAAAAGTTTAGAAGAACGTGTATCGAGTCTCAGAAACACTGTTGTAATGGAAATACCTTATCTACACCAGGGATCCTCTTATCTCACACCTCCTTAGCAGCTCTCTCAGCTGGCAGAGAGAATTTGCTTTCTTGGAGAGGACTCCAGGTTCGGTGATAAGCCACTGTCCATATCTGCATGTATGAACACGGGTGACATCCTTCCTGTGCAGCGTGGGAGATAAGATGTGTTTGGGATTCACACGGGTGAAAATTGGGTTGAGAACTCGGTGAAATTACATTGTGGAGTGAACGCCTTACAGAGATGCAGTGCTAGAGATAGATTCCAAGCAAACACACATATGCTGGAGTCCAGCTCTGATTAGCAAAATACTTTGGAGATAAACTCAAATCCTCATTTTCTTCGGCGAGACCTCACGCTTTGCAAGCCAAGTAAATCAAGGCCCGCAGTAATTAAGTGAGATGCAAAGTTCTTCCTGAGCTGCTGGAAAAGGGAAGTCATTAAACACGGGCAGTTTTGCCTCTGTAGCGGGAAGGGTGAGGTGAGAGGCAGAAGGGGATCGATCCTGGCTCCTCACCATCGCTAATCCATCGCACGGTACTGACTGACAGCAGTGGTCCCTGCAGAGAGGGGCTCAGGGAGAGTTATTAGCACTGAACACTGGTGCTTTACCGCTGCCATGAGAACAGTGTCATTATTTTTGGGCATCAACTGGTAAATTCGATGTGATTCTGCCACTTCATGTGTTTATTCTTTTTACTTGCTGTTTAATTACAGGCAGGGACTAGCAAGGGATGCGCTGCTATTTACAGTGCTCACTAATTTCATTTTATAGGGGTTCATCCTAATCTGCAGGAAGGGAGTTGCTGCCTGTACTGAGGAAGCTTGGCAGAGTCATGTAGAAAGAGTCAGGAAAAATGAGTTGGGCATTAACTCATTAAACTGCAACTAATAGCCATTTATGCAATGGTCCTTTTAAATATGAGTCATGGCCCATTTAAAAACTAACTGAAATTACAGCACATTTCATTAGGACAGATAATTACCAATTTATTCATCTCTAAAAAAAATTAAGTTTAGATTACAACTTGTTTAAAACCTACCTTGATATTTGGAAGATAAATATGGCTTGTGTGCTATTGACAAAAAGGAAAAAACCCAAAACACCCGAACACCAAAACCAAATTAAAAAAAAAGAATGTATTCCAAATTTCACTGTTGGAATGGAAGGCTGGTGTCAAGGACAGAAAATGAAATATATATAAATTTATTTTCTCTTCTCATGATAAAATATGCAAAACCCCTCAAGTTTAAAAATAATAGAAATTGAGAGAAGTCAACAGCATTACTTACATGATGTCACTTCACGGTCTTCAGAAGGTCCATGTTGATTTACAGTAACTAATGACTAACTAATTGCTTGTTTTGCTCACATTGTTAAATTAGTCTGAAAAATTAAATCCTAGAAATAGAAAAGAGTAGCACGCGTTTTTCTAAAGACACAATGCCTACAACTGAAATTATAGACATTCCTGCTCGAGTTTAAATGTGACAGGAGTGTAAACTCTTCTTTGTGGAAAATAACTCAATATATGTTTGAACTGTCACTGCCATTTCCATCATCTCAAGTAAGGGAACAACCTTGAACTGTTAAACTTGGAATATTTGACACCAGCAGCTTTTGCCAGGCCAGCAGTGCTTCTGCTGCCTCGGGTGCAGATTCTTTCATCACATAACATCGCATTTCCCTGGATTATGTCCAGCTATGAAACCCTGACTTTAGCCTTTTAATATAGTTTCAGTAATGGACAAAGACATAGAGAGGGCAAATCTGCTGCTGAGCTAAATCCGGAGGAATCAAGGGAATTGTGCCAGCAGAGAGCCTGGCCTGTGGCGAGGGAGAAGTTTGCAGCCACAGGCTACAGAGGGCTTAGAAACCTTAGCAGGAGTTAAAAGGCTGAGACCGTTCTGCCGAGGTTTATGGGAATACGCTTAAATAACAAAGTTGTTTCTTCCTCCAAACAATTAGGAAACAGATTGTCCTGGGCACTTCTTACCTTCTAAATTATTTGGGATGTATGTGATAACAGTGGCAACTAAGGGAGGAAAACTCAATACTGGAAGTTACAACAAATGTACCTTGAAGTTGGTTACTGTGAAATAACAAGGGATGAAAGTGATTTGCTGGTGGAAGGGCAAAAAGAGATATTTTTTTCTCCCCTGGCATTTAAGAGCTCAGGTGACATAAGAAATTGGTAAGAGAGCAGAGGAAAATGTAATCAATTCACCCTATAAACATTTACCAAAGTCTGAGGAAAGGACTTGTGGTTTGGAAAGGTACTTAGTTTCCAAGAGGAAAGGTGGTATTCAGTGATAAAAAATGGGCAAAACAGAATTTAACGCCTGTTTTTCTGCTTATCACCGACTTTCTACAGTGAATATAGAAATATTTTTTTCCACTTTAAACAGGATTGTATTTCCGTAAACAAGTTGGGGCATTAAAATGAAGTAAGGTGGACAATGTGGTGAATTTAGCATGTGGCTTGACTTCGTAATTTTCTTGCAGCTTCAATAAAACTTCTGAAATCAGTCAAGACTGAAGAATTTGTGTTAAAGTCTTCTGTGAGCTGGAAGAATTCTTTAATTACAGGCAAGATTTTTTCTTGCCTATAATTTTCAAGATTCAGGCTGTGAAGGAGATGCAAGACTGTAGATGTAAAATTCATCCAGCAACTGCATTCTCTCTTATTTAGGTGAAGCTAGATGCATAAGGGAGGGTGTTAATGTTCGGATAAATCAGTGCAGTGAAGGCCTGGCCTATATCCTAAAGTTACTCTGACATATTAAACATAAAAAGTCATTTGCCATTTGGTACCTGTTGAACACAACTGAAACTGGCAAACTGAACATTTCTGTGAAACGATTAGACATTCTCTGGAACCTCAGTCACAAAGGTGTTTCTGCAGCTGCAGCCTTTGTCTGCCTCTGACCCTACTCCCATCACCACCCCACCTTCTGGCTGCTAAATCAGGTTTAATGGTAGGATTCTAGCAAATCTATCATGTACTCACATAAAAACTTGAGGCCAGGAAGCATTCTCTTTCTCTTTTAGCCACAGGGCATTTGAGAAGAACTGGCAGTAGCAGTGTATCAACTTTTCACCAAAACTGTATAAACAAATAATTTCTCTCAATAGGAAAATATTTTACAGAATTTTTTCATACAAATTTAATTTTCCTAATTTTCCATATTTTAACCTTTTGCTAGTTTTCTTGGAAACATCAGGGCAAAATATTTTCAGAAGACTGTTCACTGTTCGTGTGAATGTTTCCCTGCATATAAATAGGTATAACAACAATCATCATTGCTTTGCCATTTCCAGCCTTTAGACTGGATTAGGTTTCATTTAAGCCAACTCTAGAACTTCATTTCCTCTTCCTTTCTGTATCATACCCCACTTTCCTCACTTGCATATATGGTCAGAGACGGAGAAAGGCTTTAGCTGCAGAAACATCTTTGCAAACGAGATTCCACATATAAAAAGTAATAAATATTTCAAGGATATGTCTTTTCAGCAGCATGACTGAACCAGTGCTAAATCAGGGTAAGCACTCAAAATCAAAAGTGTGAGACACATTCTGTGCATTCCTGGTACCTCCTCAAAGTTTCAGGGTAAAAGAGGATGGAAAGGGTGAAGAAAGTTTAATTTTATTCGCAGGAGTCCTTGTGCCTCTCTTGAAAACCTGGTTGGTATAGAGGGCTGGGTGCTCATGTGGGAGTTGAGGGACTTGAATTTCAGTTCTGTTCCTGGCCTCTGCTGTGATCTGGAGCTCATTTTATGCCTCTATACAATGTGATCAGGTACCAGTTTTAAAATGCAAGTACAGGTATATCTCTATGAGACTACTCCAACTCGCTGCTGGGAAAGATTCCGGCTCTCTTGTGCAGAACAGCAACAGTTTCTTCTGGTGGAAGTTGATGTTTTCAAGGAAAGAAATAAAACTTGTTCACTTTACAGAAGGTTTTGTCACTAGGCTGTTTTAAAATTTGCAAGAGATATACCAACACCAGAAGGATCATTGATTTTAGGTAAATCTCCTACTTTTAAACAAGCTTTAAATATTATGTGATTATTGGTGTATTTAGTAGCTTTTCCTGAGCAGCATCCAAAATAATTGTGATATGAGTAAGAAAATTAATTTGCAGTCAGTTAAAGTATTCAGCAGAAAAATTAATACAACAGTAGTTGTCAGATAATCTCAACATTGAATTTATAGGAGTAATTTTAATTTACATCAAGCACTGTACATTTACATATGTACATACTGTTTAATTTACATCAAGGCAATTTTTACACATCAGTTTGCATTTCACTGATTATACCTAGCTGAGGCAAAATGGTGTCTTTTTTAAGAAGTTTGATGCAACGTTGCAGGGAATGGGGACACAAGATTTTTTTTTCTGATGCATCTTAAAAACTAACGTTTTCAAGAAAAAGTTTAACAGCACTTCATTAGTTTCAACTGGGAATAAAATTAAGTATGTTTGTATCCCATAACCTATGAACTATCATGATTTTGAATTTTAAGCTTCTGCTCACTTCATTAATTGCAAATTGAAATGAAAAGATTAATCTAAAACACAACAAAATGGTCAGTGGTGTTTGAATTCACATTTAAAATGCAACATTTTTGTACTGAATACATTAATATTTAAGGACTATGAAGGGAAACAAAGAAACCAAAATTATCAAACCAAAATAGCTCATTTGGGGAAAAAAAAAACCCTCAGAAAAATTACTTTTAGAAAGTTCTATTATTGCACAACACTCTAACATAGAGAATCACATGTTGAGTTGGTGCAAAGTTGTTTACTTTCACTTAAGTTAGAGTCACTGGTGAGGACCCCAGTATCTCACTATTACAAGTATCCTAAAAACTGTGTCTCTGCATTGCAGGTACAGATGCCAATATAGGAGTTAGACTTACCCAAAAAATTGTGAAGGTTTTATTGAGATTTTCAAGGTGACGATACTGGAAAAGTTGCATGTGAGGTAGATCCAATGAATTATCTGAATATATACAGTTGGCCTTTTAATTTAAAATAAGCTGCTGGTCTTTCTTACCCCAGGTACCAATGTGTATCTCACAAAAGGGACTATGCTGGACCGTATTTGCTTTTTGGTTTGAAGTCCAAACAACCATAGCACTTGAAGTGATTGCAGGTGGCAGATTCAGCCCAGCCTTTAGCCCCTCCAAACCAGTGTGGGGCTCCTGTGAGGCTGCTCTGTGGAGCTGGAGCGCTGTGAAGGCAGAGTAGCTTGTCACACACTGGGACACGCGGCCTTCCATGACTGCCTTGAGATTTCGTCACAGTGGTGGTAGGGAAACACCACATGAGGGAAATCTCAGTGGTACCAGGCTGAGTTTGTCTCAAGATCCAAGTGCACCACGTATTCCATAGGCCTGTGTGTTTCTCTTTGCTGAGCTCACAGCCAAGCAATGTCCCTTCTGTATGATTACCACTCCTTTCCCAGCAGCTGAGCACAAATATAAGTGCAACACTTTTCAAGTTTAATTTTAGTGGCCATACCTGTGCATCATTTTACCTGAATTATGCTTGCCCTTGCACCCCTCATTAAAATGCACTGCTGAGGGGAGGCCTTGTTCACATCGTCCACTCCCAGCCAGAGACAGACAGAAAAGTCCTGGATCCCCACTCGTGCAGAAACACTGTATTTCCCCCCATTTCCCTGTAGTGAAATGGAGCCTTGAAAATAAGTGACCAAGGACACACAACAGGTACAAGACAGACTAAATGACGATGTCACTCTCTAGCACCCTATGGAATGTTTCCACAGGCTCTCAAGTTGTGTTCAATTTGTCCCCGTGAAGCATCAACAGTGTACACGTTCTCATTTCCCACTACTCTGCACTGCTGATTCACTGTGGAAAAACCATAGTAAAATCAGAATGAGTTCTGTTTCCATCCTCAGTTCTCCATGTCATTACAGAAATGCTGCCTCCTTTTTTTTAACTCTGTTCACAGATGCAACTCATTACTTTCTATGCTTTGTAAAGGAACAGTTTTGCCATGCTTTGTGTTACAGGGCTCTCTAGGTAAGCAGGAGAAAAACCCCTGACTCCTCTATATATAATAATATTTTTCATCCAGTTTTCTCTCTTGGCTTAAGGAGATAAAAGAAGTCCAGCAATAAAACTAGTCCAAAAGTGTCTGGGTACCTAAATACTGATACTCTGTCGTTTGTCATTCTCTCTTTGTTTATAGCTCCTCAGTCAGTTTTCAGTCTGTGCTCAAGAACAAATCAGTTTGAATGATTTCTTTTAAGGGAGGCTACTTGACACATTCTTTGATTTACCAAAGTCTCCTGCTCTATATATCATTCTAAACTACTCTGCACCTTTCATCCCACTAACTGATAGAATTACTTTGTGAATGCATGATGCAGTTTTCATGGCAATGTTTGCTTTTTTGAAAATCCATGCTCTGTAATAAATACCTCTGATACTGGTGGTGCATACACAGTTCTGGGGCAGACTGGATTTTTAAACCCAGTGTTCAGCCTAGAAGAAACTGCTGGGGCTATGAAATTCTGTGATTTTGAATTTTGTATTGAATTTAACAATTTAAATAATTTTCTTTAAAAAAATAATTATAATTTAGTGTTTTCTGAAGAAGAAATTTTCAACCTTTTTTTTTTTCTGTCTTTCAGAAGCATTTTTTGCTGTGGGATTTGTACCCAGCATGTTCTGAACAAATAAACAGGTGGGTTATCTACAGTTTAATCTACAGTGGAGAAGCCCTGAGCTTCTGCTACCTGAACAAACTCTCTGGCAAGAAAGGTAATTAAAAAGATCTCAACATATATCTAATTATTTTATGGTTTGTACAGTTTTAGGATTTTTATGTTCTCAAAAGTAGCAGTACTAAATGTGTGTGTGGAAAGCTCTGCTACTTCTCCCCCGATGCCTCCAGATTTCTCCAGACTGTAATGGTGCATCCTCCCCACCTCTCCCACCCTGGGCCTTCTTTACAATCTCAGGAACTTCTGATAAGCCTTGACCAAACCAGCTGAGGGGAATTTTTGGCTCCTGGGAACACAAGATGAAGAAGAAACAGATATTCGTGTTTTACATCTTGGTCCTGTGCTCCTGGGCCTGCTTTGGTTAAGAAGATATGAGTACCTGGCTTCACAAAAATGGAGGCAAAATTAATAAAAATTTTACTCACTTTTCTTTACAAGACTAATTATCATTACAATTTCATGGGTGAGATGTCTAATGAGATTGCAGGTTTTTTTCTTTATTTGTATTCAAAGTGATTTTCATCTGACAGTAGGAACAGCATATAAAATAGCAGTGTGTCAAAAAGCCAGCTCCTGAAGTGTATAATATTGTGCAAGCTGACACTGTTCAATACAATAATCCATTTGCATTCTCCAAAACATGTAATATGTATGGGTTTGGGGCACTGTATTGACACAGGCTTCCATTTCTGTCTTTATTTGTTTATCTGTGGGTCCATTAAGGTTAACTTTGTAGCAACTTTAACATGATAAATAATAACATTTTCAAAGAAACACCTGAGGTAAGGTTCCAGGGATTATTTTTTTCCCATGGAACTGCACTGCTCTGCATATTTAGGATTAAATTTACCATTAAATTAACACGGCTGGAGACATTATAATCACTATTTGATATGATGATTTGAAAAGCTTCACGAGAAAAAGGAAAACCAGCAGCCTTGTCTGGCTGTGATGGTAACACTTTAGCAGTAACTAAGCCAAATAGCTCTCAGTAATTCAGGTGAAATCCCTGCTTTAGATATTTCTTCAAAATTGGGTTACACACAGGAGCTGCAAAATCAGCAGCTACTCTCCATATCCCCTCACAATACAAATTAATCACTCTTAAGTTAGTTCTCACCAGAAGAGCATTTCTAGCACACGTTTAAATGTAGATCTGCCTACTGTTATTTTTGAGACCTTTGCAGCTTTTTGCTTTTGCAAATAAATGTCCTCTAACACTAAATTAATTGAGAAATTTGTGTATAGGAATTGGACCTAAACAAAACGATAAATGAATTCTTGCCATGGTTCCTGGCCTGCACTGTTTTTGGCCTCAGGGAGGAGGTTTTAGCTGCAGTCCCTCCTCAAAATCAGCTCCAGGAGCAGCAGCTCCATGGGCAGCTGTTTTGTCCGCAGTTCTCAGCCCAAGGGCAGCTCCGTGTGCTGGGTCTGCTATGGGCTGGGGCCCAGAGGAGATGCAGTTGTGTGCTCAACATCCAAACTTCACACTCTTTATTCTGAAGGATGCTTTTTGCTCATTTATGCAAAGGTTTTTAACAATCAAACCTAACTAACAAAGCACAATTCTTACCTCTCAGATATTTACTGAAACATCAGGAAATTTGGAACAAATAATGATTTTTTAATAAGTCAAATTAGCCTGACTTCTGTCTTGGCCTAGCCTACAAATAGGGAGAGTGTTGGTGTGTTAAAATTGTTGTTCTGTGGTGCACAGGCCTTTGGGCAGAGCTTTGCTGCCCCTGTGAAAGGACATGGCTCTGCACTTCATCTGCACTCTGTGACTAATTCAATTCTGTGGAGCAGAGCGTGGGGCCGGATGGGAATTTGAGATTTATGTACGCAAACCTGCCCCACTTTGTGCTGCATTACAGAGCTGTTACAGCTTCCCTTTAGGTGTGTGTAATCCTTGGGAGCTCAAGCCAGACTAAATACCAACAGTGCCCATACTGCCTTGTGAGTGGTTGTGTGGAGCATGGAGTGCTTACATTGCAAAAGCTTTCCTGCAGTTTTTAGGAGGAGTAGAAAGGAGAAGAAGCATGGTATTTTAAGCATTTCATAAGCCAAGATTCCCTCATGTGGCTGGCAGCTCTTCCTGAACCTGAGAAGTTCAAACTTAGCCACGTGAATGAGCACTAACTGGGCTTCTCTTTGGCTCTGTGATTTCCACAAAATTCTATGTTTCAGCTTTTCTAAGCATCCCTTCCCTAAATACCAGTTTTAAAAGCTGTCAGTTAAAGCCAGTTGCAACCATAAAGAAAACATTTTGCGAGTTGTTTCATCAGCCTTTCTCATCCACGTGACGGGCAAGATGAGCTGGCATTTTTAAAGCTTTTTATCATGTCCTTGTTCTTTTAATAAGAAAGGACTACGTCCTTGTCCATCTGCTTCTAAGCAGTGGTACTTCCTTTTGAAATCCTTTAAAAATGTTGGTTTGTATCCCATGCCCTTGTAGAAGTTTTGTAAACTCTTTGGGAATTATACTTTCAGCACAAGCATACACAAGTGAGTGATGTTAAATTCCAGATTTTCTATACCTAAATAGAGAATTGGAACTTGGTTGCCTCATGATTATTTTTGAGTAGTACCTTTTTGCCTGCTATTGCCCAGTACAGAAGCTGGATATACGTAGCATGGATGCATTTCAGTGAAATTCAAAAAATGAGCCATGTGAGGTTTACTTCTCATCCTTTCATTAAATATTTTATTGTATTTTTGATCGTTTCGAAGGGAAGCAACAACAACACTGCACCAGGCAAAATTACTGGACACATACTTAAGTAGGATATAAATAGGTGTGTGAGTCAAGGTGTAGCTTAACACATCAGCTCAGGGCTTTAGAGCAATGGTTCTTTTTCTGTACTTGGGGCTTTCATTACTGCAACTGGAGCTTTCTTTTCCCACAAATGGGCTATGAGAGAGTGGTGGAGGCATTGCCCAATTTAGCTGCTCTTTTTTTTCCCTATGCCTCTTTTCTCCCCTTAAGGCTAGTGTTGCACTTACAGATTTAACATGAAGTCTGAAAGCTCAGTGTAAGTAGGGCTTTCACTTATGGAAGAACATCTCTAAGCTAAATTCATTTGCTTGTTTGTTTGTTTGGTTGGTTTTTTTTAAAATTTTCATGAGAGGCTTTATTTACAAGACAAAAAAAGAAGATGGAATAGCAAACTAATTCTCAGTTTCACTGTGCCCTTAATACACTTTTTGAGCTTTGCTTAGTGGAAAGCACGCAAAAATAAAGGCACTAAAATTAAGACTGTGATGTGTACAAGTGTATGAGTGAGTGAGAGGACAGTACCAGAGAAGGTGGACTCACATATGGTCATTTTCAAGCTTCTGGAATTTTTTGGTCTTTCCCCCACTATATATTCTGTTCAAAAGCAGTAGCAGCATCACTATTGCTGAGCAGGTCATGATTTTGGAGACAAACTTGGAAAAGCTCCAGTGTATCTGCCACTCTAATTTATACCTATGAGGATTAAGATGTCCAGTAAAGCCGTGAAAATGACTAAGTGTATTCCCACTTGATCAATTACAGCGTCTCCTAGGAAAACAGAGGGGTAATATCTGCACATATATATTTAATAGGCGTCATATACAACCTGGGAAATATGCATCAGCAGTGTGTATACTAATTTAATAAGTCAGTCAATGTTTTCATTAAAATCAGCTTTAGAATGTCAGGCAAAGCAATAAACACAAGCTAATTTGCCAGTGGGTCAGACACTGCCCTTTTGCTATAGCTGAGGTTTCTGTAGCCATGTCACTTGTCACTTCTTTGACCTGAGCTGAGCTGAGGGTAACGAGTGTAGTAGAAAGACACAACTGAATCCTTTGGTAAAGTCAACTGGAGTAGCTTCCTCTGCTGCACTGACAATTATTTCTGCAGGTGATTCCAGATGTGATCTGGAATCTGCTGCAAAGCATTTTTGTTTTCATGCAGTTTTCATTTCTCATCTACACTGCTCTTACTTCCCCTCTGCTACTTGGAGGAAAGAAAGATTTTGTGGGTTATTTTTTTTTTCAAGTTTCTATTTTTTAAAACCACATCTAAAGAAATTAAATTATCGTGCTTTAGACAAAATTGAGATGCTAGACATTTTTTTCTCTTGTCGTTTCTTCTTCATCTACTTTTTAAGAAAGAAGAAAAAAAACCTTTAAAACTATACTTTACTCGTATCACAAGAAGCATTAAATAATTTGGTAGCTGCTGCCTCTTTCCATATACCAATGACAGCTGCATAATTCATGTGTAGCAAGTTATTCAGCCACAGAAAAAGAGGGCTGCAGAAGAGAAGGTGGTAAAAATTTTTAAATTTTTTTTGTAAGTTGATATTATTGCATTGGAGCTAAACTATCTCCATTTCCAATTCAGCAGATTGGAAAATGACAACAAAAGTAGTAGATTTCAGTAGCCAGATTTAACATTTTCATTATGTTTTCAGCCCTTGCTAAATATGAGAACTTCTAACACTGTAATGTTGATACATCATGCTTCCCTTTGTCTGTGAGTTACTAAATTGTGGTTGCAGAAAGCTGAGATATTCAATATAATTTTTGCAGTTTAAGGCTTATTGTCTTTGTCTTGAATGCCAAGAGACACACAGTGGTGGAACTCTGTTAAGGGTCCCTTAGTGGCAGGAAATGCTATCTGAGCGATGGAAAAGACACATTATTAGTCTGGCCTCCTGCACAGTGGGATACACTACAGCAGAAAGTTACTGGATACAGCTGGTCAGAAAAGGTTTGAGTTTCAAATATTTCCCCAAATCCTTGCCAAGATTCCAGAGCGAGATGCAGTTCCTATCATTTACTTAAAATGTGGAAAATCCAGACAAACACAAGGTTTTCATTCTTTTTGTATAAATCATTCTCTGTCAGTAACTTTAACAGAATCAGCCTTTATTTGTGACGTGATCAGTGCTCGGTGGTACAAGTGAGGGGACGTCCAATGTGGGTGAAATGTGGCAAATCTGAAAGCTGGGCACAGAATCACTAGCTGGGAAGAGACCTCCAAAGGTCACCTCCTCCAGCCTCCCACTCAGAGCAGGGCTAGAAAGAGCACGGCTGTTCAGGACCCTGTCTGCTCAAATTCTGAGCATCTCCAAGGTTATAGGCACAAAAACTTCTCTGAGTCACCTGTTCCAATTTTGAACACCCATATGTTTAAAAAATAAATTGAAAAAATTCTTGTGTTGAGTTTGAATTTTCCATGTCTATCAACTTGTGTTTGTTTTCTCTTGTCTTTCCACTCTGTGGAGCATCACTGTGCACATCTGAGAAGAGTTTGGCACCATCTTCTCTGTACCCTTAGGGGTGCCCTTGAGGTTTTCTGTCTTTAAGGCTGAACAAACCCAGTTCTCTCAGCCTTTCATGTTCCAGCTCCTGACCACCTCAGCATCTGCCATATGGCCAAGCTAGGACCATATCAAAGTAAGAATTTTGTGTTGCTTGTGTCCAATCCCCTTTCATCTGCAATTACCAAATGTCACAATTTGTCTTTTTCAACCTCCTGGATCTGTAAACACACAACTGTGGCAATGTTTTTTAGCAGAGAACAGTCCTGAGGATGTCTATAAAAGGTCAACACAAACTTAGAATTATTCATTCATCTATTTATAAATTCTGTGACTCTAAATGTATGTGAGAGAAGCTGCTTTAGGGTGTCATGCCAAACTTCCCCTGCGGACACACTTGAAGAGAGGTCTAATGGTATGGCTACAGGATAATAATTGTCATCATTTAAAGAACATTACCGCCATGTAAAATGAAATGGGATTTTAAATTAATTTGCTACTTTTAAGGCAGAACCTTGCTGGTTTGTTTCTTTTTCATAATTTTTTTAAATGTAGGGAAAAAAAGAGTACAAGACCAGATGCTTTTCTAAGGCTGACTCATTCAGTGGCAATCTCTGATGTGAAAGAGGTGTTTTGCCATGGTCTATTGGACAGAATGAAGAACAATGCCCTCCCCAATGTCATTGTTCACTGATGTATTCAGTGATTGCTACTTTTTGATCGAGAATGTGTTCAATCATGTACGAGGCAGAATTTCATCTCTCTGAATGAGCTGTTGAAGTGGAGGTTTTCTGTTTAGCCCGGTTCAAGAGCAAGTCTCCAGGGCTTTCAAAGAATGATTAAAGTGGGTATAAAGAATCTTTGTATTGGAGAGTGATCTTCCTGCCCTTTTATGAAGTATTGGAAGAATAGTCTGCAAAGCAGACAAACTGAGGTGAAGATTATACTGTGAGTCCTAGAATACACATCCTGAAAGCCCTAAACTGCTCTAGGGAGAGCTGATGTTGTGGAATCTCTACTCTGAATTGATAGACAGCCAGACATATGCACTGATTAGGTAAAACTTGAAAATCCATCGGCTAAAACCTTATCAATTACTAGTATTGCATTTGGGGAAGTACGCATGAGTATCGGATACATTTTCACACACCTTTGTTTTCCACATGCTAATGGAAGGCATTTCATTAAAGAAAACATAAAAATATATTTTCCACAAACTTTCCTGTAGTCAAGTCAAACCTACCTGTTTTGTCTTCAGTTTCAGGCCTGAATTTGTCTTTCTAAATACAAATGCTAACTTCTTTTGGGAGGCAGTTAGAAAACAAATGTTACCTTGCATTTAATTATACATTTATGTATAAAATGACAAGAAATTTACATGTAGAAATTTCAAAGACACATTTTTCTACACCTGAATTACATGAAGGTCTAAGTTGTTGTGGAGATGCTCCACCTGGACAACTCACAGATACATTTTTATTCATACTTGGTTACCATGATTACTGCTAGAAGAAGTAACTTTTTCAAGTGATTGTCTGAAAACAAAAAGTAGAAATACATCATAGATACTAAAAAAGGGAACTAGATTTTTGACCTGATTTGGTCTGGATTTGTTGTGATGAATTAGTGAAGAGTGCTGCAGCTTCTTTTATCTTATGAGGTGTTCTCATGCCCAGTTAATTGGACACTGAGTAGAAATTTGGATGAAAGGATCTAAGAAGGAATCAATAACAGGGCTGGGCTTTCTTTTTTTCCCTTAGTTAGTTGTCCTACATTGAAATGAAAAGTTACCAAGCTGATAGTCTGGTGTGCACTCAATTGTCCTTAATTGACATGCGGGAAGGATTATGAGAAGAAAAATAAGAATTCTATTCCTAAAATAAACTTCAACATTTACGATTTTTCTGAGGAAATGAGAGGAGAAAGGGAGTGTTTATGACTCATTCACCTTGCTCTTTCTTCACTCAGGTCTCATGTTCATGTTTCTAAGTATGGTGAGAGAAAAGTCTTTCTTCACTTGCAACTTTGTGACAATTTTACTTGCAGTAAACATTAATATATGAGCTTTACAGGGGGTTGGTGATACCTGGAAATTGTGTACACTGTGTGTTACTGGGTCCTGCACAGAGGTGCAGTGTCTGCAGACTGTATGTTGGGTGAATTGTTCTGCTCCTATCTGTGCCACCATCTGCAATCTACCTTTTCTTTCTTTTTTTTTTTNCTCTTTTCTTCCCCTAACCTCTAAAAAAATTGCTGTGGAAAATCAAGGTAGAATTCATAAAGTTAGAGTGCACTATTTCTCACAACTTGGATAATGAACAGAGTTTCAGCTTTCAGGAGTGCCTGTATTTTTTCCCATCTTCCATTTATTTAAATTATTAGGCAAAAAAACTTGGGCCAGTACCAAGGCTTTCATCTACTGAGCTTTGTCTCATTTGTGTCCCCAGAAACTTCTCTGAGAGAGCAGAAGCACTAAATGGCTCTTTCTTCCGCAGATATCCTGAGGGCAAAGCTGGGGGTGGCTCTGCTGCCTGCCTGGGAGGCAGGGATGGCTGGCTCAGAAATAAGATATTGTAGCCTTCTAGCCAAGAAAAGTTGCCACAGCAATGATGATATCATGGATAGAATTTATGGACTGTTGTGTGTTTATCCCCTGTCATTGCTAAGAAGTGCAAGCGAGGGAGCAAAACTCCCGTCAGCCACAGCATCTGTTCAGCTTTAGAGCACAACTTCAAAATTAGACCCTGTGTTTGCAAATCCAGTGCCATGCAAAAAGCGCCATCTGGCCTAGATCTATTTCACAGTAAATTCGTTTATTTTGTGAAACTGAGGAGAGACAGCCCAAAAAATTACAAGGCATTTGCACTGAGAATTTACAGTGGTTGATATAGACACAAGAATCACCCAATTCTGTGCAATAGGACAGTGCAAACCAACGCACTAGAACACACTATGACTCCAGAATAATCTCAGCAAGAGGGGAGAAGAGGAATCCCTGTTGGGCTTTTCTAAAGTTTTAACAAAGTATAAAGTTGTTTGAAGAGGAGATGGATTTCTATAGGCTATAATAAAATAAGACAGGAGTCCTAAAGTATCCTAAAACCACGCAATTAAACTATATGCCAGAGCAAATAAAGACAGAATATTTCTGGAAATAAATGTCCTTATTTTACCATCTGTAACACCTGCAAGATAGATCAATTGCTTTGTGGTAGGAAAAGAATTTTCAGGCAGCACAGAAGTAATCTCTGATCCAAAACCACCTGGCAGTATCAAAAATCTGTCTCAATTGGTCAGTAATTAGATCCTGGTGATAAGAACAGCATCTGGAATATTGAACAGGTATCATTTATGTGATGCCTTTTGAGGGACTTCAGACATATGACAAGAACCTCAGAATAACAATTATTCTAAGCTACACTTATGGAAGAAGGTAAGAAACTTAAAGTGGTGGTCAACTGTTTGTCTGAATTCTACATGCACAAGTGAGAAAACCCAGAGAGAGTATTCAAGTATACAGACCCAAAGACCAACATAATTGGAGTGAAGAAATAATATTCAAATTATCACTCACAGAGTATTGCAGACTTAGAGATGTTTTGGCTGGTAGTAGAGCAATGCTTAAGGAGACAGCCTGGAAGCAAACTGATATAAACTTGGCATTTTTCAAGTGAAGCCCTGAGAGATACCAAAGGCAGCTGTGCTGAGAGGAGAAATTGTGCCTGGTTGTGCTCCTGGTGTGGGACAAGTTGAGCTGTTCTGGAGCTTGGTGGCTGTGCAGCCTCATCCCAAGTTAGCAGGATGGATCTTGAAGATGCCTCTGCTGAGTAAATCTAACTGGCCACATTGTGGTTTTGAGGGGCATGGCACTGTCATGAGAGGAAAATCACATGCCAAAGTAAGAAATGTTCAGCTTCTACTTTCCAGAGAGAAAGTAGGATCTATGAATTAGTCACTTCTGCATATCTGAGGAGCCACTCCAGGAGCTCCTCTCTGTGCTCCAGGCAAACAGACAAACCCCTACTAACAGCATGTGGGGAAGTTGGAGTAAAATTAATTTATGCAATCTGAGATTTTTGAGAAATGAAGATTTCTTTAAAGCAGGCCAGGCAGTAACCTCAGCAGAAATCACAGAGTAAATGCATGCCTTGGATCTGGGGCAGAGTGTTCTGCAATGAAACGAGGACTGTATTTACAAGTTAGATACAAGCACCTAAGAACAGGCATTAATCAGAGGAATTTGAATAAAGTGGTTGATAATGGGAAAAAAACTTTTCCTCTGCAGCTCCCTCTTAAATTTCAGGGACTTTTAAGTCCTGCTAAACTTCCTCATCAATCAGACATGAGACATGGAGATAAGGGGCTCACTTTTAATTTTAGGTTGCCGTGTTTTGAGTTTCTGTGTTCAGACAACGCAGCGCTGTGCTGCTGCCTGGCTTCAGTGAAATGCTGGAAAAGGAAATGGAAAGGGGGTCTTACCAGCACCGAGAATCTAACAGCCGATGGAAAAGGCAAAAATAACAGGAGGGCATCCAGAGCTTGAAATGCTTGTCCAGTGTCAGATACACAGACTGACTAGCCAGTAAATCAAATGACAGATCAGTGGACAAAGGAACTGTTCAGGAGATGCAAATCAGGTTACTTAGAACCTGGAGTTCTTTTCTGGAGTAGTTCTTTTGATGTTAGTAATTTTATCATTTTCTATATGTGAATCACTGTCTCTGCTTGCTCATTGCTAAGCAGCAGCAGCAGAGAGCATGGCACAGTATTTGTCAATACCCCTACACAGCGGGATCAGGAAGCCAGGGGATTCCTGGAGAATTCCCTGGCAAATGTCACCTGTGCTCATCCCTTGCAAACCGAATGATGGCGAGTGAGCTCCTGGCACAGAGCAGAGTCCTGCTCCTCACCTGGAGTACTGTATATAGAAATCAGAAAGAAAAAAAAGTCTACTTAAACAATCTTAACACCCAAGGAATTTTTTTGAAGTGGCACCCATTTTACATTTCAAAAACTTACTAGTAAAAAGAAGTTTGTTCCCAAGATTTATGGGGAGTCTTATATTCATATATATATATACAATTATTCTAGCTTAAGGTTGTGAAGGATCTGGTCTTATTTTTTCATACAATGGGTCTTGCTTATGGCAGTTTTAAAAAATTTAAATAAGATATCAATTGTGTTACATTAAAATGATAATTTTTTCATTATAAATTAAAATTTCAAGTTGTGGTAGCAATTTTTTTCCACTTTGTTTCTATAAAGCTCAGACCTAACAATTTTAAATCAAGCAATTTAAAATCATTGATGTAATTCACTCTCTTACTGTTTTGGGTCTTTCAGGACAGACAGGAATAAAAAGCAGTTTTTTTATGAGAGGAATATTTGAAAATGTTTGTATGTGACTGCTTGGTGAGGATCTAACAGTTTACAACATAAAAGAAAGAGAAAAAGTCTTGCTGCAATGTCGTGGCAAAACTTTTAAAGACAGAGTGGTCGGGGTATGTAAAACTGCAGTTTCTATAGTAACAGGATTTTAGTCCTTTATAAATGAATGTGGAGAATTTGGACATGTACAATCTGAAACTCATCACATTCATCACGTTCCCAAAAATTTGGGTTACAACAGAATGGGAAAAGCCCAGTCTTCAATAGCAGATGCAGAGGGGGTGGAAAGGGATTAATTATGTGTAAGAGAAAATAGGTATTTGTGCAGAGAGTGGATTTCCCCAAAGAGGACTCCCGGGTTCATTGATGGAATCAACAGACTCGTAGGTAGGATCCTTGGAATATCCTGTAGAGAAAGAAAAGGACTCAGATACCCATTTAATACCCACAAAGAAAACTAGAGAGGCATGGAAAACACAACTGTTCTGAAGCTTGCACTCGGTGTGTTTTGGATCTACATTTATCACCACTAGGTTAATTTTAAAGGAAAGGATGTGTCCTCCTCCTCTGAACCTTTTGTAGCCTGGGTCAGGTGAGTTGAGGTTTATTTTGTTTTGTTTTGTTTACGTTTTCAAAGAGTAGCATTTGTTACATTGCTCACATTTCCTCCTGGGGACATAAGGAGAATAAAAGTGTGGGATTTTTAAGGGTTGTCAGGTGTCCTGTTCAGTAGATGTATTTAATAAGTGTTAGATAATAGCAGACAGTGATATGTAAGCTACATAATGAAGTTAGGAGCCTGAAGCTCTGATTTCATAATAAAATCTTCATGATAAATGGCTGTTACAAAGTCTGCTGTGGCTGGAGTCTGCTATAACTTTATAAAGCAGGTCTGAGAACAGAAGTCTGTTCTGTCCCAGATTTCCTTATGCTCCGGGAACCTGAATTTACAACAGTTCCTCTGTCTAAAAGGGAGAAAATAGTAACCCTAGAACACAGGGTGCTAAGGAAATAAATGTATGATAGATTCCGAGGCACTCCAATAACACGCTCACATAACATGTTTAAGGCAGTTTAGGTGAGCTTAGGGACACCCTAAAATAAATGTAGCTCCAGTTTTTTATGCCTTGCAAGTGTTTCCTGTTAATGGAAACATAGCTATGCATACTATAATGGTAAAGCACTGTGTAACGCTATGGAAGAAAGGAAAGAAAATTAAATTCATTT
This sequence comes from Oreocharis arfaki, assembly GCA_013398015.1. Lineage (NCBI taxonomy): Eukaryota > Metazoa > Chordata > Aves > Passeriformes > Paramythiidae > Oreocharis > Oreocharis arfaki. The sequence continues at coordinate 607,956 of VZRR01012727.1, forward strand.
TCCTATTCACTGAGTTCACCAAAGAAGGAAGAGAGAGGAAAGGAAAAATAATGCTTTTAATTTTCTTCTTATGCTCTCTATTCTTTCAAGTTACAGATGTCTTGTGTTTAACAGGAATCTGCAGTAAAGGAGGATGAAAGAGAGTCACATCAGGAAAGGCACGAATGCATAGATTTAAAGGGCATTATTTTCTAATATGATTATTTTCTAATCAATCTGTTGAACTTAAAACCAGGGTTTCATCGAGTGGATTTTCATTTAACACTCAATTAACAAGCAGTGGCATTTCAGAAACTTGTAACTTTTCCTGCTCATTTTCCCTCCCTTCAGAGTTTCACAGTGTGAATGAAGTGTGTAAACTTTTGTCAATAAAATAGCACTTGAGAGCTCAGGGGGAGTTCCTCGTGCACGTTGGCTGCTGGGAATCTCCATAAAGAGCCATGCAGGAGAGGAATGTTAATGCCAAGCTTCAACCCAACAGCAGCATTGCAGTGATTTGTCTCAGGAGCTGTTGGGATGACTTGCCATGGGTGAATAATTAAAAGCAAGCGTTAATTGGACAAACTAATTGAAGAGCAATGCTCATTATTTTGGACATCTGACCAGTGACATCTAGTGACACACGGACCACCGGCCTTCCTCTCTCAAATTCTTTCTCTGGACTTTCTCTGGATATAGCAGCCATGATTGGTGCTCGAGTGCTCATTGTGGACTGTGAAACTTGGAGCCAAATTAAAAATTTCCTTGAGTAGATGGAATATTTTAGTTGTGCATTTACTAAAAGAAATTTGGAGATTTGCAAATCTTTGCTGTAAATTGGAAAAAAGAAGAGGAAATTAATTCCCTTGCTAGCCATTTAGATAAGATCAAGGAAGGTTTAAAGTAGTGATAAAAGCCGTTACCAGCAGTTGTATTGTGACAATACAGTCTCTTAAACCTCAGTATGACTGGAATGAAAAGCTGCAGATAATAAGGATGCTCTCTGTCACCATAAAGAAGGAATATGCTGACAATTTTACGGAATTCAGGCTGACCGCCTATCAGCTAAGGAATGAAATGGGTGTTTTAAATCAGCGTTACATTTATGTAGGTACTTAATTGAAGATTAAAATTGCTGCTTGTTCATTAAAAATAATGTACAGACTGTGCTCCCTAAGTATTTTGGGATGGATCTTTCCAATTTTTCCTGTTCACACTTTTCTCTGTGTATAAATAGAGTACATAATTATAACTTATGCTAAGTGGCTCAAGTTTCAGTTATCTGGGGATCTCAGCTTTACTATCAAAAGGGAAATACATAAAGATGATATAGGTCTGAGGCATGGAACATCCAAGTAAGTATTTTAAAAATAGAATCAAAATTAAAATTTCTAATTAAAACAAACTATTTTTGAAGGGCTTGAGAAGAATTCAGTCAATGTAGGGTCTGATCTAAGGGGCAGCATCTTCTGTCTTATCTTTCTGAATGCCCTAGAAACTAATGCATCTTATGGATTTATTGAGATTTCAAATAATAATGAATACTTGAAGTCGAAAGACTGCAAATATTTAGTCACTCTGACAAAAAAGCCTTGTAAGAAATAATAAAAAGTGGACAGATGCTATACTAACACATGTAAAATCACTATTTATGAAGTACTGCTAAAGATTACAGTATTAAAGAGTTGAATGCTGTACAAACTCTTCGCCATCTTGACCCAGCAGCAAGGAAAAAAGTAGGCAAAGGGAGATAATAGAGCTGGAAAACAATCAAAATGAAATGTTTGGCAGGTGTTAGTCCAAGAGGCTCAGGCACAATGACGAGGTCTAGAGCACAGGTATTGGTGTTCCTCCCACTCCCACTCCTTCTGAGCCTCTGAGAAGGCTCCAGCTCTGCTGCCTGCCGCGTTCAGACGGGGGCCATGAACTTAGGTATATTGCTGTTCTAAATCAAGTGATATGGAGTATTTGAGAATGGCTTTCTCTTAATCTTTCCTATTTAAAGTGCTCCACTTTGCAAAAAATAATGAATTATTCATTGGACAAGAAAAATAGAGAAAGTAAGAACTCTGAACCGAAGCATCAATTATTCATGCAACTTTAGATCCCATGACTTCGAGTTGAGAGGTGAATAGTAGTCAAAAGTTTTTGATAAAAATCTTCTCAAGGATTAACTTTTTCATATCTTTGTCCTAATTGCATATATTAGATGTGAAAATTATCTCATTATTTGGACAAAAAAAGGCAAGATCATATAGTAAAGTATACTTTGGTATTGTCACTTTCTGCACTCTTCCCATAAATGTGCTTTTTACTCTATTTTATTCTTAATAGTATTAAACCTCTCTATGTGGACTGATCATTTCCCAAATTCCTGTACATCATTTAATAATTGAGGTTTTTTCCCAGCTATGGACATTACAAATTTAACTGTATGGTTGGCTTAAAGCTTTGAACCTGGACTAGATCAAACCTTACAAAAAGTTTCTTTAATGGGAGAAAAAGAACTCTGGAAATCATCCACAGCTGATCATTTGATTAAGGTCTTGTTTTTCACAGGCTCACTGCAGTTTGCCAGCACGACCGAGCCCCACGGAATCTGTTAGCCAGGATATTACAAACAGAGTCAGTCCCTCCAGTCAGTCTCATTGTATAAATTTACCATTCCCTTATGCTGTGGCTTAGTTTCCAACCCAAATGTGGTGTGCAGGGGAAGTTCAAATGACGAATAGTTTTGTGATGTGATCTTTTGAACACACACCAACTTTCTGCATGTGTTTTTGTAATACTGGTACAACACTCTGTGACTTAAGAAGGATTAAAAATGTATATAAATATATGTTAGTAGTAGCACAACATCTGTAAAATGTTAATTCGTGTTTTAAGGTGCATTCACAGAACATTATGAATGTTAAAGAGGTGACAGTAGATATCTCTATAAAATATTAATTGTGCATTCTGGATTTAGCTGTAAGCTGCTCAAGAGCCATCAACAGAAAGTGAATAGAGTTATCAAGGTTACAGTAAGCTGTTCATAAAGAAATGTGAAAGCTTAAAATTAAGTATTGGATGTGATGACAAAAAGTTGACAAGCTACAGTCATACAATAAACTGCAGTCTGATCCAGAATAGCCCCCTGAGGTGTTCCATCTTTCTTTGAAATATGGCATAAGGAGCACTTGTATCAAACTTTCAGCCTTTGGAGCACAGCAAAATAAAATCACATCCATCACAAATCCCCTAATGAGTCTTTGAGGAAACATATGCAGTGAGTTTGAAAACATAATTTTGAAAAATCAAGAATTATTTCTGCTGTTAAATGGCTGATTGGTGTCCTACACATCGTTGTGATACTAACAAAACAATTCAAAATACAGAATTTTTCAAATGTGAATTTATGTCTTCTCTTTATCTAATTCTGATGAATAAGTTTTAGATATCAATTTTCTAACTCTGTATAAACTAATTCTTTTTGCTCCTTCAAACAAGCAATACAAATTGCAACATAATTTGCTATTCTTAAATCTTTCTTTCAGTTTTCCTGACTTGAAAGTGATAGGCTGTAGAGGAATTTCAGATATAAATATTAAAGGAGCAGTGTTAAGATGAAAAGAAACGGTAATATCAGTTCATATTTAATTAGGAGACAAACCCAGCCCTTGTTATACACACACATAACCATGGTTTAGTGGAGGGCTTGGCAGGGCTGGGTTAATGCTTGGGCTCTGTGACCTTGGAACTCTGTTTTTCCAACCTAACCAATTCTGTGATGGCAGTTCAGGAGCAATACTGACAGCAGACTCTGGCCTTGGAGAATACTTCTGACTGTATTGCTCTGTGTGCTGTTCTGTAGATTCTGTGGTCTCCTGGGAATCGAAATGTTGTTGGTTTCTGTGAAGAATTGATGGCTTGGTAACATCAGAAACTGAATTTTTGCTTAAAAATCCTCAAATGGTCAAATTTGGTCAAGCTGTAGGGAAAGCTTGGCTGTACTGTCCCACCAATGAGCTCCAAACCACAGCAGGGAGGACCATCACTGAGAAAAACAGGAGATCAACTTCATGTCCACTGAGCTTTTGACACGTCTGCAGAACTTCCATTACACTAGCAAAATGACTGGGAAATCATCAGCAGAGTCTGATGTGTATATTCTTGTCCTGAAGAAATACAAGTGTCAGAAATACCATCAAAATATTCGAAGCAGGTAAGTGTCCCAAATCTCCCTGAAATCCAGAGTGATCTGGACATCTAATTTTCCTGGACTCTAGTAAAACTTTAAAATCACTTCATATACTTTATCTTAGATAAGTCTTTCTTATTTCTTGCTGTTACAAATTAAAAAGTCATTGTTGCAGCACTGTTAAGATTGCCTTGTTTTTAAATCTGTATTGTTCTGTAAAGCTGGTTGGCTATAAAGTCCCAGAACATTTACCATCTTTTCTTCTTTCTGTGGATGCATTGGGAAACTGGTAACATTTGTAGAGGAGCTGGACAGCCCAGCTCTTCTATAACATCCAAATCAAGAAGTCCTTGAGATGAAAATTTTTGGAGTTTGGGAAGCACCTATGTATCAAATACAGTTCTTCCATTCTTTTATCTTCTGGGATTTTTTCTTGTAACTGTAAAGAGGTGATTTTTGATGTTAATTGAACCTTTGTTTTGGCCCAGCAGGATTATTATTGTCTTCTTCCCTTTTGTTCTTCTTGCATCTACAAATACAAGGAATTTTTAAAAAGAACATTCCTTCCTGGCTGTTTAATTCACCATCCTTATTGCACACACTGTAGGACCAGAGTGTTACCTGAAGTACTAAATGAAGGAATTCACCATGACTTTCAAATTTTCTCTCTCCTGTAATGATTTAAAATTTCTTTTTTTTTTTTTGGTAGCAATGTTTTTGGTTTTTTCCCACCTAAAATCATGCAGCTAGCAAAACCTAAAATAACAATAAACTGTTGGGGATCTGGAGCAGGATTTGGATTCACATCAGCTGATGTAAATCCTTACAGCTCTGTAGTCTTCAATGGATATGCACCTACAGTCCTGACAGGGACATCCTGTTTATGTTTGCTTAATGGGATGTACAGCTTCCAGGAGGAGAGTCTCTTCTGCTCTGAGTGCCGTGGTTGTTTCCATCCTGCTGAAATGTTCATGAATGATACTCAATTAGAATTACTTTGCTTAATATGTGCTTCAGCTGGTAATTGCCTGGCATAGAAAAGGTGTCATACAATTGCTTCCAGGCACTATTTCCAGGAGTACTTTAATATTCATATTAATTAGTAAAGAAAGAATTTCTTTAAAATATATATTTTAGTGTCTTGATCTGTAACAACAGTGGGCAAGTAATCTGCCTGGTTTTAAAGGTAAATAGTGAACTACGTTCCTATTCTGTTAAACTCACACAGACAGGCCCTTAGCTTCTCCAACAAAATCATATCAATTTTCTGATTGTTTTGATTGCTTATTTGCTCCAAAATGACCTTCAATAAGCATTGCTTTCCTTCCCATCTACTCAAACAGAAAGAGGGCAGTAAAAACATGGCTGTCAAATATCTGTCACAACAGATTTATTGTACTGCTTCAACCTGTTGAGGTAGTTTTTTTTTCTCCTTCTCTCCTATAATCTGACCCAGGGGTTAAACTCTCAAGCATAATATTTTTTTTTTCCTTTTTCTTCTTGACAACTTACATGAAACAATACAGGTGTGAGTCAAATCTCTGGGGTACTGTCTGAATGAGTATGAAGCTTCTTACTGCTGGTGGAACTGGCTTTAAAATTTACCTGGCTCCAGATATTTTCCTCAGTTGATTAAAAAAACCCAGAGCTAAATCCCATTTTATCTCATGATTCAAGTCTGTAACAAAATTGATGCTTCACACAGGATTTGCTAAAATCACAACACGTCTTGAGCTGAATTTGCAATCCAGCCCAAGTGGGATAGATCTTGGGAGCTTTGCCTGCCCTTCCAGCCCCTCCTCTGTCAAGTAGGCCTGGTGCAGAAACAAAGCTCTGCCAGATTAGCACTGGAAAATCTGACTAAAATCCTTACACTAGTGTATAATTTTTCTTTCCTCTAGAAACCCAAGATAACATAGTGAAAGATAAACAAAATCCAATTGAAACAACATGGTTGTGTTTACAATTGACTGAAATCTACTATTATTCTTTCTTAAATTTTGTTCAGCTACGATCATCAAGTGTTTATAAAATACAGCTCCTTCTGAGATGTAAATTTAATTCCATTTTCCCTTGTTCCAAGCATCTATTGCATTTAGTAACTGCTAAAGACTGTCAATCTGCAGAAACTCTTGTAAAACTGTTATTTGATTTCAAGGAGAATGCCAACATAGGGTACAGACACCAGGGGTCACTACCACAGCTACCTGGGGTAGCCCAGCTGCCACATTGCTGCAACTGGCAGAAGTTGTTTTGCAACGTGCTAAACCACACCACAAAGTGCTCACTAGTGGGATCTTCCAAAGACACAATGGCAGGCAGCAGTGAAAGTCTGAGTTCACATTTGCACCTTTGATATTCTTTAGAATGATTCTAGAATGCAAGGGCTACACGGTGAGCTACCGAGAACTGCTCCATTTTCTTCACTGGTTTGCTGCTCTTCCTCAGCAGCCAGTAACAATCTGCCTCTGAGAGACCAATGCTTGGGGTTCTTTTTCGCTAATGGAAGTGTTTCCAGTAAGTACAAAAAGGATAATGGTGCCAGATGGCTGCCATATGATCGGATTTCTGAGAACATGATTGCCCTTTCCAACCAGATTTTGGAAGAAGTGCCAAGTGCCAGTTTGTCCAGGATATTGAGAGCCTGGATGGTATCTGGAAATTTAACAAATTGTCAGCTGACAGTGCACTCCCCCAGTGCATGTGTAACACAACCAGTGTACTGTAGTGTGCACTTGGAATGAAAGGGAGCTTGTAAAACAGAGTTACAGAGCAGAAAAGAAAAGGGGAAAACAGCAACGTAGGTGGGAAAGCAAATCCTGACCTTCTAAGATAACAGGGATTAGGTAAGATGCTTCACCTAGCCCCAAGAATGGACAAAGACTATGATCAGCATGAGATGCTTTAGCACTGTTCAGGTGGGCTGGTGAGCCCTTAGAAGAATAATAATGTATACTTGTTTCAGTGATTTTATACAAGGTTTTGCGCTTTAAAGAAGTGAATCTTTGTGTTTCAGAAAAGCTGGCTCATACCACATGAAATCATAATGAATCTCTTCTAGGGCCTAGTCTCTGTAAGAACCTGCTGAGCAGGCTTTACGAGGCACCAGCTATCCTGGAATGAGTGGCAGGAAAGCTGCCAGAGCTCTGCAAAGGCTCATTTACCCTACTGAGAAGCAACAGGGTTAATTAGCTCAGGCATTTCTTGTTCCTGAAGCAGGGACACTATTTCTGTCACCTGAACTACTTCTGGTGCTGTCCTGGGTGTGTGTGTGTTTCCCTGGAGGACACAGCTGGGCACGTTGCAGGGCTGCACTTTGTAGGGAATGAGTTTACATGAGAGCGAATAACTGCATTTTCATGGCAGAAGGAGGGGGCTTTGAGACCTGACGTGGGGGTGCACTGCAGGACCTTGGGAAAGAGAGCAATGCCATTGTCCTGGTGACTCTGCCAGCCCTGGGCTCGAGGGCTCTCTTACACCAGCGATTGCATTTTCTGGAGCTGTGCTCACATGCACTTTGCTCTCCCACTCCTCCCTTTCCCACCCCATTCCCTCCCTCCTGCGCTGGCCATATTGCACTGTTGGTGCCTACTAGAACAGTGAATCCTGTGTCTTACCAAAAGCTTCTGAACCACCAAAACTAATGGTAACCACTGATGATGGAAACGTCAATGAACCTAAAATTAAATTTGTTAATCCCATTAGGACCGCTACTCAAACATTTTTTACACACCTACATATCAAGTACAAATTAACTTTTAAAGTTAATTTTAAGTACCTTATAAAAGGTGTAATTAGAACAAGGATCATTAAGGTGGATTTGACAGCAATTTGGTTTGCTTTACTCACCCTTTAGAACTTCATGTAGCAGGTGGTAAATCTCAGTCTGTTTGTCTGTAGTGGTATTTTCTGCATTAGGAAAGATGCAAAGTAAATATTTCGAATCAACCAAACTTTCCAACTGCCACCTTGCCCCAAAACCAAATGTGATAAATAGATGTAGAAAACATGCTGACACATAAAGAAAATTGGAACTACAGGAAAGCTTAAGATGTAAACTGACGCAGTGTCTGAAAACTGCTTTAGTGCCTTCTGCTGTGAACTGCTTGTTTGCAAAGCCATTAATGCAATGTTCACTTGATTATTCCCAGGACTTCTGTACAGCACCAACACTGGAAATCCCTTTTTGTTGTTATTGGTATTTTGTGTTTTTTTTTTTTACTTGAGCTAGAATTTTAATTAGAATAATCTTGTTTGGAAGAATTGGTGCTCACATGTTGAAGCATAAAATTAGTTTTATATAAACTATGTAGTATATTTGATAGTGTTGTCAGAACAGCATTTTATGGAGTGTCCTTCATGAGGCAATTTGGCACACTATGCAGCACATGAAAATTTAGTGGGTATTTTATAGTACACAGAACCCAAGTAAGAAAGGAGGCAGAGATTTTAAGATAGATGGAGCTGCAGAAATAAAAGAGTTGCTATGAACTGTGCCAAAACAGGGTCAAGGGACAAACAAGGTCAGGTTTAGAGCAGAATTAATGGGTGAGAGAGGAGATGGATCTGAGATCTGACTTACAGCAAAATGTATAACCAGCTGAACAAATTGAAGCATTTTGCAGTGCTCTGTGTGTCAGCAACTTCCTTTTGCAAATCTTAGAACCATTTGTTTCTGAGAAACTCATGTTAAATCCTCTGCTAGGCTAAATAGTGCAGTTCCATGGATTGCAATGGGACTATTCCAGTTTGCCCACAGATGATCTGACTTGCAGTTTTTCCTGGTAAAGGGATCACGGACCCTTTTATTCTACGAAAATGTCAACAACTTGCATCTCTCTCTTTCTTTCTCTCTCTCCATTTCACTCTCTCATACACACAAGCAGGGATAAAGGAGGCTGTTCTACTGAACATTTTCCTATCACCTGATTTACTCTAAATGATTAATAGAATTGTCATAAATCTGAGGTGTGAGAAAAACAGAACTAGATAGCTCCTAGCCGACTAATGCCTCTTGGAAGAGTTTTTGTCTAGAAACAAGGAGAGAGTCAGAGCAAGGTCAGTCTGGTCCAGCACTTTGTGGTTGTGATGGCGGTGACCAACCTCTGCAGGAACACAGGTAGACTACAGGCCTGAGCAAGCACACAAGCAGTGTGTCCTCTGAAAATTCTTCTACTTTTGAGTGATTTCTCAAGGCTGAAAAAAAAAAAGTGTTACATGTATCCTGAAGCAGAGATCTTCGTTTTCAGAAGGACTCCTGGAATTTCTTTAGTCGGTTTGTCCATTGTTTTTCAACCCATGTAGTATCTTAGCTTCTGCTGACTTCTTTGGAAAGAAATTTGGAACTTAACGACCTAACCCTAACCCTTAAATACATGTTATATGAAGAAATATCTCACCATTCTACACTTTGTAAAGATGATTGATCTGATCCCAGCCCTGCAAATTTATTTGATTTCTTCCCCTCTCTTTTCCTTCTCCCTTTGTATTGGAAGCAGCAGTGAACAATCAATGTCTATTCACTGTCTCCTTTCCACTCACAATATTACAGGACTCCCTCTATTCAGCCTTCAGTTGTCCCTTCTTCAAACAGAGAAATACTAATCTGCTCAGTTGCTCCTTTTACAAAAGCAGTTCCATGCATCTGATTCATGCACCTTTCCCTTAGAGCCTGTCCCTGTGCCTTTTCCATCCCCACAGTGTGCTTTTGGAGAGAAAGCAGGCTCTGATTTATGCACTGGCATCATAGCATTGTCTGTCCTAGTCTTCATTACTTTTCAATAGTTTCTAACTTTAGGTTCACTTTCTAACCACTGCTGAGCACTGAGCTGATGCTTCCACAGAGGTATTTGTTGTAATATGAGAACCTCATTCCTGTGTGACTGTCACTCGAAAGACTATAATTCCATAATAATGTTGGGATAGTTTTTCTCCTGGCTCTATAATTTTCTCTTACTTGCATTGAACTTTATGTGTGACTTTGTCACTAAGGAACTTTCCTGCCCAGGGTCCTCTGCAGTTCTTCAGCAGCATTGGCTTGACATGCATCTGTTTTCAGACACAGCACAGCAACACAACTCTAATAGGGGCATGCACCATCTTCTGGCCATAAAAATGACATATTGACATCTCCATTATGGGTACAAACACTACCTCCTGTTTGCTTCTTCTTTGGAGATTTTTTTATTTGACTGAAAAACATTAGTTCACAATGCAATGAATGCTTACCTGGATGCTCTGATCCAACAGTGTGACATCCATTGCAGGCGGTGAGGGAAATGTACGATTTCTCTGTGGAGCAGGGCTTCTTCCCCATGATTCTCTAGTCTCATAGCTAAAGCAAGAGCTGAGCAACTACAAAACCTGCGTTTGAATTCTGTAGTTCTTTGTTGTCCAAACTGTAGATAAATAATTCTCTCATCCTCTACTTTTTTCCCGTTTCTGAACACACGATCGTTTATCTGTGACTTAGTCTGAGGTCTTTACCAGAGCAAGCTTATCTTTGTTATTTATTTTACTATCTAATGAATGCATTTTTATTATTCTGTAAATAATAGGTGCTGCTGAAGCAGAAAGGCACTTGTTGCTTTACAGATATAAATTTTTGTTTTAGACGTGCATTCTCAACACTATTAAGACACAAAATGATGGAAGAAGCAAAAAGTATGATCAAGTTCAATAACTAGATCCTTCAAAAATAAAATACTTGAATAGTCTCCCTGCCCAAAACTTGGAATTTTTATTCTAAGGTAAATTACAAACAGCAGCTAAAATTCCGAATGTACTTGAAACCAAATTTAAAAATAATTGCTTTTTAAAGGAAGACATTTAACTTGGGCCTCATTAGTCCTGTTGTGATATTACTGGAAGTACTGATTGTTCTGTGGTGATTTTAATAGTATCACTTGATTTTGGCCTGATTTCCTAAGGAAATAAGTTAATCATCACCCTGTAAACTAAATTTGAACTTACTGTTGGCTTTAAAATATATTTTGGAATGGATTAATAATAATAATTTCCCATAAATTTTGTGAAATACCCTGGCGAACAACCTCTTTAAAGGAATGTAAGAGTTAAAACTCCCTGTATATTGTACACCACAGAATTCACATTAAAGAAAATTTGAGGAATGCCCAAATCTTGGATAGACCTTCATTTAAGTAGCTATTTTTAAATTTAAATTTTATTCCCTCTATTGATTCTGCAATATTAAACCCACCCCCCATAGCTTCCAGTAAATCTCTTAATTTTACTCTTATACTAGGATCCCATATTGGTTAATGAGAGATATCTTCACAATGCTTTCCTTAGTTACAGTCTTCTTATGAAACAAAAAGTTAGTCCTCTTATGCTCTGAAAAATCTTTCTCCATTTGTTCCAACACTCATGGAACAGCTTGTTACATTGCATATTTATTAAATATATAAAAGATGGGATGATTAAGTCAAAACGAAGCATCTTTTAAAAGTGTTTCTGCAGTTAGTCATGAAAATGACAAATAAACTGCTACTATGCTGAAAGGCACTGCAATAAAAATCTCTCCACCAGAAAATTTTCCAGCCACATTCTGCAATAACTTTGGCATTACTGGTCTTCTCTGCCCAAACAGCACCATTCTGGGAAGGGCAAATACTCCCCCTGAGTGTCATCAGTGGCTGGGTTAAATGTGGAGTAGAGAGACAGGAAACATGCATTCTTTTTTGGCTCAGGAAGAAGGAGGGCTGCAGAGAATTGGAGACGTGGAGAACATTGTTATTAAATACCCCTGAAACCAACTTTCCCTTGGAAGCACAAAAGATTTCTGTTTGCCACATGCTCCAGTGCCATGGCTCACATGCTGTGCTGCCTGTGACAACAGAGGAGGAGGAAACGTGGAAGCAGCAAAGTCTTACAGAGAAAACACAAGATGCCACTTTTGTTTTCTCATTAAAGTTTTAGTAGTTACAAAGATCACGAGACCCATCAAGGCAACGTAAGGAGTCGAATGACACAGGTAGAATCAACTTCTCCAGATCTTCAGGTACCTGGAGCACCAAAATTTTGTGCTAGATTTCATAACCAATGGTTTTACTTTCTAAGGTATTTTTATATCCTGTGTTGACAATGTACATTGAGTTTTCTGCTTTTACTTTTGCAGTAGATGAAAATGAAACAAGTTCAGCCTGAGCAGTTTGAATGAGGTCCCACAATAAATTTGCTTTGGGATCCACAATTGATACCAAACGTCAGTGATAGGAAAATATCTTACAGATTTAAAAATTGAAGCTAAACAAAAAAACCTTTAATAAAAATTATGTGATTTCCATTCACTCCAGCCCTTTGCTTTGTTTACCATCCAGTCCCTAAAGGTTTATAGCCCCGTTCATTAAGCAAAGGTCATGCTAATCCTCCCTCCTCACCTCTCACCAAGCACAAGTGCTGTGCTGCAGCATGAGTGGTAGAAATACCCTGCTTGCCTCAGCAGGCTTTTATTTGGCTTTCAAGATCCTAATCAAAACTGGCATTCTATTGCCCCCTCTGATTATGTCTCTGTTAAAACCAATGCACTCATGTCTTGAGTCTTTCAAGTGTTTACGCTTATCCCTTCTCCTGCTCCAGCACTCAGGAGCGAGTGTGGCTGTGCCAGTTCCTGGGACAGTCAAAAGGCAGCAATGAACTGCAGAGTTAAATGAATTCATTAAAATGTGTTGTATTTTGTGGAACACATGAAAAAGGCAGAGTTTAGAGTTGCTAGAGATGAATACCATTAAAAAATAGCTTAGAGCATCTAAAAAATGAGACCTGTTCACAGAAAATATGTTTCTGCCATTCGACACCCATGGGGATCTTATTGTCCACTCTGCTTTCTTCAGCCCAGTCAAAGGTTTTCTATTAACTTCAGTGAAACTTAGAATATTCCTTTGCTTCTAATTGCTAGATTTTGTTTTCTTTTAAATAAACATTGACATCAAATAAGTTCCAGTAAAATTAATTCAGAGTGGCTGCCCCTGAAAGGCCTCTGACAGCTTGAGTGCCTTACTGTCCAGGTGAAAAATAACCAAGAAGTTACTGGAGCATTTAGATACCACTAGCAAAAATTTCAGTAAAATATGGGCTGCCTGTTTTGAAAGGGCATTAATTTTTTTTCCCATCTAGCAACAGCTGCTTTTCTAGGTTTTGGCAACAAAATACAACAACTGTAAAAAGCACTTCTACCTTCTCATTTTCCACTGGGAAAGTTTAAGGCAAGAGCTCCCTTCAGGGGCTCTCCCAGCTGGATAACGTGATAGAATAAAACAATACCACCTAAGAAATGCAGAGTTGTGGTCAAGCTGAAAAGGACTTGTATTCACATGAAGGACATCTAAAGGTATTTAACTAAAACTTAAAATGTTTTCATTTTCCTGCATCCCTTATTCTTTTTTTGACTGGAGAACCACAAGAGTACTAAGTACAGAATTTCCTCTAAACAAACACCCATGATTAAATACCATCATCCATTTGCACAGCGGTTTTACCTCTCAAAGTACTACAGGCATTTCCTTGCAGAATAGGACTGTTTTTCACTTGGAAGTCTGCAGATCCTGTGTAGAATGATTATCTGGATGCACTGGGGTGTGCTTCTTTAATGTGCTGAGTCTGGGGAAAGCCTAACTTCTGAGACTCTGTTAGTGTATTATTTTGAAATCAGGAGCTGTGGATTATTTTAGGCTTTCTTGTGAAAGGCTAAAGAAAACATAAATTGGTGTCAACAGACGTGGTGAATAAATTCTTAATGTACTGTCAGGGTACAGGTGATTACACACCCTGGTAGGTTGGAGGGATTAGGTACTTTCTGATTTTTGTGGGTGGTTTTGTGGATGCTGTGAATTTGATTACTTGTCTATGCCTTTCTATAACTGAAGCGGAATTGAATCAGAGGAAGAGTTGATGATGTTTTAAAGTTATAGCCTGCTTCAGGAATCTTATTAACTTTTTTTCTAACTCATCTGAGATTTTCCTTTGCACTGACTCACTGGTTACTTCGTTCCTTGTGTCTTCTGAATCTAGTGTGCAGGGATATTCTTCTGGTTATTCCATGCCTAGAAGATGCATGTTCTGCCCGTGTACCTGCCAAGGCAATTGTTAATGGTACAGTTAAAATGGATTAACACCCTAGGATATCACATGGACTCTTTTAAAAGTACTGCCAGCTTTGCACATATTTGAATTATTGTTCAGGTAATTTTAAAAGAAAGAGCTCCATCAGTTCAGACAGAAATTACATTTCTTTTGTTTTGTGATATTGTTATTACAGATGTGAATTTCTGACCCTTGCTGGATTAGGAAACTGGCAGGTTTTTTAGCTGCTGGATCAGGACAAGAAGTAGCACCACGCTCACAAGGTGCCTCACCTTTGACCTGAAGAAATACCTCTGGGGTGAAATAATCCATCTACTCATTCAGTTTTTGGAACTTCATTTGAAACAGCAGAAAAAGCTGCTAATTAGCACTAACAGTGATGGTGCTTTTTTTGTCCTGGAATCCTCTCCTAATGAGATTTCCTTTCAACTTGCTACAGTGCAGTGGCTGCATTAAAGTGCTCAGTGTATGCAGCAGCTTTGAACCTTCGTTTTGAAAAAAATCTTCATTGAAGTGACAGTCCTCCGCCCACCCAAAATTACAATTTTGGACACTAAGTGAAATATTAATGAGATTTGGTGCAAATTAATTGATACGGAGAGATGAGGAGCTTAAAACCCCACTCATTTTGATGACTGTTTTATTGGTTTGTGAGGGAGGAGGGGTTGCCCTATTCCTTTCAGAAGAAAATTTCTGTGACTTCTCTTTCATGTGTCACACATGTGCTGTTTCCTGTAATATCAATTATGCAGTGGGTGCTATTGCAGAACGTTTATCATCATTTGTCTGCAAAGGAAAATAGCCCCTAAAGGAACTTTAGTTTGATGACCAAGGTGTTGCAGCACACAGCCAACAGTTAAATGCTGGGACAGAGGGAAGGAGGCAGAAGAGCAGAGAGCAGCAGGCTTGCACAAAGCCTCTCAGGATCACTCCAGCACTCCAGCAGGAGGACCTGCAGCATGGGAGGGAAGGGACCTGTGACCTCTGTTTGTGCTGCTCTCTGGATGCAGCCAATGGTTCTGTGCCTGAGGAAACCATGGAGGTTTGGGTTTGCAGTTCAGGTTCTCTCAGGTTTGCATATTTACACCTCTTGGCTACCTAATGGAGCTGGAAATGAAAGGAGAACTGGAGTTTGTGTGCTGGTTTGAAAGCAAACCAGAGAGAGACTCCAAATGTCAGAAAAAACAATTTAATAAGAAAAATAAAATAAAGTAAAATAAATGCAATAGTACAAGGAAACCAGACAGAGTCAGAATAGAATCTGACACCCTGTCGGTCAGGGTGTTGGTAGCAGTCTGAATGGTGGCTGCCATCCTCTTGGAGTGATGGCTCTGTTGAAGCAGTGATCCTGTAGAGAAGAGTCTGGTCTTTGCCTGAAGGTCCAGTGATGTATCTTCTTGTCCTCTGGGAGTCCAGTGGAGAAGGCTGTTTGTGCTGTTCCAAACTTCTGATTATATACAGGTGGGAATGTTCAGTTCCTCCTCCCGGGCGGAGCATCTCACAATGGGATGGTGAGTCATGAGGCAAGGCATTGATGGGCCCATTAACAGGAGATAGTTCGGAGCAAGTTATCTATGAGTCATGTGCAGGGTCCTTGATTGCCCATTAAAGAGAGATCGCTCCTGGAGGGAGTTATCAAGGATGAGTCAAGGTGAACACTGCCCCACCTGCTTCATCAGTTTGTGAAGATGATAATAGAATACATGCTTTTGGTTACATTGTAACCTAGGACAGTTTTTAAAAAGCAGTATCAGCGAGAGAAGATTGGGATGATTCTTTCCTCAAACTTTTCCTAGTTTTTGAGGCTTAGGAGCTGACCTTGTCCTATGTCAGCTTTCTACAGCATTAAACACTAGCATGATTTCATAGTATTGACATAAAAGAACAAACCTTAACCATTTGGTTCTTTTAAGGGAATTAAATTCTTTACAGTTTTACATTGATATGTTTCACACTTAAAAACTGAATGCTTTTATCCAACCATTGCAGCCTCCATAAGTGATAAAATAATTATAGCAACCTATAATATTTTAGTTAAGGATATTAACTGGTGGTAGAACAGAACCTGAACTAGTGACCAGAACAAGAACTTCTTTAAAAGTGAAGTTGACTATATTCTTGTGTCTTAGTAAATATATGCTCAAGCAGAGACAGATTTCAACAAGTATCCAAAACCATGGTGAAAATTGATAATATGCCATTATGGAAGTAACACCGTGTTAGAAATATGAACAGATTAGGAAAAGTGCTGATTAGTTCCTAATTCAAGGAATCTTTTTATGGTTTTTGTGGAATTTTCATGTTTGACATTTCAAATCTCCTTTTCAGTTGTTTGAAAAACAGTTCAACCATGAAAAGAGGCACAAAAGGGCATGCCCTATTGACACAGAAAGATGTGGATCACTGAGTCTCATGAATTTCCACACCTTATATTGGCAAGTTCTCTTGAAAATTGTTCTTTTCACAAATATCAGGGCTTCAAACATGGCTTAGATCCTTTCAGTCATACTGGGTTCTTTCTGCCACATACAGCTCACCTCAGACAAGCACTCTGTGGGCTAAATTATGGTCTCAGCTACACTGGCACAACTTCCCTTGTTAGAGGTGGTGTCTGTAGTGACACCTGTACAATTCCATCAGCGTTTCAGTGCCACAGGTCACTGTCACCAGGAGCAGCAGATGAAGCTAATGGGATTTCTCTGATGCACTGGAGAATGAAAGTTGCATGACAACATTTTTGAAGCTGGTAATTACGCATTAGATGATAAGGGCTCATCTCAACTGTCAGAGTCTGGATGCTTTTGTGGTACTCATAGCTGAAGGAAAGCATTGTTTATAAACAGCCAGTTTCTGAAACAGCCACCCAAACTGGGCAGTATCTTGCTTGCCTGAGTGAGGTGAGGTACTGATCAATGCAAATAAAGTGTCAGAAAGTGGCCCGAAGTGGATGGAAGTGATAGAAATCAGAGACATGCAGTACATGTGTTATCTCACATGGACTCATTTCCAACAGACTACAGTGAAAGAGTGTAAGCACAAACCTAAACATACATAAAGGTCATGTTGAAGTAATTTATTTGTGCTGCTGTAGCATGTCTCTTTTGGGCACTTCCAACACTGGAAAGTAAAAGGTTGTTAATAGAATGGTTTATTTTGTGTCATGAACACAGCTAGAGAACAAGTAGTGCGTTCCTTGTTTTCATAACAAAGGAAACAAAAGTATCAAAAAATGTCACCCCTTCGCACTTAATAGCTGCAGGCTTTGTTTCACCAGCCTAGGCTTGAGTGAAAACAATTATAAGAATTCTCTTCTATACTGGGAAGGGACCCTAATAAGTCCGTAATTGCTACTGTCAGGGTACCACTAAAACAATGAATCTGTTTTGGAGCCTGGTTGCCACAAATTCCTCTCCCTCACCCTAGGAACATTCTGCTTCCCCAGCTTTGCTGCTGACTGTCATGTCTGCACTAACAGACCTCTCTTGCTATGGGGGCAGAAGCAGGAATTACAGGAGCTGCATTCTTAAATGGCAATTTCTCTGAAAGTCGAGGTGAGGAGAGGATGCTTACTGCTGAGAAAATCAGGCCTTAACTGTAAAATTTGGAAAGCTTTGAGTGATGAAAAGAAGGTCTGAAGCTTATTCAAGCACTGCTTCCATCAGGCTCTGGCTGTATTTTGTGGATGAGCCTGTGGTAGTGCTGAGCTGAGTAGACAATTTAGCATTCACTGACACAGCCCTGAAGGCTGTCATTGCTTTGACCTTCTCAACACCCTCAACCTGACATGGATGCACCAGGCAATCATTTAAGAAGCCAGGAGAAAGGTAAATCGAGCATGATTTTGAGTCGTCACAAAAAGGATAATGATATATACTAAAAGTAAACATTAAATAGAAAAGAATAATGCGATGCCTAAAATAAAGTAAATCTCTGAAAGGACAGAAACTGGGGTCATCGCAGTTAGATATCCATGGAATTGAAATCATGCTCTGTGAAAGAGACAAATCATTTTTGTGGAGTGAGTGACAGTGATGGGAATCCCTGGCTGCTGGGATGAGCAAACTTCACTCCACTGCTGAGTTCAGTCACTTTACGATCAAATAGCTATGTGGAGAGCCCCTGCTTTAATTATATTTTATATCTTGAGAAATGTACACACCATGAGATATTTCTGTGTACATATAGCCTATCCAAACCCCTGAGTTAGGCGTTAGCTGCCAGTGATGTGCCCAGGCAAACATACGTGTGTATCCTACATGCAGGAGGAAGATGAGCAACTATTCCTTTTTAACTCCTTCACTGATCAAAAGTACACATTGGGAAGTAAAAACAATCCAAGACAGCAAGAGGAAAAAAGTGTGAACAGAAACATTTGTACCCTGCCAGTTTGGGACTGAATACTCCCAGCCTGGGCTCCAGAGCAGCTTTGTCTTCATAGCTTCCTCATGAGGTAGTATTTGATATTCTTTGCGGAAAATCAATCTTCTGGCAGAATTTTTCAGGAGAATTTGCACTAGGGAAAAAGTCACGAGTACTCTGATAATTCATACTACAATAGTATATGGGTTAGTAATGAATGAAATAAACATGAATGAAACATATGCTAGAAAACACAGTATGTAAAACATAAAGCAGAATACTGGCTCACATGATTGACAGATTATCCCCAACTGCAGAAACAATCCGTCAAGCCCTGGATTTAGACTCGGGAAATCTTTACCTTTGCTGTCAGCCTTTTGGATAAATCACATCTCTTCACTTTGCCTTTCTTTTTGCCCTGGAAAATAAAGGTAATTACACTGATTTATCAATGAGAAATGCTATAAAACGATAAATACTTTAGCCAGCAGTGTTTTCATTCATTCATTGTAGTGGGATTTGGTTCTCATTTTTTGCCAGAAGGAACAGAATATTAGCATCAGAGTTAAACCAGAGCCCAAAAGAAACCAGTTCAACAAATACAGGCAGAGTATTGCTGCAGGACAAGCTTCTGGTACTTCCTATGTTATGAGATATCTTATTTTCCAGCTGAGAGGGTCTTATCCAAACCCATGGAAGTACAGATAATTCTTTTCTTTGTTTCCACTGAGCACTGGATCCAAAGTCACATTAAATAAGATGAATAGAAGGTTCCTGTTAGTGATGACTACCGGGGTCTGATAATGGGAAAACCAGACAACTGTATGGCTCTTGTGTGACAAGGAAAAGACAGAGGCCAACAATTTATTTATGGCCACTGTTTCTCTCCATAGAATATCCTGTGTAACACACAGTCCTGAGGCTGTCTGTTATACACGCATGACATCCTTTGCATTATGCTCTCGTCTCGTAGACTTTAGATGTACACACAGGCGACAGAGGGAAGCTCCCCTGGGGATTCTAACCCACTCTGCAGTGCTGACAGAGCTGTTCCTAGGCTGGGTCACTCCACTGCTCTGCTCCACAGCACAATTATAGTTACAGAAAGAGGAAACTGCAAGGCAGAGTAGAAACAGCGAAGAGTCCAAAATTCTTAAGGAGCTGAGGAATGCAGATCAATGTACAACCCTGGAGGAATCTCAAGAGTCACTGAAGGACTGACTTTGCACCTATTTGCGACTTAACTGGATAAATCTGTTTGTGCAAACTAGGTACAAAATGGTTATTAAGAGCTGTCTGACCTACAAACCTTCATGTCAACCAATTAAAGAACACAAAGAGAAAGTCAAAACCAGCAGTATCAATAGAACACTCTGGAAAAAAAAAAGAAACAATTTCACAAAATTAATTAAACTTATTAATCAACTGGATAGTCAAAGCAATTTCATCATATTCTTTGCCAGCTTGTGTGCTGATTTAAAAAGAAAACTAAACCCTTTCAACTCTCAATATTACAAAAATCATGGAAAGACATAGAAAACTTCCCTGCTGTCCCCCATTATTGAGCTGTAGCAACACTGGGAATAGAGCTGAAACCTTCAACCTCCAAGAAGAAACACCTGGAATATAAATCAAGCCATCTTCTCTAAGCCTGTGTGACCTTGGCAACATCAGTAAAAATAAGCAGCATTTTATTGCTTTCATTTTTTTTTTGTTACATGTGTTCAGTTATACACAGCCATACATATAACATTTTTTTCTTTCATTTTTCATCGTTTGCCCTCTACTCACTCTGTAACCTACTGGTAACAGTATTTTTTTTTGGGGGGGGGGTTGTGACGTAGAAAATGGCATTTTTGTATGGCTGGCAGGAATGATCTTTTATAATCCTGCTTTTTAAAACTGGTGTCTTCCTGCCATTCTGTTTGAAATAATTTAGAACAACTTATGAGCAGCTGATTTGCAAAACCAGGGAGAATTAAGTGCCTCAGCAAGATTTAACCTCTGGAAAACATCCTCTGAAGTGCATTTGTTTCCTAATTTACTCATTTCTGCCAGCTTCACGCATTGTTCTTGTTAGCCATGGGCTGTGCACAGTTCCAGTCAGGTACAAAAAAGGCATTTTCCAGTTGTGCAGGTCCTACAATTTAAGGGAAAAAATATGGTGATGTTTTTCTGCCTCCACCAAAAAAAAGGAGGAATAAGCACAGTGCTCTTGTGTAAGTGAGTGCATAGCAAGAATCAGAGATCATTAGTTGTGCTGCTGCAGCTGATTTACACAATGTGTGTTCTAACCCTACCTGAGCAAGCGCATGTGCGCCACTCCGCACATCTTTATGCATAAACTCTTTTTACTTGTTCAAAATATCAAGGATTCTGGCTGACATGACATCTTCAAGGGCATTATTAACTTTTTTTACGTATCTTTTGGATTGCTGTATTGCTTTGATTGTACATCTAAAGGAAAAATAGCTTCACTGTGTTTAATTCAAAAGGTAGAAGGGAGGAACTGGAAACCTCTGGGTTTACTCCTGGGTTTTTCAGCACTTTGAAGATCCTAGATTCTCCTTTGTAATACTATCAAGGTTGAAAAAGAGTTTTGAAAAAATGAATTCTCATGGGTATGTAGCACATAGGTACTCCAAAGTACAGCTGCAAGAATTTCTGAAGAGGAATTAGAGGACAGTCTTTAAGTTCTGCATTTAAACAGAAAGAGGTAAACTATTTAGAAAGAACTGAACAAGTTCTGAATGGAGTGATCAAAAGAGGGAAATGCACATGACACTAGTGCTGTGTCTGACTGTGTCATATTGCTCATGCAGTGTTCATATTCATTCATTGCCTTTTTCAATTGCTCTCAAAGCCCCAAGGAAAGAAAAAGAATCTCTCTGAATAATTTAAAACTGTTCTCTTTTCAGTCATCGGTCCTTTTGTTCTTGTGTATATCTATAACCCCACACCAGTCATTTTAATTTATCTATGGTTGTGATATAACCATCTCAATGTCTAAAGCAGTGGGAGAGCAAAATGGAAAGGAAGTATTTATACCATTTTAAGTAAAAGGGAAAAAAGAAGGCAAAAATCCTCTAATCTGTCTAGAGATTTACAAAGAATTGAGTGATGCAAAGACTTCCTTTACAAGAGATCCATTCGTTTGCCTCTCAGTACCAACTAAAGGGGGCACCTAAAAAGGAATAAAAGTGAATATCCTTTTATTTCAGATGAACATATTTATAAGGCTGGGTTTTTTCTCATCATTTGATTTATATCAGACTTCTAAAATGCCCCATTTCCAGAGATTCACCCAATATGATTAGCACCATTATTTGTATTACAAAGTGCCTCAGAAGCCAGGAGTGAAATCAACAGCCTTTTGTGCTAGACATTGCATGAACTGTCCTTGCCTTGAAGAGCTTACCTAATAAAAAAGAAACTAAAAAGCAACTAAAGACAGGAGAAAAGAAGTAATTCTGTAATAGGAACAGCGATAGATTGTTTTAAAATGCCCAGGAAACCCCTGAAATGCACAGACAAATTGTACCACTCTCCGAGACCCAACTCTTTGCTTTGACCAGAAGATTCTTATTTCTCTGAGGTCATTTATCACTCAATTTACAACCTGCAATAATTTTTTAAAAACCCACTCTTTATTTTAGAACCGCTCTGGTATCCATCCCATAGTAATTACTTTTGTAAATTCAGAGCAAAAAATGTAGTATCAGAAAAGTGAGAGACTGGAGGCAGTACTAGAAGAAATCCTATTTTGAGACAGGTAGTCTAATAACCCAGGAAAGGCCCGGTCTCCTGGGTTCTAATCCTGAGCATAAATATATTAAACACAAGAAAATCTTTTGCAGGAAATATTCCATGGTTTGTTTCCTTAATTCTGTGTGAGTTATAAAAGCAGCACTTCTCAGCTTCACAAATGGCAGCTGAGGCACAAAGCCTCCTGCCTCTCATTTTCAGCCTGTTCTCCAGAAGCCAGGACTCTGAGGAAATGTGCAGAAATCTTCATTCATTGAAGCTGGGCATATGTTGAATTTTACCAGAAAATAGGAGAAGTGACAAAAGGGTAAAAGAAAATGACTGTGAATTTAGTCAAGTTAAGCTGAGATTTCAGAACAGAGAGGAAGAACGAAGATCAAGGGAAGTGGTAATACGAAAGAGAAGATGTTTCAATAAAAGCAGAAGGTTATGTCTATCAGGCTGCTCAGGCTGGCCCACAGGAAGTTGCAAGATCTGTATCTGCACACTTTGGAAAGGATCTGGAATTTTATATTTTGGTACCATGAATATATTTCTAGTGCTGTTTACACATCTTTGATTTTACATACTGCATCTTAACACATGGACACGGCCAGGCACAATCTGCTCTTTGCAATTCTCTTATCCATGCAGAATATTACCCTTGGAGAAAATGAAGATCAAAGAAAAAAATGATACGGTCATTTTTGCATATATCTGTATCTATATATTTGTCTCTATCTCGATAGAGGAACTCATTCCTTTAAGAAAATGAAGGAGGATCTATTTTAATTTTTTTTGGAAGCTTACTAATGAACCGCAGAACAGATGTATCTTGGAGACTGTCATCAACCCCCTGAGTAGCAATGATTTGAAACAGTTTGTCAGATGTACTTGATCCTGATTAAAATAAGACAAATTACCAAGTTTCACCTCTCTTGATGGAGAACAGATAACTGTCATTCAGTGGTTCTTCCATTGTGGACTAAATCTTTCCTTTATTTTATTCCTAAATGGGTTTTTTTGTAAGTTTATTGATATTCAGCAGTAGAAGCAATGCAAGCCCCTCGTCTGACGCTTCTCGGCGCAGGAAGGGCTCAGCCCCGAGGGCACTGATGGCTGCTGCCCCAGAGGGCTCCTCCTCTTGCCGAGGGCTGCCTGTTCCCAGCCCGCTCCCGGTGTGTGGGCAGCCTTGGCCTGAGCTGCTCCGTGCCTGCTGGGCGCCGGCCGGAGCTGCTCTCCTGGGGCCAGCCGGGGCTCCGAGGGCTGCCCCCGCCGGTGAGCTCCCCCTGCCCCTCGGGACACCTGCCCTGATGGACACGGCCCTGCGGCCCAGAGTTCCACTGAGTAATGCACAGCTTTTATTTATCTCCTAAGGAAACCTCCCTCCTCCTCTTCAGATAAAATGAAATGAAAGGCTTCAGGGCTAAAGTGTCTGTATAGGAAGAAAGGCAGAGTCTTACATGATCTGTTGTCCAGGTAACAATACGAGACCTGTTTCTGGTCGATAGCTGGAGCCCCCACAGGGTTGTTATTTTTGAAGGGTGGATTGTTTGGTTAGGAACGGAACAAGGAGGTGCTGTGGTGAAAGGGGCAGAGGATGAGCCCTCAAGAGCAGAGGAGGTGTGTCCTCAGGGGGTTGGGGCCAACCTAAACTTCCACCTGCAATGGCAGCTCACAAAGGCAGCCTCTGCTTGCCTATCACACCCTGATATCTGAGGCAGTACTTGTCTGGTTCCAGCATTCAACTACTGTTTGCTATGAAATGGGAAACTCTCTTTTTAAACATTTATGCTATTAATTAATTGCAACATGGAGGCATAAATGTTTCTTTCTCACTCAGCCACCCATGAGATGGATTATGGCCTGTGTGGAGCGTGAAAGAGACTGAATAGAAATAGATTCATTTAAATATATTTTTTTGTGAGGAATATAAAATTACGTTTGCTAAAAATAAAGGATTTTTCTCCATCCGTCCTCCTTTTGGTAGTGGGTCCCCATCAGAAAAGATGTGACTTGCTAATGTGTAGCAGGAAAACACCTAGTTCTTGATTTATGCCAAGCTAACTTAGGCTTCAGGTCATTAAAGAAACTGTTTTGTATTAGAGAATATTAGTAGCCAATTAGATTAGTTAGGTTAAAATAAGTGAATACTACAACTGTGGTAATAGGAACCGAGTAAACGAACATAATGAAAATGGGGTTGCTGTTACTTTGTTCCCCAAGTAATCTTGTCTAAGTTATCTTATTTTTAGATATTGTCACACAAGTCTCTTTCTGGATGAGAAAAGGAAATTTCTGGAGATCAGAAGATGAGAAAGTGGTCTGTAAAATGCTTGAGTGTTAAATATAGTCAGTCTCATGGCTGCCTAACTCTGCAAGAGGTTACTTATTTCCTGTGCTAAATTTGGATGACTGTTTTAAAAGACTACTCTCAAGAAAAACTATGGGAAGACTTATTGTGCAAGCACAGATATGAGAAGAAAAATATCCCAGGACTTTTCAAAGCATTTCTTTACCAGCACATGCTACTGCAAACAGAAAAATCCAGGGCCCAATAGCTAATGTTATAATTAGCTTTTATGATCCATTGACATTTCTAGCTTTCTCTCCATCATCTGAACATGGTGTCAGTAACTGTAAAATCCCTCTTTTGCTGTTTTGGTGTCCTAGGGACCCTATTTCTAATATAGCTTGATTTTCTTTAAGGTCAGTAAAATGTTCCCTGATCCCAATAGTTCCATTCATGTACAGGAGAGCTTCTCTGTATGGGGAAGCCTGTGACATTCTCTCAGCTCCTCAAGAAAATCAGTGTTAGGTTGCTTTTGATTAAAAGCACGGTAGGGTTGGGGGTTTTTAATAAAAAAAAGATTGCTCCCACAAGTATTAATCTTCCGTATTTACCTCTTAGCTTTGCGTGTGTGCTAAAATATATTTGGAATAATTACTAAAGTTGTAGTTGATAAGCTTAATCTAAAACAAGCATTGTGGAGTAATGTTAATGAAGTTTAGTGGCTGAAGGGGGGAAATAGTTCCTTGTTGAAGTCTGGTAATTTTGAAGCTGAAAATGCTTAGCGCCCTTTAGGAGAGGGAGTAAAAAAGCTACTTATTTATTTTAATACTAAGCAGTTACATTTTTCTAACAATTAAGTTTAAGTTGACACTGCTACAGTTAATCTCTTACTCCATCTGTGTGTAACCACTTCACACTTGGGACAATATTTACCAACTTTTCAGAATGAATCACATTTAAGCAACAACAAATCTATTGCAAAGACAAGTTGGTGTCTGCTTCTTACCACAGCCTCAGGAATCACCAGCATTTTCTGGACCACAATGCAGCAATCAGCAGTCTAGGTATTTCAGAGAAAAAAATTCCATGTGTGCTTTGTTGAATCCTATTCAGGAAATGGTGTAAGCTGTTTATTCCTGACTTGTATTTTAGCACAAAATCCTAATCTCTGTAGCATAAAAATGGGACCAACCTTCCCCTGTCTCTCTCCACAAAGTTCTCATTCAATTTCCTTTGGCTGTGCATGTGCACTTTCATATTTAAAGATGTACTCTCTCTGTTAATATTTGCGCCATTAGACTTCTCCAAAATTCAAAATCTGGCTCTCTGGATAGGTCCTGTGGGGTCCCAGAGATGAGGGGGGTGTGCCGGCCTCCAGCACCTCGATTCTAGGCACAGGGAGGAGCGGCCCTTGAGCCAAACACGGGCAGCACAGCTCTGAGGGGGCAGGAGCAGCAGTGACTTTTGTTCTGTCTCAAAAAGCAAAGTTACCAGCTGTGACCCAGCGTGCTGCTCTGACTCTGAGCCCTGCAGGCTCCCTGGTTTACCTTACAACTCTTTGTTCTACTATTGTGGCTTTAGGTTTCCACTTCTAGATCAGTTAAACTGTTTTGGATTTGAAAGCTTTGGTTTTTGTTTTATCCATAAATGAGTAAATCACAATGACATCTAATCTTAATCCCAATCTTTCCTCGAAAGGACTAAGAGAAATAAATAGTAAATTTTCATATATTTAGTTTTGGGGGTTTTTTAGGTATATGTGAAGTAGACAAACATCATGTATTTCTATATGTAGAAAAATAATCAGGGGCAATGAGTGGTTTAATTGCAACCACCATCTTATTTCTGAGCAACTGCATAATAAGATTTTGTTTGCCTCATAGCCTTCTTTAATCCCAAGATGACTTTTTTTTTTTTTTTAGATAGAAATCAAATTTTAAGATATAGTTCCTCTTGGGTGGCATTTGTAATGCAGTCTGATCTCCGTTCCCTGCACACGTCAATGCATATTTTATGGAGTCTTATCTTAAAACTACAGCCACTGCTACTCTGAAGTGAACATCACACTCTTTTTAGCTATAGATAACTAAATCTATTCAAAAATTTTCTCTTTTTTTTCTGCACTAGTGATTGAGAGGTTTTAATTATTCTTGTGATAGTTACAATATCAAGCCTGATATTATTAAACCCTCACATTAAGCTGTTAAACAAAACCCAGAAACTTCCATAAGAAACCTGATCTTCAACAAGGAATCTCATTAGTAATACAAAGTAGAATTTCTGTTTACTCACTGACAGACAGCTCTCTTTAACAGACTTATTGGGAAAATTTAACTCTTCTGTAGCGTCCAGGACTTGAATTGATTTTGAAGACATTTTTTTTCTAAGCCTTTTCTATTGCTTTGCAAGGTTTTGTAGTACTGGGAAGAAATATGAGAGATGTAAAAGCTATATATCACACTTTTAGATTGAATTATGTCTGAGATTCTTAGAGTGGAAAAAGCAAATGAAAAAGGAATATGTTTTTTTCTTCCATATTTCTTTCTCTGTGCAATCCAACAGCTCCCATTAGCCAGATCTCTTTAGTACAAATGCAGGTTTAAGGAACTCATCCGTGACAGGATGTTGGTCAGGCGATGGCAGTGCATGACACACGGCTGAATTACAGAGCTGGCTTTCAGGAGGGAAATTTTTAGTCTTGTTTGGGGATCTTAGCAGGGTGTCAGTGTGAGCAGGACTGCAGGACTTGAGGGGGTCCAGGAGAGCTGGCTAATCAAGGACAGCTTCCTTGGAGCACAAAAACCGTCCATTGTAATTGCAGGAGGTCAATGGATGGCCATTCCTGCCAAAAGACATGCTCAGAGCGGTGGATTCAACAAAATTTGGTAAAAAATTTTAAAAACATTGTTTTGTTGTTTTCAAAATTAATTTTGTTCATTGTCAAGCTGATAAAGGAGTATTTAATGTCAAGCTGTCTCAGCCCAGGATTTTTAACCGACTCGAGCATCGATGCAGGTCCATTCGAGACGGCACTATTGTTCTCTGGGTTGGCCTGCTCTCCTTGTTGCCCACTTATCCAAACCCTTCCCTGCTTCCTCTGAATTGGTGACAGCATTTTAGCAGAACCACCTCCACTTGTGTGCACCAGCAGGTCACAAGGAGCTCTGTCATACTAAAATTCTAAGATACTTCTTTTTTTTTTTCCCCTCACTGCAGGTTTAAGCCTGCATGCGTTGAACTGTGAAGATACCTGCAGAGATCCCACTCCAACTACCAGCAATGGTATTCCAGTGCCAGCAACAGCTCCTGCAAAAAATTAATTCCCTAGCCCCACAATCCTTTTGTTTTTTTAAATCTTCCTGCGTGTTTCAAAACCCACAGAGTTCTGGATAAGTGCTATTCTTCAAGAAGTTGCTGCACTGATCGATTTATGATGATACCACCCAGTAGTGTCACATTTTCAATCCCAGTGTTGAACTGCAAACCAACAGCTTATCTGCATCTTATTGAAAAGTATCAGTTTTGAGCTGTGATCTTCTCTAGACTAACAAATAATGTACAAAGCAGGTTTCTTCATTTTTCTCTTTAGGGAATCTCACAGAAGAATAAGGACTTTTGCCTTCTATTTTCAGTGAATTCAGGTCTCATCACATTCCTTTGGGTCATGCAAGGAACTGCTGTGTCAAACATTTTCAGACAACACTGGGAAATGATACAGTAGGATGACCTGACTAAAAATGATTGTTTTCAGTAAGTGCTTTCAACACTGACCAAAGAAGTAAATTAATCCTCTCTGCTCTCACTTGGTGACATGGGTGAGCTGCTCTGGCTAATTCATGCCCCACAAAAAGGGAGCATTTTTGCTTCGATGAGCTGGGCTCTGGGAGGTTGCAAACAGCAGTGGGGTTTCACCTCAGCAATGAAGATGTGTTCCAGTGCAGTTAGTGCTCAGCTTACGGACTTTAGAGAAAGGTTTTTTCCAGCTGATCTCTCTACCCGATGGAAGTGATGCAAAAGGACTGCATCAGATGAGCTGTGCAGCATAATTTCAGTCAAATACTTTCTAGCTGCAACCCAAGGTTGAAGGTTTAGGGCACTGCTCGCTGTCCCAAGAGCATGGCTGTTCCAGAGCTGGAGCACAGCTTGGTGTGAGTGGCCACATCCTCTGTGTTTAACACCTCTGTCTGCCTGTGTAACACTGCAGAATTGGATAAAGCATGTCAGGGGCAAGCTTTACCTCTTCCAGCAACTCTTCTGCCTTCCTGCTGTAATTTAGAGCGGGCTTCAGGGAGTTTTTTTTAATTATAAAAGTACCTTTATGGTGTGTGGCTGTCTAGGCTGGAGGGGATTGAATTATGGCATAGGCTCCCTTTCTCGCTTTCTCGACAGGTGTAGCATGGATACTCGTGGCTGAGATTCTGATCCTGAAATAAGGTTTTTAATCAAGTTAATGTGAAATTCAAAGTTAGTTTCAAATGTGTATTTGTATGGCATGAGGTTAAGGAATAGAGTGATGATTTTGCATGGTGACAACTTCAAAATCATCTTTGAAGTAGAATGAGAGACATGCTGAGTCTCATAGCTTTGCATATGGAAGAGGTAAGAACTGTTTTTATCACTTTTTACCTAAAATTTTAAAGATAGATTCGAATTTAAATATGTTAGCACAAAACCTGTAGGTTGTTCTGCTCTAAAAAGGTTAAACTCTATGGTTTTAAAAAATGTTCAACTTCTTTAACAAGCAGTCTTCAAATGCAAGCACTGTGGAGTAGTAGGTAGGAGCTTAGTATATAGAAAATAGTAAGGGAAAAAAAGTCCTCTTGAATTCCATCCACTTATCACTCCTCACAGCTGTTGCTGTAATTTCCTATAGTCAAGTGACACTTTAAAAATATCCTTTGTCTTCATGATTGCTAACAAATTAGAAAATTCATGAAATACTGCAGAAAAATAGAGGTATTTTCTGAACCCTCAATCTGCCACTCTGTGTCCGAGTGAGATAGTGCCAGTCTAGAATGTTTAAAAGCTGCTTAGAGAGGGATATTTAGCGGGCTGTGAGGCATTGGGACAGATTGCCCAGAGAAGCTGTGGCTGCCCCATCCCTGGAAGTGTTCAAGGCCAAGCTGGATGGAGCCCTGAGCAGCCTGGGATAGCGGAATGTTCCCTGCCCATGGCAAGGAGGTGGGATGAGATGAGCTCTAAGGTCCCTTCCAAGCCAAACCATTCTGTCATTCCATGATAGTCCTACTTCCCTGCTCCAGTCCTCTGATGGAGAGTGTTGAGGGAGGACAGTGGGAAGGACGAGCTGCACCCCTCTGAGAACAGGAGATGGGTGATCTATCCAGCCGTGGTTGTACGACTCTTTCTCCTTTTGGATGCTACAGATCGGTCACATGGCATGGGACAGCCAACAGATGACTGGAGATTGATTGCCAGAACTGAAGAAAATGTGAATATTTAATAGCTATTTTTGAGCTCTAGATACAATTCCTGCAGTAATACTGGAGTAGCTTAAATAGAGGGACTTACCAGTTGCCAATGTTTGCAAATACAGGAGGATATTCTTGTTTTTATTGAATGCTGCTCTGTATTCTCAGACAGAAACTTCTTTAAAGCCTGAAAAGACTTTTAAGTTTATTACTAGATATTTAGGTTTTTAAAAAAATACGTTTTTTTCCAAGAGAGTTGGATATCTGATAACTGCTGAAATGGAAGGAAGAAATTGCAGAAGTGTCTGCTCTGTCTGGAAGGCTTCAAAAGGTAAGTAATTTTCTGTGAACTCTAATTTTCCTAAGTGTCTAGACAATATTGCTCTGAAGAGTGTCACTGTGAAAGCTCCTTGTCACGTAAGAGCATTTTAATGTGCGCTGTCTTTTTATGAAATATATTTGAAAGATGCAGTCACTGAAGCAGGGCTATGCAGCTGATGAGAGACACGTGCTGGAAAGCTGTCACATGAAAACTGGGGAAGGGGATGAGGGAAAAGAGCATGCTCTTGAAGGAGTGGTGATCACAATTGATATTTGAATCAAGAAATATTTGATGAAGAGTGAAATTTAAGTTCTCATCATCTGGGGAAAAAACTAAGTTGTTTTTGTGAATGTGGACAAGTTCCAAAGTCCTAATGGTGATAGGAATGAGTAGGGGAACAAACTTTGTGAGGTACATGTGTGACTTCTCAATTTTTATTATCTCCTTATAACCACTGTAGTTGAAGACGTTTTGGGAAATATTGTCATCTTTTGAGAACATGTTCCCCTCTCTGATTTCAGCCTGAGTATGAAATCCTAAACCCAGCAGAATCTGTGGTCCTTTGCCCAGGTGATGAATAAACCACAGCTGTCCTTTCAAGTCAATGGAGCTTTCTTCTAAGTTCTGAACTCCACCA
Source organism: Oreocharis arfaki (assembly GCA_013398015.1). Classification (NCBI taxonomy): domain Eukaryota; kingdom Metazoa; phylum Chordata; class Aves; order Passeriformes; family Paramythiidae; genus Oreocharis; species Oreocharis arfaki. Next base: position 639,000 of record VZRR01012727.1, read on the forward strand.
GCAAATTCCTTGGCTTCCTCAGTCCTCTCACTTGAGTTGAACTCCTTGGATTGCTTTTTTAACTTCCTATGGCTGTGTCTGTTCTCACTTGCTTTCAACTTGTCTCAGCTGCATTCTACATGGAAATAAACCCTTTATATCATGCACAGTAAATTATTTTAAAACTTAAATTTATTCAAAGAGGACTTTCCATGGCTGATTTTTACTGGTTTAGCCATATTGATTTGAATCGTACTGTTAAGACAGACGTGTAACTTTTGTACTGCCTCACACAAAGCAGGAATTACAAACGAGAACATGTTTTGTACTCCAGCTGGTAATGATGCCAAGATGATGCTTTGCCTTTTCTTTTATACCCCTTTTATATACTCTTTTTTATAGCTTTTATGTATCCTCAGTGCTTTTAGCCCACATACTTGTAATTCTTCAAGTCTGATAACTTAGCTGAGACCCAATATCTCGTTAGGCCAGGAGACCAAATATCCTGGAAGCCTCGCAGTCAGGGGTCAGAAAGCCCCAGACACCAAGGTCCTCTCTAGAACACATCCTGTAAGCCAAGATAGGCCCATCCAGGGGTCGGATTCCTCGGGATGGGGGGTTCATTCAAGTCTCTCACTGGGGAATCTCTGATAGATATGCTAATTTGCAAGGCCCATAATTGTATGTGCTTTTCAGGTGGGAGTGTGTGCATTTCGGTGCATTCCACGGGGACAGAGTGCTGCACTCAAGGATCCTTAAATAAATACTAAGGTAAAAACCCTTTTTTTCACTTAACTGTGCCTGGTTCTTCATTTTAAGACCAGGCAACTGTAAATGTGTTGGCCATACCTTTGGCTGCTTTGCACTTGCTTTTCTACTGTGAAATTCTCTGCAAATAATTTGAAATTTAGCATCCTTTGCCATGTGACTCTTACCATCAGAGGAAGTTTTGAAGAGAAAGGATGGGGGAAGTAATCTTGGTTAAGCCACTGTTTTACAGTGTAATAACCAATTAAAAAGTTTACTATACAACTGCTATAGTGCATGACAGCCTGATGAGTAAGCTTCTCAGGAGTTACCATATGTTAATGGAAGGAACAAACCTGCATATTGACTTAAAATGTATTTTCTTTATGATGTGTTCAGTGCTACCCAATGATTTCCACTCTCCCTTAGCACATTTTGCTAAGCAATGGAAAAAGGGAAAGTTTGTGTTGCTGCTTTCTATCTTAAGCAGCTCACAGAACCACGTGCCCTGAGTGGAGAGTCCTCAGTTCTCTCAGGTTATCTCTGCTGCTTGGCTAATTTGTTATTGACACTGAGTATCTGTCACTCCAGCCTTCTCCTGAGGTTGCTTTCTCCTGTGGTCTGTTGTGTTCTACACCTACTGTCAATCTTCTCAGCAGACATTTTGCTAATGTAATTGGTTTTTACTTGCTTTAGTTTCATAGTTCACATATAGGTAGAAGCATCTTAAATCTTCATTAAGCGCATCCTTACACACTGGAAAAAGTTACGGTTCTTTAAAATGTTGCATTCTTTGTTGCTAGGGAGACACCAGCATGAAATTGTACTCTTTGTGCTTCCAATTTCTTTGCTAATTATTGTTAAAAGAAGCTGGGAAGATACAAAGCTTTGGGAAATTGTTGCTATTAATTTCATTTTATTTTAATGTAATTTGATCTGTGTTATTTGGTTCAGAATGCATTTATGTCATTAAGTTTCTTAGAGATTCACTGGTTACTGTGGAGCTCTGAGGTTAATTGAGTAATCATTAGTAGCATGTATTGTCTGGTAAAAATGAATTAAAATTGATTGGAATCCAAAAGAAACACACATTCTCTTTTTATCATATGAAAAGGGACAGTGTGGTTCTTCTAATAAAGGCATCTATCAAGTGACCATCTGGTTAGCCAGTAACATGGAGCATGCAGCCGTATTGCTTTTCATTCTGAAAACAAGCCACATGTTGCAACTAACTAGAATTTATTTGAACCTCTGATTTATGGAGCCAATTTAAATTTATGTCTGTTTGATGTCCATTTGAAGTCAGTTGGTCCTAATTTTCCTGACAGTGTTTCTATATATTATGTGAAGATTTTTTATATCACTAAAAATAATACAAAGTCTTAATCACTGTGGAGCAGGTGGCAACATTTTTGTCTTTTGTCCAACTTTGCTTTGGTAATACCATTACCATAACATCACAAACTTCATCACAACAAGAAAATATTTATCATATAGGTGTCTTATGGTACTACAGAATGGATAGGGCTGGAAGGGACCACTGGAGGCAATACAGTCCAAATCCCTGCTCCAAGCAGGATGCCCTGGAGTGGATTTTTCAAGAACGTGCTTAGACAGCCTTTGAATATCTCCACAACCTCTCTATATAGCTGTACTCCATGAAAACATAATTACAAATTGAAAAATTAGAGAGGTTATCCCTGCTGGACACAATCAGGAATAATTTTTTAATTAGAATGGGCTGGTCTAAGTCTGAAAGAGAAGTAATAAAAGTCAGCCTGGATATTGAATAATATCAGCTCTTAGAGTAGCTTAAAAAATGTGAAAATCTTGGTAACAGGGATGTAGGAAAGAGGCAGAGTGTGCTGTCTGTCAGTCATGACCATGGAGCTGGGTGCAGCAAAGTTACTGCTTGGGCACAATTCTCTGCACAGAATCCTGTTTGCTCCTTCTGCTCTGTTTTTCCTGCCAGATTTAATAGCTGAAATCTTAAGACAATCATATTTAATGTTCTCAGAGAAACTAATGTGTCTTTTGTGGCAACTAACTAGCCAGTAGCCTTTTAGCCATCATAGTGGCTAGCTAGAGAAAAATGATTTTTAAACTTTGCATATGGCAAGAATGGAAAGAAACTGCTTTCTTCCACAAAAAGAGAATATTTAAACTAGACAGTATAGAAACTAGGAGACGCTTTTATCTTCAGCCATGCTGTATTTATTTATTGCAATACATATATTTTATTGTGTCACTATTTTCTGGTCTTTAGTATAAACACACCTAAATAGTACATGTGTCTAAATATACATGAAAATGTAGTGCAAATATGTATTATTCCATATATTATATATATATATGTGTGTATATAAATACAGTTGGCTATTACTATCTTTCTTTTCACTTTTATTAATGAAGAAGAGTTATTTTGCATTAAAACCACTAGATTAAATAGATGTCTGATGGGCTAATCTAAAGTCTATGATATTCCATGAAACGTGAGTTAGAATATTATTTATAGGAAAATGTAAGCTATAAATAGCTCTTGCTTAACCAGGTATGGTTTTCATGAGAAATCATAAAAGAGCACGGAATGGCTGCTTTAACTTGGAATGGTGGAAATGATGCAAATGCTACCATGGTGTGCAAGTGTCTGATTTAAAGCTGGGAGACAGCTTGATTTACTCTTGCCTGGGGGCTAGGAATAGCAGTAAGCTTATTTTGACTATAAATGGAAAAAGTACGACATAAAAGTCACACAGTAAAACATTTTGCTTGTATCCATTGGAACTTGTTTAGCTGCATAACTCTGGCAGCTTCTTTGAATATATCTTTCTGTGCGTATGCCATCTCCGCCTGCGTTCTGTGCCACTACATTTCGTCTGCACAGTTCTCTCATTTATCTTTTTCTTGTTCCCTTGACTAAACCAGAGCTCTCAATCTACCCTGACAGTGTGTGGATGTAAAAATTACAAGAAATGACCCACACCAGGCAAGTTTATCACAGCTCTTTCTGACTGAGTCATGAGGAAGGTTCTTACTTTGATTCACCTGCTAGACCCTGTGTCTGTTCATTGATTTGTGCGTAGCGGGGAATGTTAAGTTCCCCAAAATGAAGTGTCTGATCCTTAGGTTTAAGTAAGGGAAAAGAGGAATACATTTTCCCATTCTCCAGCTATAAGCTGTCTACTGCTTCATTCTAGAGCTCTCAAATGCATATTACAATTTTACGCTTTAGCAAACCTTGAGTAATTGCATTATGCAAAACAATTTGTAAGATCCTGAGTGAGGGGAAGATCTTGAGTGTGAATGGTCAGAAACAAAGCAGTTAAAGGTTGGGATAAGATCGAATGACCTGCTTTTAATTGCACTCAGCTAGTGATGAAAGATGAGAAATTAAGGCATGCTTCCTAAAATGGGGCCAGCTTAGCTAATCACAGAGCAGCTTTTCCTCTCTCCTTTTATTACAATTATGAATGCATAATTGTTAATACATTGGCAGGGACATCAATGAAAATAGTTTTTGACCTGAAGTTTGCCTTGTTTGCTGTACAGTCAGTTTGTTCACCAGCTTGTGCACTGTTACCTAAACCAGATGAATAGTTCTGGTTTGTGTGGTTTAGCTAAAAAGTATTTTGAAGCTGGATGTTTCAGCCCCTCCACACACAATGTTTTTAGAAACCCATTGCTGGTTGCATCTGCCATTTTGTATGAAGAATCCATTAGGATTCAGTTTTCTCCTGGTTTCTACAGCTAATATAAGAGCTTCATTGTACAGTGTATGTCCCCATAACACATGGTGCAGAGAGCTCCAAACTGGCCAGGGCTGGTGTCTGTTCCCAAGACCTGCCCTAGTAACTACAGTTAGAGCACACAGAACACTCCCCCGTGCCACACTGGTGTTCCAGGTAACATGGGAAGCTCTGTCAAACATCTCAAATGCAGCACCAAATGAAGCCATGTAAAAGTTCCTGTTCTCCACAGCATTAGCTCATATATAGACTTTGCCATGGCTCCCTCCTGGGAGGTGGTGGATTTCACTTAGGGCGATGAAAACCTCAATGGAGAATTTTCAAATTTTCATCTTCAGGATTTATAGACTTGGAAGCAGCTTGAGCCCATAGGACAAGAGACTTGAAGGAATGTGTGTTTTACATGAGTTCCTCCGTACAGAGGTGGCTTTCTTGGTCTGCTTTCTCAGGGTGCATGGGCTGCACTTACGCAGTCTGAATAGTATTGCAAAAAATTGTTATCCAGCATGCAGTGTTGAATTGTCTCGTGCATTCCAGGATTAGGAAGAGGGAGAATCCTTTCCCCTGACCTGCTGGTCACAGGAACCTTCTAAGGTTCCTTCATTCCTGAGCTTTTCTATGACCTTTTGATCACAGGATGTGTTTATTCAAAATTAAAGTGTATCAATGTGTGAGTGTAAGCTCAAGCTGGCACGACCATGGTAACTTTATGGTAGATATTGCAGGTACAAGTAGTAGTACCTTTAGCTTTAACAGCACGTGGCAACGAGGCAGTCTTGAAAGTATCTGTCCCTCATGAAGCCTTCAGTTAGGGATTAAAATTTATTCCTTCTGCGTGCTGCAGTTTCATTTCTGTGTCCATAAGGCAAACGCTTTTCAGGTTTTGAAAATCCTGTCTTAACTTCTTGACAGTACTTGCGTGAAAAACGATGTGATGTAACTTGTTCCAGGCTATGATCAGCACAGACAAATGAATTTTAAAGCACCACTCATTTTCCTAATGTAGCCTGGTACGCTGGAATAATAGTGGTCATGGTTGTTCAGTCGAAATAATTTCTGTGATTATGAATTGGTTTGAAGCTGACATCCCATAATTAGTCTTTCAGGGGAATGACAATCCCTTCAGGTGCATACAGCATGAGTGTGAGTTTTATACACGGCTGCTGCTTCTGCTGTTTACCTGGATGAACCTTTCAAGGGAGAACACGACGTGGGTGAGAAAATGGCACAAAAATATTACAGAACACACTGTGCTGGTTTCAGCCAGGACAGGGTTAACAGACTCTTCGGGACTGAGCCTGTAAGTGCTTAGAGTGGAGAGCAGCACTTAGTGCTGGGAGTAGCCCAATTGATTTCAGTGAAATAACAGAAATCAATGTGGCTGCTCCCAGCTGTAAGCACTGCAGGCCAGGGTCTGGACTACCTACAATCGAAGACACCCGCTTAGCGTTTTAGCCAAACCTCAGTGATGAGTGTTAGTGTGCGCTGTTTAGACTTTAATCTACATGTTTGAAAGACTGATTTAATTTTTAAATTTATTTTGATAAGGCATGTGTGGTTTGGGGATGTTTTTTACCACCTGCATTTTGTCCCATGGGTTTTCCAAGACAAGCTGGAACACTTCATTGAAATGTCCTAAGCAAAGGGTGGGATTCATGAAAAACTCCTAAAATCTTAGCAGATACTTCATTAGCATGCAGGGGATGATGTTCAAATTGCAAGCAAACTTTTATTTTTATTCTTTTTTTTTTCTCCCCTGAAGCCCATCAAAAGCCTTGTTTCTGAAAAATAACAAAACAATATTTCACAACAGCTTTCCAAACAAATTAACCTTTGAGTGGAGACCAAGCATGGAAACACCCATCCCCAGAGAAGAATTTTTTGTAAATAATGAGCTCATGTAAAATTGGGTAAGCTGCAGTTCCGATCAGTAATCTCAACCAATGCACAGAGCCAGATGTAAGAGCACTGAATCGTTTCATCCATGCCTGTCCACAAAAAGCAGAGTGATTGTTTTACACGAGACAACTGATAGGTGCACGTGTTCAGGACCGTGTTATCACTGCCTCCTTTTCAGGCACTTTGGCAGAAGCACAATTACAGCTATGCTTATCTCTTAAAAAAACCCCGAAGTTTTACCAATTGCAATATGTTTCTCTGAAATCCAGATACCAAGAGTCTTTAAAATTGGAGAGCACTTCATAAATTCGACATCAGTGAATGAGATAGTGATATATGTAGGAGTATATCAGATATGAGAGAGGCCTGCAGTTTGCTAGCAGCAAGCCCCAGACTGTCTGATTCCCTGTACGCACCCTCCTGGCACGGAGTGCGTACAGGTTCATAACATCCACCCTGGAAATGTAATAACTGCAGCTGTAATGTGCTTTTACAGATCTGATTTTTCATTTTCGTGTGAGAAAGGGTGAAAATGCAGGCTGGAGATTTGCTGGAGACTTTGCACTTAGAATAAAAATATCATTTTGGGCTGAAGCATGAGGTTATTGATTGTGGAGCTAAAGGTTAAACCTGTAGCAATGACGTGCTTGAATTAATGACATGTTGAAGGAAGCAACTTCTAAATTAAGGACCATCCATGTATTTCCCACAAGAAATTGTTGTAAGGACACACAGAAGATCAGTGGCAGAATTTGTATTATCTTCTGATATTTCATGTTGAACTAATAGATGTTTATTTTGTTAACTACAACCCACTCAGCCTGTTGATGTCATATTCCAACTGGCAGATGTAACTTTACATAGTCACAAGCAGCAACTTATTAGCAATAATTATGAATATTTTCAGATATGAGAACCAATAGCAGCATTTAATTTGGACAGCAAACTGAAATAGCTTAAAAAATAAATAATTAAAAAATTGAAGACCAGTATAAAAGTTGTATTTTTAAAATTTTTGTAAAACTTACATTCAACTGGTAACATACGGAATTATCCCGTGTATGTGAGAGCTGTTAGATGCAAACATGTTCTCAGTTTTAAGAGCCTGAAGGTAATTGCCCCCTACTGAGGTCAGCTTTTTGGAGTTGGTGAGTTTTAGATTTGTGAAGTGTGGTGAAAAGGGATACTTTTGCACCTGGAAGTGTAGTGTTTTTCATGGACATTGACCATGGACAGCTGTGATGTTACTCGTGTTTATCTTGTTTCACAATGCCTTATTAAAAGATGATAATAAAAATCAAGCATGAGAGGTTCTACCCTTGAATAGCATGATCAGTTATTACCTATGGTGGGTTTGAAGCACCACTTTTTACCTCAGGTAACTCATTTTCCTGCTTTTGCTGTGAGGTGACAGATACTGTTGTCAGCTTGAGCTCCAGCTCCAGGATGTTGGGACTGAAGAAAAAACCTCTTAAGTCCAAAAGAGCTAAGTCCAAACATCATATTAAGGCCCAAGGTAATATTTTTAACCTTTGTGTCAGGGCCTCTTGAAGCACAAATTTGGGGGCTCTGGCTGGCTGGAGCGAGATCTATTCCCCACAGCACAGTGCCTGAAAAATATCCCCTGTGATCCAGGGGGAGGGAATGGAACACACAGCCCCTCAAACCTGACAGACCAATCTCTACACCATAACTAATAGCAAAAGTGTTTATATTTAGTAATTTTTCCAAGAAATGTTTTTTAACAAAAGTTAAGAAAACTGTGAACTGCTGAAAAGCAAATGCAGAAATATTGTATGTGGTGAACCTGTCACTAGGAAGACATTCATTTATGCATCTGTGCATGCATTTATTGAAGGGAAAATAATATGCTTGCCACACTTGTCATACAGAAAATAATGAGCTATATTGTTCATTAAAATCCAGTGTAGATTTCTAGAAGCGGAGCTTTTATTAAAAAACATTTTAAAAGACCGAAGTCCTTGTAAAATTGGCTTGAATTTAAGCAAGATTGAGTCACAATTGCTGTAAGAATTTGCTACTTGCTCTACTAAAGCAGAGAGTTGTAAAGAACTTTGGAAAGTTGTGAGAATACATTTATCAGGAAAGTTTCGTGATAGATGCAGCTACGACCTGTCATGTAATCATTGAAAGAAACTAATCCAAAATGGCATGAATCTGAAATTTCCCAAAGGGACTGAAATGTTGAACGAAGGACTTCAAACAAAGGGTTTGTTTAAAATGGAACATTTCAGTGCTGGCGGCTGTTTTAAGTGAGTTTGGCTGGTTACTCAGATGAAGCAGAAAGTACTGGAGAAAAGCTGTCATATAGAAATGGTGACAAGAATAAGAAATATCTCTCTTGCGTTGAACAATCAACTTTTACCAAGAAAACTAAAAAGATGCCAGGAAGAGAGTTCTAAGCACACAGTAGCTTCATGCTGCTAGTTTATGTCTTACAGCAACAACAACAATAGTACAGACTATTGAGATGAACAAAAATACTCGTATTTTTCTTCGTTTAGTGTTTTCTCAACTACTTTCCATATTTCACAACACTATTGAAAAAAGTGAACAACAGAAAACAGTTGTGGGAGTCATATAACCGATGAGTTATTTTGTAGGGATATGTTGTAAAACAAAGGCAGGAAATGCTGAATATAGCTTAGGTAAGGTTTGAGGTAGGGCGTGAAGATTTACTTAGATTTAGGGAATAAATGCTGTTAAAGTAGTTGAGGCAGTGACAGAATTTCAGAACGCTTAACACCTGTTAAATTCAGAGCTGCTACAGGGAAAAAAACCCCAAACATAGACCTCAGCGAAAATGTGTTCAGGTTTCATCCATCATGAAGGCAATCTTGCGCTGAGCTCCCTCCAAATTTGGTGTGGTCAGTTGATGATCACTGCAATAGCACTGACACACCAAGCCAGTGTGTCCTTCCCTAACAAAAAATGCACCCAAATTAGGATCTTGTCACAAAATGACACTGAAAGCTCTGTCTTTTGATTATCAGCACAAAATGTACATGTAAGTTCTCTATGCTGAACAAATTTGGGCTTCTGAAGGGTTTCTAAGAGATAAAATGGGAAATCACCTTGAAATTACAGTGCAGAAATTACCGTTCTAAATCAAAGCTGATGATGTGAAGTAGGGCACTGGTTTAAATCCTTTTGCTAGACAATACTGCCCTGAGAAAGCCCTCCCAACAGGCATTCAGAAGCACATTTGTGCATGTTTGCTGGACATTAGATTTAATACAAGTTGTGCAGTCTATAGATTTCTGAGTTCATTTATGCAGCAGTTACTGCTTTCAAAGGGCTATGCTGTTGGAACAAATTGTTTTCAATTCTTAGCTAAATTTGAATCTTTTGCAAAGCAAATCAGTTCTGTTGTGCTATTTTTGAGGTGTGTAATAGTACAAAGAATTGGTACATTTTCCTAACAGTCACACCAACATGATCTTCTTTCCTGGAAAATCAGCACGGTGAGTGCCCAACAACAAAAATCTGGTAATATTTCTCAAGAAAGATGGAATTAGCTGATGCTCTAAATAATTGATTAAGTGCTACTACTTGCAAAATGAAGATTAAAAGCAAAGAAAAATCTGTAGCAACTTTGCTCTGTATTTTCTAATTTGAAAGAGTGCACGTTTTTAACACATCCTGCACATAAACTGTGATACCACAAGCAGAGCATATGAAAGAACACGTGTCCATTTAATTATTAGTTTTCCTAATGTACACTTCCTGGTATTTTAATTAATAACCTTTGTCTGTCTACTTTTGTTGGGCTCAATATCTAAGGTCTTTTTGAATCGGAAGAATTCCATTAAATCCTGTTCCTAAGATTCTAAAAATATTTTCCCTCTCCCACAGATCTTGTTTTGTTTCTAAATTCTAGCAGCTATTTCATGGGCCATTTTAGACAGCAGATGTCATTTGGTTACCTAATTCACTTCTAGAGGTTTTATCTGTAAATCTATGGCAAACACAGTATTTTTTCCCTGGCCTGCCAACTTTGGGCAAAAGCGAGTGCATCTGTCACGTCTCCCAGCCAGCCAGCACCAGCTTCTGACAGAGTCATCCACACTGGTAATTTTCCTTTATTGCCTCTGCTGCACTGCTTTTCAGCTCTTGATTTCTGTACCTAGAAGTGTGCCAGAGATCCCACGTGCCTCATGCTGCTATGGGTGTTATACCCAGGGCAAGAGGAGCCCTGGCTGCACCCTCACCTTGCAGCCCTTCTCTCCTGTTTGGCTGAGAACCTCCATGAGCAATTCTCTCTTGTGGCCTCCAGGACCCCACATTGTTCTGGCACAGAACACAAACTAAGGCTCCTAAAGATGGCATGTGAATACCTGCTTGATCACAGTTTATCTTACAGGTCACTTTATATTTCTCTCAGGGTTCTTATGCTGCTGGAAAGCATCCTTGGCTATGATATGTGTTCCTTGTCTTAAAATGAAATTGGTTTGTGAAAATCAGTTTTAGAAAGCATGTTTTCCAGTTCCAACAGGTTCAGGTCGCTGGCAGTGCCACGCTTGTAATTATTCAGCTACTCTCTTCTCTATTCTGTAAATAACAACATCCCTTTAGGAACTGGTAGGTCTGCAAACAAATTGTATCTTCAAATCAAATATGGAGAATTATGCTTTGGGTTTGACCTTTACTTGCTGATTCTGGTACTGATCTCTTCCTCCATGTTGGTACAGCAATTTGTTTATGAATAAATGCTGGCCAACTTCTAGACTGGATTGACAGTCAGCAAAAGTGATGCTATGGTTTGGGTTGGAAAAGATGTTAAAAATCACCTTGTTCTGATCCTCCTGTGATGGGCAAGGACACCTTCCACTATCCCAGGGTGCTCAGAGCTTCTTCCAGTCTGGCCTTAAGCACTGCCACGGATGGGGCAGCCACAGCTTCTCTGGGCAACCTGTGCTGAGGCCTCACCACCCTCACAGGGAAGAATTCCTTCCTTATATCCAACCTCTTTTACTCTCTTTTGGTAAAGAACCATTACCCTGAGTCTGGTCCTAGAGGCCCTGGCAAAAATAAACTTTAAGAAATTTGGAGTCTGTCTTAGAAGTGGCGTTTATGCATTGAAAAGCTGCAACCCCAGCTCTCACTGCCTTCTCCACAGGAGAGCTCTTCCATCCCACCCACTGTTCTGTGGCCCTGCTCTGGAGCTGCTCTAACAGGTCTGGGTCTTCCTAGCACACTGGGCCAGAACTGGTCACAGTACTCCAGGTGGAGAACCCTGAGAGGCAAGATTCTTTTCCATTGCCTGGTTATGATTTAACTCTGCCCAGCTGCGACCCTCTAACTTTCAGTATTTTTAGTCTCAGGCAAGAGCTGACAGTATTTTCAGGAGAACTTAAAGAAATTGTTGTCCTACATGTGTTTATAAAAAGCAAGAAGCATTTTCAGGGATGCTTAAAGGTGAAAGGGTGGTTTCTGAGTGAGGAACATGATAATATGCCTGTCTCTTTGAGAAAGCAAAAGTCAGAGTAAAGCTCTGGACAAAGGATTTGATTTCAGATAAAACAGCTGTGTGAACATCCTAAGGCATCTTAGATGGGATGAAAGAGGATTTTTTGAAATTGAGTGAAGATTGTCTGTGAAATGGAGTATTTTATTTTTGTACACCTGCCTCTAAACCAGTTAACTGTTGGGTCCTTCTTGCTTGGATATTGCAAAATCATTGCTTCTTTAACGCCCATTGTGTCTTGTGATTTCCGCCTCCTGAAACCTCGCTCCTGCATTCCAAAGCAATGGTAATTTACATACGGGGTAGAAGTAGAAGGGGTACTAGGATCTCTGGTAAGATTTAGTGTATGAATTTGGGAGAGCCATAGTAACAGGTATTCCATAATTTTTTGGCATGGAACAGAATGGGACCAGGAGCTCGAGACCATCAAGGTAACTACAGCACTAACATTTGTGTGCACACAGGTCACTTTTAAATCTGAAAGCAACAGCAAGACTTTGGACCTTGCTTGGCGGGGAGTAGGAACTTTAGCTACATCCCTTGGTCATTCTTTTCCAATATCTGTCATGTTGTGCTGAAATAATTTTTTAAAGTGTGCGACAGACATATATTTTGTTTTTCCTTCCTTGGCTGATTGCCTTCTACTTGTTTGGCTCCTGGCAGAGATATTTCTCCTTCAGATTTCCTTCTTAAAATGAGTGTAAAGGCATCTTTCCTGGAGATCACCCATGGGTTTAACATTGTCGAGCTGCTAGAGAAAAAGCTATGATGATAATAATTAAACATACCTAAATATGCTTGCAGCTTGGTTTAGAGAGCTGAAACTTGTATAATTATTCTGACTTAGTCTGCCACAGGCAAAATGCTTTTCTTTCATCCTGTACAGCAGCTTTTCTGATTGTGGCTTTAAAAAAGAACTGACTTTTTTTTTGTGTAAAGCCAAACCTTCTGTTTCTGGTCTTAATTCTTTCTTAAATTTCTGGCACATCATTTTCCTGTCACTTCTGCCTTTGAGTGTTGCAAATCTCTGCCTGGTTACCTCTATAAAATTCAAGCTGTTAATAATATTCTACATGTCAACCAAATATATGGTTATCAGTTTATTACCAATACATGAAAGAGTAAATTTCTTCCAAAAATCCTTCAGTTTCTTTCAAATTTGGTATACAACTTCAAAAATTCCAGAGGATTCTTATGCAGCTTTCTCATTTGAACAATTTTTTCATATTTTCATCCTTGTTTTAGAGGATGGTTTGTTCAAAGGGACTGGGGAATATTTTTTAAATTATTTATTAGATAACTCACTATGCATTTTCATACATTAGAATTCAGCTTTGGGTAGCAAAAAAAAGAGAAATCACTGACTTGTGATGTAATCAAAGGGTGTGTGATTGTAATTTAGAGACTGTTTGAGCCAGGAGAATGATCATTCTGGCATTCTGGCAAGGTTTCATTCTGAAAGAGAGTTTTGAGGGGATTTTGAACAAAAAAGAGAAAAAGAAACTTATAGGGATTGAATAAAAGTATTTTCTGCATAGTGTGTGGGATAAATAATCATCTCATGGATGCCAATAACATATTTGTAATTAACATTCCGGTACAGCAATTGTAATTTAATTGGTGAATAACAATTGCAAGCCTCAAGGTGAACTTGGAAGCTGCAGCCTTCCGACTGATACCGAGCCTACAATCAGCTCTGGCTAGGCTTGTGTGCCGTGCTCTTATTGCTGGGAATATAAGATCATAAAACAATATATTTTAAAGCATTTTAAAAGAGATACTTTATTTCTGTATCTGCACATAGTGGCAATGTCCAAAGGCAGTGTTTGTGCTTGATGTTCCACTGTGCCAGACTCTTAGAAACATTTGTGAGCTCAAAATCTATTGTGTATGATTCCTAAAAATAATAATAAAAAAATCTTAAAAAACAAAATCTGTTGTATGTAATTCCTAAATCAGTTGGCAGCTGGGACATTACCCGTGGAACTTAAATAGAGGTGGCCCACGCTGTACTCAGTGAAAGGATAAATGCTGAGATTTAAACCAATTTGTGAAGTTGTTTTGTATATAAGCAGAATTCATGTGCAAACAGGAACTTAGGGCTTGCAGAATTAGGTGGAGATGCTTTTCTTCCCTATTTCACTCCCAGCTTTACAAGAGTTTTTCCTTTCCTGGGATACTAAAAAGATGCAAAACAATGTTAAAAGTTTCACTCCTTTCTTTCATTGATGAAGTCAGGTAAAGAAAATGCAGATCACTACACTCAGCCTGTGGAAGGTAAGAAGTTACCCTGTCCTACACACAAATATAGCAAGAACAGACCTCTCATCCCAACTAGATTTTAATTCAGATTTAAAACACTCAAAGAATAACACGGAAAATCAAAAGTTGAGCCTTTCCAGGAGAAATCCATTTGCTTCCCCTCTACTGTGGTCTAAGCAAAATGGTTGCTGTCCCCACATTCATTGGAAAATTATTAGACACATAACTTTGCCCATTCCACAGCAACAATATTACGGGATGGTTTTAGCTTCACAGTGAATGATGACTTGGTTTTCTTGAAAAGAAATCCTTGAAAAGTCTTAAAATAATTAACAAAATTCTTGTGCAATCTGAAATGTAACTAAAATTTCTTAAATGCATGGACAGGTTTCTGTGGTGTGCATCAGTTGTGTGTAGGGGTTTAGGTGAGTTGCACCAAATTTTCCCTCTGCCACTCTTGCCTTTATGGTAGGTTATAATTGGATTGAGGTGCCAAGTAATCAAATGAGCCTCCATAGCCTCTGGGTTGCCTGCTGTACAAAAACGGCATCACCTGGAGCACCTGCTCTGGTTTCAAAATTAGAGGAAACACTGCTTTTGAAAGAATCTATTAACTGAGCAGAACACAAGTGACTTGCAGAGGATAAAAGGTTGCTTTTAAAACGAGCAGCTTTCCCTCATATTTTACCCTGTTGCATCTTAAGTACTGCTAGAGTAAAATTTTGAAAACAACTTGGGATTAACTGAAATAAATTAATATACCTAGTCTAATGTAGGACTGTTTTCAAACAAATTGTACCCACAGGTGAAACCAGTTTTCCCAAATTATCTAGCTCATTTCAATAAACTGGAAGTCTTGTTTGGTGCTGAACTGTAAATGCCTGACAGTCGGGGCAGACACTGCTCATCTTCTTACTCTGACTTTTGATGGAAATGTCAGACAATGCTTTTAAGGCTGAGTTTAGGATCCAAATCTCATAAGTGGGTGTCTTCAGTGATCCAGAGTTTTCCTTTGTTTTATATGGCAATTTCACCTAACATCTACCCACCCAATGAGCAGCTTTTCCTCCTCAGTGTTTACTTTGCTGGCCTAAATAAGCAAAGCCCTCCAGCTCTTCTTATGAGATACCTATTTCTCTGACCTGGTCCAGGGTCCAGTCTGAATTCATAATCTTTGAGATATATGATAGCTCAGATGAGGTCTCACTTGAGTTTTGAAAAAAAAGTATTTCTATTTATTAATCTCTGTGCTGTTTGCTGGAAAGGCTGAAAAGGGGTGAGGATTCCAATTATTTTTTCTATGCTCCATTATTTTGGGACTCTTTCGTGGGTTGTGGCTAATATGCTTTTGTCTTACTCTTCTTCAGCAATTCCTCTCAAGCTGCTCACTGCAAACATTCTGGTTATTGGTCCTCAAGGCTACGACCTTGCACTTTAATTTAGTTCCATTTCTAATGCTGCTTTCCTTGGACTCATCCGGATTGTCTGCCATCATCCTTCTGCTCATTAATCCCTCCCAAATCTGAATCATCAAGAAATCTTCCACGTATTTTTTTGTTAGTTTAATGACTAAATAAAAATTTAAGAAATTCAGTAAAATTGGGAAAGTCCCTCTAGTTAATCCCATTGCCATGCCCCTTTTAGGCAATTCCTTAATGAGGTCTTCTCCAGTATATTATTTATGCTGGTTTATAAAGCCAAAATAGACTGGGTTGTATTTGTCTTTGCACCTGGGCTGGGCATAAGTCTGCCCTGCCAAACTAATTTACTATCACTGGTAAATGACTTCCCATTGATTTCCTTATTCATTCAGCTCTATGACTAATTACCCTTCAAGCATTTTGTTTTCACTCGCATTTGAGAGTCT
The DNA here is from genome assembly GCA_013398015.1 of Oreocharis arfaki. Taxonomy (NCBI): domain Eukaryota; kingdom Metazoa; phylum Chordata; class Aves; order Passeriformes; family Paramythiidae; genus Oreocharis; species Oreocharis arfaki. The sequence goes on from VZRR01012727.1 coordinate 654,988, forward strand.
ATTGGACCTAAAGATCCCATTCCTAAAGCGTTGTGGTTGTTTGTCACCAATACGGTGTTGGTGCTGACTTTACAGCTTTGTTAAACGTGGAGACCATTGTCACTCAGAGTGTGACTAAGTACACAACATTGTTTTACTGTAGTTTCCACTTTACCTCTACTTTGTCAATCTTGGCTGCTTTTTTCAGTCTTACACTTAACCAATCTCTTCTGCCAAAAACAGAGACCCATGTGCTTTGCTTCCAGGTCAAACCTAGATTATCTTTCATCTCCAATCCACCCGCTTTTCTTAGCAGCAAGCTGCAGCTTTCCCATTTTTCCATTTCTTTATTTCTTTCTCTTTTTGCAGGACGTGACTCATCTGGATTTTTGCAGCTTTCAATTTATCCCTGTTTCTGGACTTAGAGTACTATTTCTTTGTTGTTGTTGGTAAATATTCTGTTGAAGATTTTATTATTTTTGTTTATACTGTTCATTCACTCAGGTATCACTTTCCTATTTGCTCAGTGTTTCCAGGCCTTAAAGTATCCATTGCTACATCACATGGTTGAAGGAATATTGTTCTGTATTTTTCTATATCACTAGACAGGAAAAAGAATGAATAGTAAGCACACTACCTGTAGCTGTTTTCCCATGGGGAATATCTGGTACATTGTTGTACAACTGACACTAAAGCTTTTCTAAACCATTGATGAGGTTTCTTCCCGTGCTTTAGTCTATCACACAATGCCAAAGGTAAAATTTCTCATTTAATCTTATTACTGGTGCCAGGGGATTAATGTCAGGTGGCACTTGTGGTGACAGTGAAAAGATTAAAAAATAATTCCATTAAACTTGTCTCCTGCATTTGGTATTTGAACCGTTAATAAGAGGGATTACCTTCTTTGTAGGCCGGGCAAAAACAAGCTCAGCATAATTGTCTTACTAACCAAAGGCCTCCTTACTTCTAACACAGGGAAGATTATATTTCATGAAGATCTCTGATTAAGACACTCACTGAGAGTTTAGTCATGTTAGGCTAATGGGAAAGATCAACATAATAGCTCCTTCATTTTCTGATGATGAACATTATAGATTTTCTGAAAGTACATAAACATCCTTAAAACATACTCCCTTTTCAAATTCTGTGTTTCCATACAGTTTGGATTGTTATTTCTTCAGCCCAATTAATCACAAGGGAGAAGTCAAAAATACAAATGAATGCAATAAAAGAGACAAAATTATTTACAAAAATATTCCTATTGAATTTTTTCATTCATTAGTGATTTAGCTACATTCTCATTTTTCCATTGCAAGGAAAAGTAGAGGTTTAAAGATCCTCCAGCAGCTCTCAGACATTACGTGCAGGTTGACAGCTGCGAGTAATTTATTATCATTTTTGTGTCTTGAAAATGAAGCAGAGATGCATGGTTTGTGTAATGAAGTAGGCCCTGGTTTCAGTGTTTTCCTAACATCCATGCTTCTAAAAGAGGAGTAGAAAGATTCTCTCTTTTTTTAAAGATGTGACCAGCACAATAATGTTCTGTGTGTGCCCAGTTTTCAAATACTTTGGCTCCAATTTTGCTGCATATCTCCATCAGACTTGTTTTGCTGGGTTTCCTTCAGTTGACTCCATACTCTAATTCACTGAGTCCTAAAGCAGAAGCCCATGTGAGCAAAGGAGTTCTCACATTTTATATGCTTATAATTAATCATAATCTATCTAAAAATAGATACTCTGTGGTAATATTGTACTGAGCAGTGATAGCAAATACTATTTTTGAAAGTGTCTACATTTCTAAAAAGCTCTTCTGTGATAGAATTTTATAGATGATTAACAAATGCTGAACTGCAATTCTAAGTATGTAGTAGCATATTATATGTTTTCTGAATAAAATTCAACCCATAACAGTTTTTTGATTCTTCATCGGAATTTTCTTGGGAACCCACAGTGCCTGAGGATGACTTAAATTCATGAAAGAGTCAGCATAAGGTTAGCTGCCAGCCTTCTGCCTTTCCTGTTGCAAAGAAAATGTTATTTCATCACTGCTTAGGAGAGACCACTCAGCTGGCACAGATATTAATTTTACATCTTTCTTTATACTTTTATTGAACCATGAATAAGGAAAAAATAGGGGTTTTTTCATGCAGTATAACTCAAGAAAACTTGCAGCAAATAACTTTTGATTATTTTTTTTAAATCCATTAGATTCTAGGCAGAGTTTCTAGATAAACATTTCAGCTACATTTTATCTCTCTTTTACCAGAACATCTGTTTCTGAGTTCTCAGTAGGTGTTTTGTTTACCCTGCGTTCTGGCCCGATTGCCTAGGCAAGAGTCTGCTTCCCAAGGATTTACATGACTGAAACTTTGATGTGAGAGGGGGACAAATATCACAAACCTTTTGTTGTTGGAGACTATTTGTTCTTATTTTAAAACCAAAGTCATTAATTTGCATTCGCAGCTACTTATGTAGTTGTCTTCCTGAAATATGCACTGAGTTTATTGGAAGGAATGTTTGGGGAAATATCAGAGAAGGGGGGAGAAACCCCCACCACAAATTCAAACAATGAAAGGTGGGGGGAGATGAAAAGGAGGGCAATGGAGCCATCCATGTCTAGACAAGGGCGATGGATCCATGAGAGAGGCTGAAAAAACTGCACAGAGCAGGAAAGTCTCCTGAAGACAGGATAAGAAGAGCCAAAATTATTTGCTATGGCTCTGTTGGACAATAGTTTACATTAGTAAATACAACTGGAAATACCGCTCTAAAGTGTTTGCCTCTGTGAGGAGAAATATACCATGTAGCACTTATGTTCAAAGCAACTTTGTAATTTGAGATTTCACGGGCTTTGTAAAACTAACAGCTTGTGCCTTTAGAAATTCAATAAGAGGGAATGCATAATGGATAAATTACTGGCTAATTCTGACTAGGGGAAATGTGAGGGAAATCTGTTGCCCTTTACCTTGCTTCGCAGTTGTGCTTGTAATGTGATGTGAAAGCAAGCGCAAGCACATGTTGTTTGGGTTTGGTAGAAAACAACCCAAGCAGAAAAAAAATAAAGTAAAAAAAATGGTCATTCTCAGTTTTTTCTGATAATTTGAAAGCTTGTCTTTGAGAAAGGATGCTGATAGTGTTTCTGGTAATTGTTTGTATAAACCTGTTAAGAAATTTAAACAGCTATCACTTAAACTACTATTAACATCAGGAAAGTGTTCCAGAATTTTGTAACTTCTTTAATTTTCATTGTCAGGTTTTCAATGGATGGTTTCTTATCCTTTGGTGGTAATGTGGACACTGGCATTTACTTGTTCTAGCTGTTATTCCCTCCTTATGTTTACCCTTCTTGCTCACTTATTTTTATAGAAAATTTTATATTGTCACTACATCAGTCTTGGTTTTGCCAGGTTCTGCAAACCACGCTATGATATAACCTGTAAGTAGATAATGCACTCCTATGCTCACAGCAATTGCCTTTCTCAGTGTGTATTCCAGCTTGAAACCATATTTTTGAGCACAGGAGACCCAAGCAATATTTCTGATGTCCAGATGTGCTGTTTGAATGATATCTCACCTCTGACTTATTCAAGAGTATTGATCTTTCTTACCTCTCCTAGAAATATTTTGTCTGATAAGCTCAATATCCTTTTCCAAAGCAGACTTAGACTGATGATTCACAGTCACACAGACAAAGAAATATCAGTGATTTGCTGCAGATGAGCACTGGTTTTTTTTACAGGAATTTTCTCAGTCCGGAAATTCATGATAGTGTACTCTATATTAATGGTATTTTATTCCATTTTCTATATGCTAAATCAAGTTTTTCAATTCTGCTTGATTTTCTAATCCTCTGTATTGAAAACACTTTATCAAAACCATTTTTATTAGCACCCTTGTCTTTGGGACATTATTAGTGTAAATATTTAACAAAATTAGGTCCACAATGACCCCTGAATAACCTGTTCAATAGTTCTTCAGGCTGAGCAGTTGACCTTTCAGTGCAATCTCTTTTCCCTTGTCCCTTTAACCAGAAATCTCAGTTTTGTTAGGCAGAACATGTGCTTAGCTTCATGCACTGGGACTGATGTCAAATTAAACCCAAATCACGTTAGAATTTTACTAGAACTTAACATCTACTTTAAATATGTGTTTCCAGTGTAAAACAATAGCAGCAATGAAAGAGAATTTGCTTCAAACATTTGGTATTAATATTTGGTGGAATAAGAGAAGGTATGGTGAATTATGACAAAAATATGGAAGTACAGATGCCAGGGATCACATGAGTCTGAGTTTTGTGCTCAAACAGCTGAAACTCTGAGTGATCTGGTGCTACTCCAGATCTGAGAAGCCCACTCCGCCTGCACATCCATGGCAAGGTGGCCTGCTTAGTGGATAAGGAAAAGGCTGCGGTGTGGTCTGCCTGGACTTTAGGGGGGCATTGGACATTGTTGCTCACAGCATTCTCCTGGAGAAGCTGGGAGCCCGTGGCAGGGACAGGTGCACTCTTTGCTAGCTAAAAAACTGGCCAGGCCCAGAGAGTGGTGGTGAAGGGAGTTAAAGCCAGCTGGTGGCCAGTCACAAGTGGGGTTCCCCAGGCCTCAGTGCCAGCCCTGTTTGGGATCTCTGTTGATGATCTATCTGCATGAGGGTGTTGAGTGCTGGTCTGCTGGAGGGCAGGAGGGCTCTGCAGAGGGGTCTGGATAGGCTGGATCCGTGAGCCAAGGCCAATTTTGAGGTTCAACAAGGCCAAGTGGTAGGTCCTGCACCTGAGTCACAAGAACCTGTTGCTCCAGGCTGGGGCGAGCCTGTGTCCAGGTGGCCAAGAAATCCAAGGGCATCCTGGCCTGTGTCAGCAATAGACTGGCAGCAGCACCAGGGAAGGGATCATCGCCCTGTTCTTGACACTGGTGAGGCCACACCTCAAATCTGTGTTCGCTTCCAGGCTCCTCACTACAAGAAAGGTTTTAAGGCATTGGAGCATGTCCAGAGAAGGGCAACAGAGCTGGGGAAGGGTCTGCAGCACAAGATTGATGAGGAACAGATGGGGCAACTGGGGATGTTTAGCCTGGAGAAAGGGAGGTTGTAGACAGGTGGGGGTCAGTCTCTTCTCCCATGTAACAAATTATAGAATAGGAAAAAATGGCCTAATGTTTGTATCAGGGGAGATTTGTATTGGATATTAGGAAAAATACCTAATTTTTGACCTAAAAGGTTGTCAGCCATTGGATCAGGCTGCCCAGGGAAGTGGTGGTGTCACAATTCTTGGAGGTATTTAAAAGATGTGTAGTTGTGGCACTTAAGGATGTGGTTTTAAGTAGTGGACCTGGCAGTGACTGGTAAACAGTTGGACTCAATGATCTTAGAGGTTTCTTCCAACCTAAATGATTCTGTTCTGTTCTCTTTCAGTCATATTTACAGAAAGCATATTTGTAAGCTTTGTCAGCTAGTTTATTAGAAGTTCATATTTCTCCAACACTAATAAAAGTTCATTTGCTAGATGTTGTGCAGTGTATTGATTAGTCTGCAAGAGCAGTTATTTCTTTCATTAGCTAGAGTAGAAGGAAGTGATATATAGAAATATTATTCACTAAGACTAGTCTTGTAAGCTTAATATTGTTTTTCTACAGCTGATCTTTTCTTTGGTTTTAAGTCCATTGAGTTTGATATGTTTAACTTACCCTCTCCATTAGTGTTTGTGCTGTTTTGTTGTATTTCATGTACATAGAAATAGCTAATATAAGTCATTATAATTACATACTCAGCATTGTAAAAAGGGAAGAAGAAGGTAGTCAGCAGGTAATGAGCCTTTCATAAGGTGTGGTGACCTGAAGTTGCTTAATTCAGGCCAGAAGTGTGTCTGTGCACCGGACAGGTGTGTGTGACCTGCAGTTACACTGCCCCTGCATCTGGTTTGCTTGCATAAATTTTCACTGGACTTCTGCTGTGCCACTGCTCACTGCAGGCTGCCAAGCATTGGGAAATACCAAAAACAGAGAAGTGCAGTCATTGCAAAAGGAGATGCTCTTAGGAATGTGAAGGGCATCCATAGTAAGCCAGCTTCATCTAGCCAAATATCCCACATCTGGCTGCAGCCAAGGGAAAAGTACAAAAAGTAAGGAAGCACCATGATGTTTTGCCCAAATATTCCATCATCAGACTCTAAATTTTCCTAATCCAACAGCAATCAATTTGTAGCCTTTTGTTTGTTTGCTGAATGGAGGCTGTAGCCTCCCTTGAAACATTCTGGCAGCGAGATACTCTCAAGTTCTCTTACTTCCCTGTGATAGCTTCTCTTGCAATTCAGGAATTGACATTCCTAAAGAAGCCCATCTGCAAGCTATGGCAAAACTAAAAACAGCTGCAACAGAAATTCAGCCTTGGCTCTCATAATCCTATTTGTATGGAGTTTCTTCAAAGTCTGATGTGGATCACCACTGAGTGTTTTGTTGGGGAAGATCTACGGGGGATAAAAATCAAGGGAAGGCATGATGGAAATCTCATGCAGTGCAGGAAAATAGCTTTCCAAACTATTCATAAGCTCCAGTAATTTCATGTTGTGAAGTCGAAACTGAGTGAAGATGGGAGCTGAGGTTTTATAGATACCCTTGATTCAAACCCTTAGATCTTCAAATTAGAAGACATAACAGCTATTCCTTCCCACTATTCCTGCCAAGAGTCTGAAACAGAGTAATTTTCTTTTAATGTAAATGGGTTTCTTTTTAGGAATAAGGATCTACAAGGTTATGGCTGAAATTCTAAAAAGACAAATAATTTTAACTTAAGGAGCTAAATTCCTCGTCAAGAAGACAGAGTTTTGCCCTTTGAAAGAAAGAGTTGGCTACTTTTTTGGAGTGCCCTAGCTTTGATATTATTTCTCTAAGGTCATCTGTATCCATACGTTTTGCTACTAATAATAATCTTAATCATCATTGTAATAATAACAACAATAATTAAAAAAAACTATTTGTTTGACATATTAATTTAGAATTTTTGATCTAAAAGTTAAAAATTACTTTTTGAAAAGTTAAAATGGAATTTTTGGGTGCCTATTTCTGCAACTTTCCCCGAATTATTCTACAGTTTTCCTGTCGTGAAGAAAAATGGCAGTGACACCAGAAATGAACTTTAGGGAGTCTCTTCATTTCACGGGAACTGTCATTTCCTGTCCTTACCCAAACTTTCTTGAGGCCAGCTTGACTCTGCTCTGATGAAAGAGCAGTTATAATTTTTAAAAAATATTTGGAATCCATTTTTTAATCCATCTCAAAGTATGCCTCACTCTTCTCAGGTTGGATGGGATAACAGTTTCCACATTTTAGACAATGGAAGATAAAGCACTTTTTTTAAGCACTCCTGGATTTTGGGGTGCTTTCTCTGTTGTTGCTACAAAGCCAGCCTGTTGGTTTAATGCCAGTAGCCAAAATTGAAGCTACTCTTGTTTTAATTCTGTATCTTTATTCAGGTGTTGGTGCACCTATGCTGCTTGCACATGTCAGCGAGTTCATCCTCTCAGGACTGCCAAAAAGAACCTAAGTGTGCTCCTGGTTCTTCGGGGCAGAAAAATGAAGTTTTGAGAAATTAGAGACAACAGTATGCATTTTCCATGCTTTTGTCTATTAGGGATGATTTGAAGGCTGAGTTGTTACTGTGTCTGTCTTACATTGTCTCAAATGCAAGGTTTAACACTCCGATTGGCACAGAGGCTCTAAGTTAAGAAATTTAAAAGCTAAGTAGGAAAGATTATGCTGTTCCATGAATAACAAATGAAGTGTGTCAGGGATGCACACTATTTTTAAAATTGCATGTAGCTAATTTGTTAATTACAGTCAGAAACAATGTTGCTAACTTGGTTTAAAATCCCCAAATAAATCAGGGATTTGCAGCTAAAATTTAAAGTATGATATTCATAAACATCCCACTGATGAGAAAATCTGCAGGATGTGGCCCAGAACTGAAGTAGGACTTGTTTCCCAGCCTATGTGGAATAGTTGTTAGTAATTACACAGAAGATGACACCTCAAGTCCATCCAAGAACAGTTTACCACTGTGCTCGGAGAGGTCAGACGAGGGAGTGAACTTTCCACGAGCAGTTCAGAGTCTGATATGGGTAAAACCTTGCATAGCTGTAATGTGAAATAATTTAAAATAAAGATAGAAACAGTAAAAGAAAAAAAAAAAGCTTTCTAACTCTCTGTTAATCTCAGTTTAATCCTGCTTCAGAACTGGTCGAGTAACAGGTCTTTCGTAGCTTTCTCCTGGCTCATGGAACTGCACGGAGGGTCAGGTTTGCAGGCAGCACTAGATTGTTGTAATGAATTTAACCTGATGCATGCAAATAAAGATACCTGAAGACCACCTAAAGACTCTGAATTTGGATTCATTTCTGAATTGATACAATGCAGCATAGCCCACAGAGAAGTTTTCAATTATTTCTTTGCTCTGCTCTCACTGCACCCTTGTTCTCAGCTATCCTAAGCAAAGAACCCTCACTCTTGTAGTGACGTCAGCCCTCAGTTAAGCCATCCCTGACTTTGCTGGGTAATTTCTACAGGAAGTACTGAGTTTTTCTTACTTTCTGATTGTTAATACATAATTTCTTTCAGGAACTTGTCTCTGTTGGAGGTCAAACAGTGAATGAATAATAAAAGCCTGCAGCAGTATAAGAAAGTATTACATCTTACCACTTGCCATGTGGTAATTTGGGAGGGGAATCATGACCGCTGTTGTTTGAGGTTCCCATGATTCTATTTTTCAATTTCACAACCTAACGAGACAATCTTTCTGTTATGTTTCATTCACATTAATCAGTTCCTCTGGTTCTTTCCTGCTTTCTCTCACGCAGTCCCCTTTGTAATGGGAAAAACTTCCAGAGAGTGTCTGCATGATTGTCATAGTTACCATTTAAGAGTTCTGTGTCAAGATGTCTTAAACACTTTGACTTCTGTTAGTAAAGCTGTGCACAGTGACTACAGCTTGGTATTTTAATGTTTGCCCTGCTGTTCTAGAACCTACTCGTGCAATCGTTGCATTGTCAGGTTTTTTAATGAATTAATTATATTATTAACTTTAAATCCACTTTTGTTTTTCATATTTGAGTTTGACCACACAGAGGTGTAGCCTTTAGCTCAATTTATTAAAATATTGTAGCATAGTTTTAAGGGTTTTAAATAAATAGAAAAGGAATCTTTAAAAAGTCTTTGATACTTTTGAAATAGAGAAATATTAAATGAATCACATTGTGCATGCATCACTACTAGACCCTACAAGTGAACTAACAAAAGCAGGATTGTACTTCATACAAAATCATCAGTACTGAAGAAAAAGCTGTTATGAGAACATCCAGAGAACACTTCTGGAGAGATGCAGTGAGATATGCAGAGAACTGTTCAGTTAGGCAGGATTTTCCTATGTACTGGGAACTGTGACCAAGATAAATGTGGCTTTTCTGCATAAAAGACCAACCTAAATTTATTGACTTTCCATTCAAGGATTAGAAAAAGGTTTCTGCCTTGAAGTTTACTGATATTTCAAAATCAGAAAAATGTTCATACCACAAGAACTCTAATTTCAGGCAGACAGTTGAAAAGGTTACATGACTTATGTCAGCCAAACCCAGTTTCTTTTCCAAAGCCAGACCCTAGGCAAAGATGAATATATTTTCTGCAACAGATTGAATAAAATATGTTACTTTTGTTTAACAAAAATTTCAGTGGTCTTGCTTCACTTAAGTTTCCTAATGACCTGCTTTTGACTTGAGAAAAAAAAAATCTATGCTGATTTATTCTTTGTGGAGACTGGGGTGTTGTCAAAGCTCAAATGCAGATGTTGTCACTGTCTTCTCAGTAAAAGTCAGGCTTACAACCCTTAATTTCAAATATTTTAATTGCTGATATTAAAAAATGCCTCTTTCTAACAGATTGGGGGGATTTTTATATTTATTCTTCTATTATAATTTGTTAAGGTGATCCAGTGAGCACAGTGAAGAAATGAAAGAACACACTAAAATTAGGCCTATGCAGAGAACAATTTATTTCTTGGTTTTGGTAAGAGCAAAATGAATTTTCAAACTAATCAAGGCTATGTGATCTGGGACTAGAGAAATGAGGGAAGGGATTTTCTTAAGCAATATGCTTAGCAAAAGGTTAGAGATGTAGTAGAAAGAAATTCCAGAGCTGAACAGCAATGACTTTTATGGTAGACCAACAAAAATTACTGTTAATTAGGAAGAGGAGAACTCCATGAAAACAACATTACTTTAATCTGTTTTCATATTCAGAGTTATGGTAGTGTGTTATAAATTTTCATTACAGTTTTATTGCTTTGCCATTATACCTGTACTTCAATTATCATTCCTTGCTGCTATTGAGACATTGAACTTGAGCACTGCTGTGCTGCGTGGCTACTGCTCACGCTTCCGTGTTTTCCCACGTATAAGAGCATTCTTTCTAATTAAAAATAAGGTTCTGAAATTGCTGTGAAACTTAAAACATTTTTCTTAGGTACTGCCAACAGTGCAGGTCTTGTGCATTTGGGACTGAGAAACCACAAATGGCACAATGAGTATTTCAGGAAGAGAAGTCCTTCAGATTTTCTTCCTTTGAAAGACGTGTGTCCTGTAGAAGAGATGGCATTTGTGGCGTGCTCTTTGGCTGCCCTTTTCACAGCGAGAGTGAGGAACGACCCCTCTGAGTGTTTAAATAAGCTTTTGTGGACTCTGCCGTGTCTTTTTATTGCACCATTTACCAAACACGGGGTGGCTGCAGCCGCCTGTCTCTTTAGATGGCTCCCTCGGAGACTGGCCTTCATCGCCTGAGCCGGGGGCGAGAGGGGACAAAGGCGTGAGCTGAACCTCACTGTAATTGTTACTGAGTGTGGTCAAACGGGGCAGCTCAGCTGAAAAAAGACATCGAGGAGGCTAAGAGCAGTGTTATTTCTGGTTACAGGCAGGGGAAGCAGAAAGGAAGGCCGTGGGCCCGGGGTGCTGCGCAGTGGAGAGGGACAATGGAGAACAGCTCTGTGAGGGGCACGGCCCGGCCCTATGGCTCCTGAAGCGCTTCACCTGTCTGGAAATGCAGCCCCAAATGCCACATGCCTGGTTTTCAATTTCGCCCTCCCTTTTTAAAAAAATGCTAGTTATATTTTGAGAACTTCCTGTGGAAAACAGCACAAAAAGTGCAAGATACTTCCCCCTCCCATAAGAAGTTTAACTTTTGTGTCTGAGTTGTTGTGAGGAAAATTCAGCATTTTCTGTTACTGCTGCTCCCATCCGTCCTTCTTTTCTGTTTACCAAACTTCCAAAGGAACCTGGATGCTTGCATTCCTCAGAAAATGCTGAAATTTGTGATAATCAAAAAAAAATCTTTGTAAGAGTTAAACCCTGCTGAGAAGGATTTAAAGTAGCTTTAGTCTAGTGTTTAAAGTAGGTTTAATTTGTGGTAAATATCTGGACCTTGCAAAAGTTAAGAAGTGCTAAAATATTTACTTGGTTTTATTTAACAACCTAATTTATATTTTAATTCATTAAGTCCGAATTCTTGTGTTATTCATTTTGATTATTTAAATAAAATGAATGCTCGGGAAAATCTCAGGGCAGGTTTCTGCAGCTTTCTCTGTAATCCTGAGGCTGCTTGGTTTGGAGCATCCATGACAGAGTCAAAAGCTGCTTTAACTTGTCTGCAGGGTCAATTCTCTGGAGGAGACACCTGAGCCAGCCCCAGCTCTGGAGATGGTGCTCACCCTGCCCTGTGGAACCCAAGGCTTGCTCCCTCTCCAACAACCAGGTTTAGAGAAACAGCTTGATGAGTATAAAGCGACCAGCTTTGCTCACTGACAATTACATAATGCTCACCATTGCTAATTTTCTCTCTTGAAAACATTATGCTCTATTGTAGTGCAGCTTAAATTAAGTGAGAGAAGGGTCCATTGGGGTTCTTTGCCTGTTTTTATTCCAAAGAGCAAAGAGGGCAATGCCATTTGCAGAGCTGTGATCTGGGACCCTGTCTATGGTTGTGCAGGGTTGGACTAGACTCTGTGGTTATTTTACCTGTCAGCTGAGATAACATCTTGTGGCACTCCAACAGAGGAGGGGGAATGTGAAAGTCTATGGTCCATGAGGACCTTGCAAGGGTATATTTGATTCCTTTATCATGTTGAAGGTTTCCTTTGCACATGCACCCCTCCACTCCCCCTGCTCCCGTGGTTCTTCGTGTCTATCAAGCTTGGGTCTGTTTTTCATATCCTGATTTCTTTTCCCTTTGTACTGAATATATTTGTTATACTGATGATTCTCATGCTTACTCTTTGCTATTTTTTTCTTTCCAGAAGCAGAAACTTGTCCTGATCCTTAATTAATTATTTTAGTGTTATTCTAGTGGTCATACTGAGATCTTGAGATTTTATTTTAATTAATATATTGTATTCTGCTGGAAGTTCATATACAATACATTTTTCTGCTCCCCCACACCTTGAACTGTTCTATGGGCATGCTGGCCTCTATGTCTGAGGGGCTGAGTAGCTGAAAGAATTTCCTGAACACAGTCAGGTCATAAGCATCTCTGGAGAACTCCTTTCTGGCATATTAGATTATCAGGGATAGAAGTGTGTTACTTCCTCTTTGCTAGTGAAATATTTGCAAGCAAGATTTGCTGCTTGATTTGGTGCCTTTTTTTTAAGAGAGTGATTTTAGTTTCTAAATCTAATCCTGTGGGTTTTTTTAATTTGCAGTCAATGTAAGCTTGCTTGTCCTCTTTTTTGCAAGTCTATTTAAAGCCAAAAGTCTATTTAAAGCCAAAGAAGGTCAATAATGTGGTTTGGGATGTGAGAATAGGTGTTTTAGTCTAGCCAGCTCTCTAATTCAAATAGTGCCTGGGGATAGACTTCTCTCAACACATGTTACTCCAAAGAGAATGTGCACCATTAGTAGTTTTAGTGGTTGAATTAGTAGGCTGACTGTATTTCCTATGCAGTGAACTCAGTAATGTGCTGGAACGTGCATCATGCTTTGAAAGCTAATTTGGTTCTACAGCAAAATAATTTGAAACAGATATGTTTCACTTGCACCAGGTTTCTTTGTGCTGCCATATATACATTTAAAGATTCCTTTTTTATTTTCTTAGCTCAACTAAAGTAAATTAATTTAGTTCCACTGAAGTTGCCACAACTGTATAGAATCCCACTGTTTAGAGGTTCCTTTCTGTCAGGGAGGTCCTGCAGGGCGACCTTGACAATTTAGAGAACAGACCTCTGTGTCTGGAAATCATGGATTTTCTGCAGTGTGTCAAAGTAGTGGATGAACTTTTAAATGCATCATGTTTATTATATGTGCTCTGGAAGTTTTGTCTTTGTAATGTTTCTGATTAATTTAGATACGGTGGGTCAAAAATATTCCTCACAAACTTTCTGAGACAACACAGCAACAAGGATAGTAGTTTATGAATATTCAGACGTCAGTTCTATTATGTTGGTACTCAGATAAGAGGATTAGATATAGTTTAGGAAATTTTGAAGTATTTATAATTGGAATATATTTATAAACGTGCAGTTTTCTGACATCTGTTTGAAGGAACAATTAATTTTTATAGCAAAAATCGCACATAATACAGGTGCAAAGCTCACAGAAAGTGGCTCCTTGTTTGCTGAAACTCATCAAGTCAGCTATGAAAATGGCCTGAAACTAATCTGCACTGTTTTGGGCATCCCCAAGCACGTTATCTTTCAAGACCACTCAGTTGCTTCTGTTGTGTCGATTTGGTTGCTAAATCACAGTTCTTTCATGCCTGGATACCTTGTCTGGTAAAGCAGATGAGGTCTCAGACTGTAAACTTTATGCTATCCCTCAACTCCTACGTTTGTCTGGAGTAGCTTTTCCTCTCCTAAAGCACCAGTCACTCATCCACATTCCAGTGATTTCCTGGCTGGTCCTTCAGCTCTTTGAAGTGTATTGCCTGGGCAATGCTGCCCCTCCCTGAGAATCTGGGCACCACTTACAGACCACCTTAGCACAGCTCGAGAGACAAGGGTATTTATTGAAAGTTCACCTTGGATTCAGTCCCCACAATACATGGCTGAGTTTTCAAAACAGTCTCTTTGGGCTTGCTTTTGTAACCTGGGGCCAAGTGTGTGTCACTGCTCTCCTGTGCTGGCACACAACCTTCTAGTAATCCCTGTTTTTTCCTAGTAGAAAAGAGGGAAATACTGGTCTAAACTTGAGTCTGTCCATGCCTATGATGACACTGCATACTGAATTCTTTGGATGATAAACTTTCACTGGTGTGTCTAAGTGAGCTGCGAATTCTTTTGAAAATGTGACTGAAGATTCTGGTGGACAATAAAAGTGTGTAACACTTCCAGTTGCTGCTGGTCACTTCCACACAGCCAGTGATGAATAATTGACTTCTGGCAAAAGACTTCACAATGAACTCTTTGACTATTAAGGAGGATTAAATATTAGATTACTAAATAGTGTAGAATATTGTGGTAAAGGCATGCCTTTAATGAGTAAATGGCTGAATGTAGGACAGATTTCCTGGTAGTTTTCCTATGACTGTGGGACAGAGAAAAATGTTTAGCTGTGCACTGAAATGACTGGGACACTGCCAGTGCATTGGAAATCACAATTTTCAAGCTCAGTAAGAGCTGGAACAGTCACTGAGAAGCAGATCTATAGGGTTCAGGGGGTGTGTGCCTGTTTTCCTTAAGAAATGGAAGTCTCTCTCACATATGAAGTCCCTCTATATCAGTTTGGTGGGTTACTTTGCATCATGATTGAAACTGTGACAAGGATCCCGAACAGAGATAACCATTATGCTTAATTTTTGCATTTAAAAAAAAGCTATTTTAGTTACCTAATCTGCATGATTTAGTCTATATAGTAAGTCTTTTCAAATGATGTAGAGATCATCTTTGTGTTTTGAAGGAGGACTGAGGCTTTATCTTCAAAATACTCAGACATTTAACACCTATTTTCCTGTTTACTCAGTCAGGTTTAAGCTCCTGTTTATTGCCTTTTCTGAGGTAACTTTCCCTGAGATGTCTTTAGAGAGCAATGACATCTGTATCCAGTCAGTCCTGTCACCTTTCTACTGCTTTTACAACAAAACTCCCATGTGGAAACAGGTTCCTACAAACCAATAGAGAAGTGCTTTCTGTCTAAAGGACACAGCTCACCTGTGTAGAGTTGGAATCCTGCTTGTACTTGCATTTCACAGACTAATGGTACTGCTTTAAAGAGTTGTGTTTTAGAAAGAAATTACATATAAATCTAAAAAACCTGGGTCCCTCCGAAACCTCAAATGAATTAGGAAAGAGTTCAACTGTATATAACCATTTTCTGTGCACATAGATACTCAGTTCTAATTACGAAATATTAGCTTAATCCTGTGCAGATCAAATTTGGCAGTTAATTTCCCTAGTACAACATTAGAAAAAAATACCCAGCAAATCCATACAAATCAATTTTCTTTTAAGTAAGCAGTTTTTCACCACTTGAGGTAAAATTCCATTAAATCCACTCTGGAATTATATGTACCAGTGTCGCTAAGGGCTTTTCACCTCTAAAGTTTGACTAGGTTTGCTATAATTGTCCTTCACCTGTACCATATAGGTGTGCAGTGATGTTAGAAGTTTTGTCCTTGCTCTGGAGTCTGCTTTATTTCAGTATAAAATCTGCTACTGGGGCGACTGTGCAGTAGTGACCTGGCTGTGTCAAGATAGTGGTTGGGCTCAATGATCTTAGGGGTCTTTTGCCAACCCAAACATTTCTATGATAAAAAGTATTTAAATATATAGCATATTTTAATAGTGGCTGTAGTGGTAGAAAGCAAAGCAGCCTAAATTTTCATCCATGCCTGCTTTTCTTTTCTCCCAAATGAAAAAGCAAGATTCTGTGGAGCCTTTCTTCGTGAAAAACAGTGACAGATTCTATACTACAGATAAAATGTTTACACAATATGACTTGCTTATCAAAAGCACAGCCATTTATGAAAAATAAGAGTCTTAAGATCTGTGTTGCCCCTGGGTCTAAGCCTTCTCAGTAATTTTCTTCAAGTTTTTCTCTTTTAGAAGCCTGCCCTATGGCTAGAAAGAACTATTTTCTTTCCTTGATTCTTAAGGAATATTCATCTTGCCCTGCATATTTCTGTTTACTGCCATGCCAGGCATTTTTCTCTTTTAGAGGGAAGCCATATGTTTCTTGTTTATGTAGCTCCTATGTAAATATCAGAAAAATAGTTAAAATATTGCCTTCCATATTCTTACACCCTTGAATTAAGGTTTACATTAGCTCACTAAAACATGAAGCGCTTAAGACATAATTTTTTTCCATGGATCTTCCCAATATTATTTTGTTTTGTCATCTGTGGTGCAGGCTTTGTAAGTGGACATGGCTGACAGCAGATTCCTGGTAAAACCTCTACATCGGGGCATTATCATTAGGGCAAGGAAAGTTCTTAGTTCAAGGAAAGTTAATAGTCGCACTGAGATCTGTTGAACTGAGTCACAGAAGAGGTACTAATTTATACAGAGGTCAGAATCTAACCTTTGCCAGAAAGATACTTCTCTCAGTTAATTCCTGATGTAAAAGCCCCAGCTTTGTGAGGGGCTTGGTTCCTGCAAGCAACTCCTGCAACATCTGTTGCCATAAAAATTAATTGGCTTTATGTCTCCACTGTAGAAGGTCTATTAGATTCTTCCTGTGTCAGGTGGAATCACTGTTACTTTTGAAGAACTTTTTTCATTTTATAAACAATTTTTGAGACGTATTTTCTACATTAATTAGTTTTCTGCAATAATTTCTCTACAATTTCTGTTGGTTTACTTCCTCTTCTTTCCAGCATTTTCAAAAGATTTGCTCCCTGGCACCAGTGCTTTCCTGGTCAAGAGGAATAAAAATACACTTGCATTCAAACACAAAGACTATTGCTTATTTTGTTGGAAATGTTTTAATCTGTAGACTGCTTTTCTCAAGTAGCTGACAAAGGCCATTCTTTATAGGCCAACTCTTCTTACAAAGAGTAAGTTCTGTAGTTGTAGATTTTTTCATATGAGGATCATTTCCTGAAGAAGCCAGAAGTGAGCTGTCTGTACTGGAGACAGAATTCCCATTATGCCTCACAGCTGACCTCAGAGTCAATAACATTGGTTCTACAATAAAGAACAAATAGCTCTTCATGCATTATTACTGCCAAGGTTGCCATTCTGGGGAAAACTGGAGACTTTTGAGCATAAACTGCATCTGGATCGGTACTCTCTGTTTGGTTTTCATCTTCCTTGCAAGTATCCAATTTGTCAATTTGGCATTTTGTTCAGAAAAGAGGCCCAAAGAAGTGCTTTATGTGCTTCCATACATTCTTCTTTCCTTCCCCCCAACCTCACTGTTCCAAGTAAGGAGGTGAGAATCATCCAAAATGGAAGTTAGATCTTCCCCCAAAACGTTATACTGAGTTTCATGACCTTCATATGAGGTCAAGTTCAAAAGTTCTTTTAACAGTTGGTTGTTTGGGTTTTTTTTTCTGTTGAAAGGAATTGCATGCTCAGGTCCTGATAATCTAATTTACTGTGCACCAAAATACTTCTGCAACTACAGAAACCCAAAGACTGGGTGCTGTGCGGGTGTAATGATCTCCCAAATTATGATCAGGTCTTGCTTTTATGAGAACCTCACTTTGTTTTTGTTTTGTTTCGTTTCTAAAGACAGCTAATTCTGTAGTGTAATAAATAATTTATTGCATGAACTAAGAACAATTCTGTTGAAGACTATGGGATTTTTACAGTAAAAGTTATTGAAGGAATAGTGTTCTGAGAGGTTGTTGCCCACAAATATTGAATTCTGAAGCCATTACAGCACATCTGGCAGAGGATACGAAATGGTTTTGATTCTGAAATAAGTGACAGCAGAAAAGGAAGCTAAAACTAAAAGATACCAGCCAAGAAATCACTGTAAAGAATAGTGCCTGAAGTTCAGCTGTGTTGGTTTTTCCTTTAATGCTTCAGTCTGTAACTGATTTTCATTTAGCAGATAAATATGCTAGAGAAGAATACTTCAAAATGTAGCCCATGGTAGAGCTTTTTAATTTCTCCTGTATATTCTGTTGTACCTTACAATATTTATCTCATCTCAGCAGTCATCAGAAAGGTTGCACAGTCTGAAGTCAGAAGGTGAAATTGCTCATGACTTTTCTGCTGGTCATTAAAAGTTTCTTCGAATGTTGTTGTTCTTTTGGAGATGTCTTTCTCTCTCTTACTTGCATCACAGATTTTAGCCAGAAATATTTTCACTAGCACTATTCAAGCTAATACAACAACCCCTCTCCCTGTGTTTGTAGAGAAATTATTGATGATTTGTCCCTTATAGCTCAGAGATCTAGGCAGGAAGGTAAATAAAAAATCTGATCACATTAAGGATCCTTAGCATTAGATTTTGTTCAAGGGTTTGCACTCTGTTAACAAAGAACATGAATAAAAAATTAGGTTGTGTTCTGCAACAGCTATATAGAAGCAGCAGCGAGCTGCTAGGGCAGTTCCTTAAAATGCCATGTAACACCTAGCTGCATATTTTTCCAGCCTGGGTACTGTCTCCTTTATGGATTCAAAGTGGCTTTGCAATCTCTCATTGGTGTTCCTGCTTGTTAGTGAGGTCAGGATTTCTAACATCTAGATGGGTAGTAGATTTTGTGTTATATTGAATCAGAAATATGCTTCTTGCAGTTATTCTCTTTCCATTGTTCCATTAATTTAGGTGCCCACTTACTTTAATGTGTGTGTAACTGTCCCACTTCCAACCCCTGCTGTTATTTTTACATGAGACTGAGAACGGAAGGGTGTTATTGGTACCTCATCTGATTGTCACTGTAGATTTCATTTATGTTACTTTGTCAAAAAAGAGACTGAATAATTTCACAGGTACTCTCCAAAAAGTTTTAATTGGTGGCAATGTCTGTTAAAATAGATGAAGTCAGGGCACTGGAGTGTCCCCTGATACGTGCCTTTATGAGACAGCACGATTAACAAGAGCTGCTTTTGTGACTTGCTGTCAACTCTTCACACGTTTATCAGTGAGATGCTTTCAGCAAGAGATGTAACTTATCTATTGCAACTGATTATACCTTTAAAAATAATTAGCAGGTACAATTTTCACTGGTTTTCAGTGAGAATATTTATGTCCAGCTCCTGTGAGGTTTTGCATCTCCCCACAGAGATGTTCTTATATTTCCCAACTGTACTACTGGTTTCTGATTTATGTGAAAAAATACCTCTTGGTGTCCATAATCTGTACATCAGCCTCCTGCTCTGCTAAACAAGGATGTGCTGGCCAGCTTTTCTGATTTCCCAGAGCTTGCCTTCACTTCTGTGTTACTGTGAATGAGCAACTACTGCTCCTGAAATAAGAAATAGAATGGGAAATAAGATTACAGCCCCTTATGCCGCTCAAAATGCTGAATTTGTAAAGTTTTTACCCCTCTGGAAGAGAATATAAAGCCAAGATTGTAAGGGAAAGGCAGAAAAAAAAATCTTTACCCATAATTTTACAATACTCTGCTTACTTTAAATGCATTTTTATGTCTTGTACTACTTATTTCCTTGTCTGATTCTCTCTGCATCTTATGGCAAAGGATATCAACATTTGCTTGCTACAGCTCTGAAGAACAAGAGGCAAACTCTTGAGTTCTGGTATTTAGTTATTTTGGAGTAGTACCAAGTATGGGCAGAAGTAGCAGTGGAATTTACCACCACTTATAAGAGGAAGGCAACCTTGTATATAATCCAAAATGGAATTTAAATGTTTAAATTTTTATTTTTTTTTTTGTAAATAAGGTAGATTGCATACACTGTCTAATAGTGAGTAGTTTCTGGTCAAGATATTCAAGCAAAATTAAAAATTGTCTGCTCAAAATAAATAAACAACAGGCTTTTAAAAAGCCCCATTATTTATACAACTTGGTCAGGTAAGAAATTAAAGAGTTTTCTTTAAGAATAGTTTTGTCATAGTGTCTTTGAGAAACCTAACCAGTTTGTGATTATTTTAAAGCTATTCACATACAAATTATATTACTTAAATCCACCTTTAAAACTAAGTCTTATGTCAAACCAAGCTTTTGCTTTTTATATACATCATCTATATCGCTTCTAGAAATTTTTCTGTTGCAATAAACTTCAGGATGCCAACTTCCTACCTTCCTGAAATCAACTTTGAATTGCTAGTATTTCCTTAAGGGCAGAAATACTGAGGTTTAAAACAAGGTTTTCATATTCCTAAATGCACATTTTTCGTGTAATATGTGAGGAAGTAAAATGATAAAAATTTGTGGGAAATTGTAACTTTTGAGAAGAATCCTTCTAAAAGTAAGATTTAAACATGAACATTTTGACTATTGTGTTTATTTCTGCATGTCTGATTCAAATGGAGGCGATGATGTTTTATAAACACATTTGCAGCCACTTACGACACACCTGACTTTTCAGACCTTCACTGTAGTGTTTGTCAAACTGTTTCATTCTAACATTTCACTCGTAAAATCCACTAATTTAAAAATACTTAGATATGAAAATTCAGATGTCCCAGATGACTTTAAAATGCGTTAAGAAAACCCTCAGCAGAAAACGTTGTATGAGCTGTCTAGAAAATGACACTACTGTGGTTTTAGTAACACAACTTAATATGCCTTTGGAAGTAGTCAGTTCTGGTGCTGGAGAAAGAACAAAAAAACCCAGTTTTGAAGACAAAAGTGTCTTGATAGAAAATTCTGGTGGGTACAGGATGATAAATGATTTCAGTCTCTCTCCTGATACGTGCTTATCTCTAGTCCTCCAGAAAACTCTTGACTCTAGGAGCAAGCAGTAAAGCTCAGTATTTGAAGGAAGGGACAGGAGTAGCTGAATGTTGATTTGCAGTGCTCGTTAAGCACTTCTGATATGCTTGCCCTAAAGCTAAAGCAAACTTCCACTGGCACTAATGGTGTTTGGTCAGCAGCAGTCTACAAGATAAAAGGTGCTGAGTACAAGACGTTGTTTGCTGTTATTTAAATCGGTTCCTGGTGCTGGGCAAACCTGGGACTTCACCGGGGCTCTTGTGCAAACAGCATAATTAAAGCCATTAGCATCTCTCAGAGGTGGAAGTAGCTAATTTTTCAGAAAATGGCAAATTGTCACGAATGTATTTCATAACAAATGAGTTCTTTTTTAAAATTGGATCTACAGCTTACCAGAGAGTGAGATGAATTTTTCATGAATACATTGTAAAATACCAGAAGCAAAAAAGAAAACTCGGTTTTCCCTCTACGGCAATAATTTGGATTTTTACAAATTTGTATCTCTGCATGCTCAGTGTTCAGTGTGTTTTGACTCTAAGCGTGTTACAGATAGAATTAATGTCTTGCAGAACAGTGTGGGAGAATTTTTTCTTAAACTTGGTTCCATCCAGCTCAGGAACTTGTTTCAGTGACAGCCAGTTGTTTTGCTCTTCTTGACTTGTTTTTCTTTTTTAATAAACAAATTTAATATTATCAGATGTCTTAAAATGTAATTGACAGTACTTCAAGAACATAGACTTGTTCCTTTTTGTCATAAACTTGGCTAGATCAAAAACTGTCGTTTGGGATTACTAGAGTATGAAACAACACTGAAGTGTGAGAGCAGAATGATTAAGTTGTCTCCTGTGCCAAGCACCAATATTGTTGTTCTTTTCTGATATGTGTACAACTCCTGCAGCATTTTATTCTGTCACGGTTTTTGAAAAGTACAATGTTTTGAAAATACTTGTTCTCCAACAAATGCAAACATTTAAGAATATTTGTTTATATAAGCTCTGGAGGAAATGTTTGTTCCAAAGCAGCCCTGCTGCTTCTTGTTCTCTTCTGTGAAAAGAGCTGTGATACTTCTAAGATTTCTCTCTGGTAAACTAAAATCATCCTTCAAAAGCCACAGATGTATAATTGATATGCTTAAATGAGTAACTATGACTGTCCTCTTCGATAATAGAGTGATTGACAAAACGGTCATTGCTCTTTTCACTTGATGTAAGCCAAGAAAGCAGCAGTCAAGGAAGGTGCCCAAGGGACTTTCAGAACTACTGGTGACACGGATAGAACCTCAGGACAGAACCTCAGTAAACCTAATCAAAAGCATTTTCTGGAAGCAAGGGTCTGCTACCTGCTCAGACTTTCAGCAGGACTTTTGAAGCATTGCTAACATTTTCAGAATTCCTTACCACACCTGCGGAGAATGACACTTGTGATTTGCATCCTTTTGTTTCAGCATTGCTCACAGCTGCACCCTGGACACTTACCTTTGGTAGGTGTTTAAACTGCAAAGAGCTGCAGCAGCAGCCCCAGCCTTGCAGGAAGGATGGAGGGAAGGAGGGAAGGAAGGAGGGAAGGAGGGGAGGGAGGAAGGAAGGGAGGGAGGAGAGGAGGGAGGTCGAGAAAGTGAACCCTAGCACACCATCTTAAAGAAACTGATCTGAGTTAAAGCAGAAACATCTGACATTTTGTCCTTGTTCATGGAGGTGCTACTTTGCTATGGAGTGCAACTAAATCTAAGTTCCATTGCACAGCGTGTTGCATCCTCTTAGTCTCCCACACTGTTATCTGGAAAATCACAGGAAAAGGCAGCGATTTGGGAAGAGTACAGCTGTCAGTCAAAATCCTTTTCTCTGATCTGTTCCATGATTAGGAGCTGAGCATGAAGGAGAGAAATGCAGTCAATAGAAAAGGCCTTTGTGTGACTCTTATGTTCTGTACAGGGCTGGTACTAAGCTCTGGGAGCAGTATCCTGCTGCTGGGGCAATGCCTTGGCACAAGGTTTGGAAGCCCACACTGCACAGTGGCTCACAAATTTTTCTTAGAGGAATCAAAGCAGTTTTCCAAAGACCTCTGCTTGGGCTTTAGCTAGGCCTACACAAAACATTTTGGCTTTGACAGAACAGCCTTTCCTGAAAGCAAAACTATTGATTCTGCACTTTGGTCACAAGTAACCACCCCATGCAGTGCTCCGAGCTGGGGCAGAGTGGCTGGGAAGCTGCCCAGTGGAAAAGGACCTGGGTATGCTGGTCAAGAGTGGGTGAACAGGAGCCAGCTGTGCCCAGGTGGGCAAGAAGGCCAGGGACATCCTGGCCTGGATCAGGAACAGGGTGGCAGCAGGACCAGGGCAGGGATTGCTCCCCCTGTACTGGGCACTGGTGAGGCCACACCTCGAGTGCTGTGTGGTCCCTCACTCCAAGGAAGTCATTGAGGTGCTGGAGTGTGCCCAGAGAACAACAACGAAGCAGGAGGAGTATCGGGAGCACAAGCCTGATGAGGAGAGGCTGAGGGAGTTGGGGGGGGCTCAGCCTGGAGAAGGGCAGGCTCAGGGGAGGCCTTATCACTCTCTACAACTCCCTGCAAGGAGGCTGTACCCAGGTGGGGGCTGGCATCTTATCCCAAGTATAAAACTTCAGGATGAGAGGAAATCACAGCCTCAAGCTGTGCCAGGGAGGGTTACTGTGGATATTAGGAAAAAATTCTTCACTGAAGGGGTTGCTGAGCACTGAACAGGCTGCCCAGGGAGGTAGGTGTTTTGCCATCCCTGGAGGTATTAAAAAGCATGTAGATATGGTGTTTAAGGACATGGTTTAGTGATGGATTTGGCAGTATTAGGCTTAAGCTTTGATGTGATGCTCAAAAAGGTCTTTTCCGACCTAAATTAGTTCGATGATTAGGACTGAGTCCTGAATTCTGTTATGATTGGGTCAGATGAGATAATATTTTTATTTTTTCCAGTGCAGTCGCTGCTTTCATGGAAGACTTGCTTTTGATTGTGCTAAAGAAACCTTCAGCAAGCATTTTGGGAAGAATTTTGCCAAACTTTAGCAGCATCTGGACATGGTAATTGCTACCTACAAAGTCTGTTATTTTCTCACCAACTAGATTCTCTCCTCTCCTGTTTTCTTCCAGATCATTCCACTTCTTTTGCCCATTCCTTACTACCATTTCTCTCCCTCTCTGCCCAAAAACTTCTTTTTCATAGCAGGCTAATACTTTCTGCCGCCTCTGCTTCTGCCTAGTGGAGGAATTCCCAGAGTGCTCCTCTGACATGAGATATTCCATCAATGAGGCTCTGAATCTCAAATATTTAAGTGTTTAGAGCACTGTCTTTCCAGGCATGACACAAAGTATTTCCAGGCCAAAACGGAGTGTACACAACCATCCTTCATCTCACCTGGTACAGGACAGGAGCTCCAAATCAATGGCCACTTCTCCAGTGGTAAAAAAAAAGAAAAAAATCGGTTGAACAAAGCAACTCTGTGGATCCACAGGTCCTCAGAGCTGGGAATGGTGCACAGCCCAGCCCCCCTCTGTGATGGTGGACAGTGCACTGACACATCATTCTGCCTTTAGTTTTTTATTACCCAGACCAGATCCTTTATTCTTCAAAGATTTTCAGGGGAAAAATAGTCTTCTAGAGAAGATGTGTATTTCCCTTCCCTCCATATCCTCTTCTCCAGTCACAGACACTCTCAGTTGTGTCATGCAGCTCTGCCCCTGTTCTGCTTAATGCCAACAAACCTGCCCCTTTCAGAACACCTCTGGAGCTGCCGTCCTCAAAAGTACTTCAAGTAAAGAGCATCCCCCTTCTCCCTTCTGCTGTGCTCTGTTACCTCACTGGTGTTCATGAGCACTTCCTGGGGGGTCACTCCTGCTTTAAGTGGTTTTGCATTCGATTGTTTTCCCTCTCAGTGTGCTTTTGTGCTGTTTTTCTCATCTTTCATGCCGAAGTGCTGCAGGATGACATTGCTCTGTGAGTCAAGGTACATAAAAAACATGTTCTTTGATGTAAGGAAAACATTCTATCTCATGCACTTGCCTGGAATTACGGGACATGTCACTTATGAGCCTGAGAGATGTTGGCGCCAGAGCTGCCTGGACACTTGTATATTCTCAATACCAAAACAAAATATGGGTCTGCCTTATTAAGGGGGCTGCAATTTTCAGTACAATCTTTCAGAAAGCCCCTGAAACTTCTCAAGTAATTTAGCAATGGAAATCTGGGGTTGAAAAAGAGAAGGCAGTCACATTTTCTTGTTCTTCTGGGGATAATGTCAAGTAGATGGCATTAAAGCAACTATCTGGTAATAAAAGTAAATGTTATGAAAAAATAGAGTTCAGTGAATGCACTTCCTGCAGATTGAGGAAGTCTGTGCTACTACTCTTAGAAATGATGTTTGATGAAGGCAAGGCTGTGCAGGGAGCAGCCACCCACTAATTGTAATCTGTTTGTTTTTCAGATTTGCAATCTTTCTTTGTGGCTGAGCTTGTGTCCACTGTTGTATTTTCAATAATTCCCATTGCTCAATTGATAGGTGGCCTCTTTTTCTTTCAAAAATAAGGGTAAAGATGCCTTTCTCCCAGCATCAAAAGGACAGAGCTGGCTTTAAAGATGCTCACAGTGTTCAGCTGGTTTGACTGTGGGCCAGATTTTTCAATACTCTTTTCCATCAGCAGTAGTAGTTCTTATCTGTAAAGGACTAGTTTGGTCTGGGTTTTTTTGGTTTGAGCCTTTTGTTTGTTTGTTTGTTTGTTTTGTTATAAAAGTTTATAACAATAATTAAAAAATCTATAGTATTAATCTATAGTATTAGGGTATTTTAGTATAAAGCCTATCTTGACACATATAAAGAAGTAAACCAGAAGCACTACTTCTGGTAAGTACATTATTTTTGTAGAATTTGTCCTGAGCTGCTCGGTGTTAACTGAAGTAAGCCACTGAGGTTATATAAATTATCTATCACACCCCAATTTAAGCTGGTTCTGACCTGAGGTCTTCACATATCTATCCACAGCCTCCTGCTGTTTATTCCACTCCTTCTAACCCCAGAAGATGTTGTTCTGTCAGTTTAACTCTGGCTCCAAAATGTGATTGAGCTTGAAACCCAAAACAAATTCAGGCATTCAGTTTTGAAAGTCTTTGTTAAAGGAAGCAAATCCACTGCAAATGATTTCAGATTTATACTGGAAGTTACACTGTACAGACTTGTGTATCTGAAGAATGTTACTATTCTGTAAACCCCCGAATGCGTCTATAAATTGGGAAGATTTTCACCTTGAACTCGTCCCCTTCCCTCAAAAACTCAAGTTCTCTCCAGTTTTGTACATTCGTAATTCTGGGGATGGGAGTTGAGGAAAATTGCATCAAAACCAGGAGTAATCTCCTTATTTTTTGCCAAAGAGATGTTGACTGTGACTTCCGATGCCTTCAATGAGTGGTTTTTGACTGCCATTCTTACTTGGCCCATTTTGCAGGGAAAGCCCTCAGAGCTGGTTTCCAAATTCTGCGCTGGGATATGATCTAGACAGGCAGTGGGCAGGCAGCTAAGGAGGAATCTATTTTTGGTATTAAATAAGTTGTCAACAGAAAAAATATAGTCATGTGGGCTACTGGATTGTGCTCAGTGCCACAGCTGCCGGCTTTGTTTGGCAGTCTTACTCATCTGCAGCAGAATAGGTGTCACCTTAATCAAATGACTGCAGGATTCTGTCTGCCACAATGGGGAAGCCTGCAGAGTTTCCTCCTTCATCAGATTTACAGCCCAGACATAAAGACAACCCAAAAGAGAAAAATCCAAGAAAGATCACCAGCTCTATGTTTTCTAGCAGAAAAACCTGCTGCTCTGCCAGAAGAGAAATTATTTTCACTTCAGCAGACTACAATATTCAAGAGTGGAGAAAGGGAAGACATCAAAGTTGCATGTAGCTGGCTGTTTCACATGCTGCTTTCTCAGTATTTCTCACTGAAATTGTTCGTGTGTGCTGCTGGTTTAGACAGAAGATCTATAAAAGAAGCAAATTTTGAGGGCTTCATGTTGTCAAATGTGCTTTTCAGGTTACTAACTGGAGGAAAAAATTGGCTAACTACATATTGGTTTCATATCCTTTTGGAAGGCTATTTTTTTTTAATACATTCTGTGCTACCCCCTCTGACAACCCAATTTAACTTTGCAAAAGGCAAAATAAATGTTAGTTAATCTCTTTATCTCTTAGTTGTTTTATAGTAACATAGAGTCAATACTTTACTGGACAAGTGGGGGAAGGAGGTGCCTTCTTTCTTAACTCTTCAAGGCATTTGGGCAAAGGCCTGTGCTGCTGTGGCTGCAGTTTCCCTCAGCAGCATCAGGAGGCCACCTCTGCACTGGAGGACTGCCCAGGGCTGGGGAAGGCAGCGTGGGTTGCCCTCTGCCTTTCCTGCTTTCTCCCAAGAAACTGAGGTTTTTGTCCCGGCTGGAGCCAGGCCCCAGCGAGAGCGAGCGGATGGAACAACGGCTGCCTGCTAAGCAGGGGCTGGCTGCGGGAGCAGCAGGCAGCAGGGAACACCTTTCCTGTTCAGGCAAAAAGATTGCTGGGACTCGCTTGAAGAAGAGACTCAAGACTCTCCAGCTAAGGTGAAAACGGGACCTGCAGCTTCTGTGAGAGTGAGGGAAAGGTGCCTTGCAGGCAGTTTTTAGCATGTAGGTCACGAACCATCTGTGTTTTAAATAACTAATTCACCAAGCTGAGTCACCATCTCTCCTTCCATTCCTGACTCTTCTGCACTGCTTAGGTTGCTTCTGTCCTCCTTTATTTTTCTCCTCTAACTCTACGAACAACAGGGGGAGAAAACACTCTTCTGTCTCCAAAGGTTGGGGATTCCTCTGTGTTGAATGAAAAGGACAGCTGACAGTGTTGTAAGCATTAAATTGCCCTGGGGAAAAAAAAAATACTGCTGGGCATTTTACTGGAGTAATACCAAGAACAGGAGCATTCACTGGTCCTGCCTTGCACTAGTCATGCTTTTTAAAGCTTTTGCATTTTTGATACTCCTTTGGTCCCTTTATTCCATTGACCATCAATGTGAGTAAAGGAAAAATTCTGCTTATCACCAACTGCGTTGATTTAAGCTGGCACCCTGGCCAGTAAGGCTCTGCTTGGTACCTTGATAGTAAACATGACATTCTGCCCTAAGTAGTGCTGAAGCTTTTCTGTTTCCTGTGACTTCTGTAGAAAACAGGGACCTTCAGAGAACATAAAAAACCCACTTTCTGGATTAGCTCCATTCTGAATTAAGTTTAATTACAAGATACTCTTCATATTTAGGTATTAATGCAATATATGTCCAATACAAAATATATCCTGTTTTCACTTTAGTGAAAGAGTTGAGACACAAAATAAACAATGTGTTATTTCAGTCAGAGATCCTGGCTGACAGAAATACAGTTAACTGCAGCTAAACTGCAGAAAAGATATTGCGTCTGCGAGAGAAAGTTTTATAGATGAAAAGAAATTGACATCAAACTTGTGAGATTGTCTGATTAAAAATAGGTTATTATTTATTACATAGCTAATAAATAGTTATGTTGTATTAACATACTTCATAGAAGAAATGTTTTTGAAATTGAAGCCTAATATCTAATATTAATATTACATTAGCAATAAAAAAGTTACAATACTTACTATGAAACATAAAATCATTTCTGAGCTACTTTTATTTGGACTTTTCACTTAAGCAACTATTGAAGAGTTATGGATGTAACTTGGACAGCTCCTGACCCAACACAAAGTTAGTAGAATTTCATGCAGTATTAATAGAGGCAAAATTTGTAATAAGGCTCTGCTTTTTCACATGTTGTTCTTTTTCCTCTGTATGGGACATGACTGCTCAAAATTCTGAACTATGGCTCTCAGGAGGAATGCTGCTGCCACTGCAGGAAAAATGTATATTGAAAAGTGACAAATGTCAGCTGGTAATAATTATGGCAGCTTAAATACTTATAGATTTGTATGTTATTGTAAAAATGTATTTCTTCATATGAAAGATTGTGACGTTAGGAATTATACTCCAGACTTTTCTTTTATTGCTAAAGGCTGTGTGTTATAATTTATGGCTTTGGATTTAGAAAAGTTGTTTTCACTGTCTTGAGTCATTTCAAGGATT
The DNA here is from genome assembly GCA_013398015.1 of Oreocharis arfaki. Lineage (NCBI taxonomy): Eukaryota > Metazoa > Chordata > Aves > Passeriformes > Paramythiidae > Oreocharis > Oreocharis arfaki. Next base: position 683,902 of record VZRR01012727.1, read on the forward strand.
ACAGAACCATAGGAAGATAAAATCTTATTTGAAGTTCAGGAACATACATCAAACATCTCACCTAAAAAGGTGCATTTATTTTTTTTTTTGTTCTTAGTCTTTTACAACTTGTTTTACAATAACTTTGCTTTTCCACTTTAATGTTGTACTTTGTAGTTTTGCAGTGAGCAACAGCTACAGTTCTTCCTTTATTTGGCTCTTTAACTTTTTCTTGTATTATACACAATGCTCTGAGTGTATGGGGAAGCAGCAGCCCTATATAAAATATTCCAAAAGCCAACAACAGAGGGCTGAGACTGAGCCATGCCAGCGTGGAACAACAGAGGGAAGGGGTTGCCTTGTGTGCTTCTGGTCACATCCAGCGCTGCCTTTGGAAAAGCAGGACAAAATCCGGTATGCAAAAGACAGCGCAGCCTTCAGTCAAAGGCCACAAGGCTGCTGCCTGCTCCTCGCTGGGCTTGGAGAGCTACAATGAGTGCTAAATAATTCAGTGTTGTTCCAGCAGCATCTCCAGGAGCACCAGCCCCTGCGAAGCGCTGACTGGGGCAGCTCTGGAAGACAATTCCGTCAGCGCTGGGGAGGTGCCACAGGGTGTCAGGGGGCTGCAAGGTGAATGCCCTCCCACTGCTTAGGGTGAACACTCTGCTAGTTCGAGTCTTAGCAGCTTCAGATGTGAAATTCCAAATAGACGACGAAGATTTAAAAGTTTTGGAGGGTTTTTTGTTTGTTTGTTTATTTGTTTGTTTTTAATTTGTTTATTGCTTTGTTTCGAATGGCTTGTGTTGAATGTTGCTCATTAAGCTAAATCCTCCCTTAAGAAGAAGGTATCTGTTTAAATTTGGTAGAGATTTGTACTAATAAATCATTTGCCACTGGAAATAGAAAACTTAGTTCAAACCCACGGGTTATATTTCTTCTCACAAGTAAATCTCAAAATCTTGATTCAGAACATTAGAGATTTTTACTGTCTCCTTCAATTCTGATATTGGCTCATTAGTTTTAGGCAGCTGAAATAACTCTATGATCCTGTGTACTCAGACGTAGCAATAAACTAAAGACAAATCTTAGCAATATTCTCAAAATAGAAGATTAAACTACTTTTATTATTTTCATTTAAATTTTTAAAATTTTTTAAAATTTGAAAGAGGGGAGGTTACAGAAAATGGAGTTGTGTAAATAGTTTGTGAAGAGCAAACAGTTATGGGTTTCTGGATTTCGCACAGTAATGGACTGCTGCTTTTATTTTTGTCATGTGGGCAGAGATGAGTGAGTGAGCTTGGAAGATTTTCCTTTCTGGAAACTGAGTTTTTCCCCATATCACATGTAATAACAAATGCTCTCATAATTAATATGAGAACAAGGAAATTAACACTGTGTGTGATCATTACAGAGATTTTATCAAAATAAGGGAGCTTATCAAAGTTATTTCTAAATATTGTAGTTGGATAATGGTTTTCTCCAGGCATCCGTATTTCTCTTAAGCTAAACAACTCCACCCTCAGAGATGCAGTTTTGTGCTTCCTTCCCCAGTCTGTTACCCAGATGAAATGAGTATTAAATGCAGGTGGCTGTGTGTATTTGTACCCACACAAATCATGGTTGTTGTACTGCACTGGAGTACTGCAGCACCCTGACAGTCCCACATGAGATCAAAACTTGTTGAGCTTGGTGCTTTGTGCACAGTGTGAGGCTGCCCCAGTACAGGTTTAAAATAAAATCTTGCAAGAGAGACCTGGGAAAAACAGCTGCATTGATTTGCTGCAGGTAAAGGTCATGGCCAGAATTAGAACACAGTGTGTTACAGGAGCACCCGAAATGAGATTTTCCTGCCTGCAAGCTCATTGTGCTTTAGTGGGCCACGGTGCTCTTGAGCAACAGTTTTATTTCTCCAGTTATCCCTCAAGGGAAAAAAAAACATGGGAAACTGTATTTATGAAAAAGGCAGTTATTCTAAAGTACTGCCATAAATTGTCATCTTAATCTTATATCGTGTTTAACATTGTTATATTCGTTTCCAACTGCTTCTTTTTTTGTTCACTTTCTGAAAAAAACAGAGGCACGGGGTAAAGACAAGCAAGAGTGGGTAAAGTAATCAGTAATCCAAAGAACAAATCCAGTGAATGCAAGATGAAAATGCAAATCTAAATCAGAATTTTACAGGTAAACACTTTTGTGATATATTTCATGTCACAGCCTTAGGCTTCAGCATTAACTCCTGTTCTTTTAATTCCTGGGGACTTTTTTTCTTTCCCCTCTGGCTCCCAAACTAATTTTCCACTGAATGGAAGTTGTTCATCCTTGCTCAGACGATAGAAATCAGAACTAACATGGGGGAGAAATTCTTCCAGGTTTCATAATTCTGGATTGTAAACACTTAAAATAATTAGCATCCCAAAATGGAGCTGATATTTTTTCAAGCCTGAAGCACCTTGTCCTAATCTCTGGGACAACACTGGTGAATACGTTTTGTTTTTTACTGCAAAGCCTATCTTTGGACATTTTTCTTCTATATGTTTTGTGTCCTTTGTGAACCTTTGCCTGTGAAGAGGTTATCTACTCTCCTAGGAGACTTTTAAAATATAAATAAATGTAATCCACATATACCCCTACTCCCCACCACCACCCCCCTATTATGTAGAGCCACGGACAAATTTTGCTTGCAGTGGAGTCTTTAATGAAGTATTTCTACCCTATTCCTGTTAGTGAAGGGTAAAGAGCTGCTTTGTGTCACACTTCCTTCTTGCTTTCATCTTCCAGGGCAAGACAGAAGTTACAGCAGTGTACAGCAAATAACAGCTGGACTGTTATGATGAGAGTAATTCAGAAGTTATTAGATAAGATCTTTGTACTTGCCAATTCATGCTGACAATTCCAAACAAGGGAATGTTTTGGTCTACCTGAAAATCTGAAATGGAGGTATTGTGCTAATTGTATAACATTTAATTCTTGCAGTCAAGAAAAATTTCATGTTCTGTGTGGAAATCTTTATTTCTTGTAAATGAATATTTTAGATGTGTCTACTGAAGATACTCATACTAAATCCACCCTGAAGCAGTTTGGGGTTTTTTTAATCCTCACCCCTACCCCACCTCCAAAATATGACCAATTAGGAAATGTTTCTTTTCCATTATCAAAGCCTTTTTTGTAACATGTGAATGAATTCTGTAATAAAACCTGAGTACCAGGAGAATCCTACTGTACAACAAATTTAAAGTCTAATCTAGGTCAAAATCTGAGCAAATCTTTTTAATGTGTTCATTCTAGTTTTGATTTAAGATGTGATCTTGTATATGTTTATGTCCTGCAGTCCATTAGCTTCCCTCCTTCGTTGCCACTGATAACTTGATAGCAGAAAAGCCTTACCAGTGGCACACTAAAGGATATAAATGCCTGTTGTGTCAGCAGCACAGCAGTCCTTAGGCCACACACAGTTGTCCCCTCTGCCCTCAGCTGCTAAGACCTCATTTTCTGCCTGCTCATGGAGGTGTTAAATTTGTTCTTCCTTAAGCATACAGAAAAATGAAACTGTGACACATTTATGTGGCGGGGAATGAACAGGTCAGAAAAGCTCAAGAGCCGATGGAGTACGAATAGAGGCAGTCAGGGAAGCAGCTCTGGATTTGTTTTGGGGAGATGAGGAAGAGCACGTCAATAAAAAACCCTTGTATTGGAAATGTTTACAACGAAAAATATGCTGTCCTAAAAATGGAGAACTCAAAGAAGGAGGATGGACACCTCTTGAGCCTTTTTCTGAGATACTGATAATATTTTGAGGTGAGGGTGTAACTGCAACTTTTGTTTGCTTCTTAATTAAGGAAGCACATTTTGTTTACAGCAGCTTAAATGAACAGTTAACCATCCATCCTTTTAGTAGAATGCAGAAAACTGCTTGCAGTGATCAGCAGTCTTTTTTACTAGCACATGTTTTAAAAGCTTATGTCAAAACCTCTTGGTTTTTGTTGGTGTGGTTACACAGTACAGTGGGGCTCCAATTTTCCAATTTTGTTGAGATGTTTTTCATTAGAATTACAGCTGCACTGGTGGAATCCCTCCAGTCCAGTAAAGCTGTGTAAAATCAATGTCCTTAAACATACGGAAAATCCAATCCACAGTATATTTTCTGTTTTGATACAAATTCATGGCTGTACTTGAAAGTTATTTCTCTGTCTTATTCCTGTCCCCTCCGCCCCTGGGAGAGAAATAAGAAAAGGGAGAAAAGAATAAACCCAAAAAATAGGCAATGGTGACCCTGAGATTTAGTATCAGCCCTTCTGCTTCTGGAATAACAATCCAATGTCTTTAGCATTACTTCAGCGCAATACCAGCCTAAAGTTAATTTCCGAGTGTTCTGTTTTATGGCAAAGCAAATTAGACCTAACCCCAGAGAATTTTAATCCATCAGCCTGCAAATGTAAAAAAGGCACTCAGAGAAATGCCCGAACGCCCCAACATTAATGACACTTGTATTTATTACTTTAAACCAATTTTAGCTGAAGGGAAAATGTAAATGATGCTCAATGATAAATGTTCCTGTACTACAGGAAGCCACAGAATGATCAACTGCAGTATTTATAGCTATTAATAGAATGTGTAGCTCTAAATGCTTTAACATATGCTGTTTTATTAGGGTGACAACATGAGTGTATACATACAGTTATCAGGAATTTGTTTAGGACAAATAACTGATCCAAGATTTGGTAATGCTCCATGACTGTCTTCCTCTTTAGTAAGTTTTCTCCAATTTTTCATGTGTTTTCTTTTTTTTCTGTGTTTTTATTTCAAGTTCGTTGCTATGCACAGCCTTTTCTAATTTCTAGATCTTAGCGTAAAAATTCTTTTGGCACCTCACAACATCTTATTCAGTAAAATTATTTTACGATGTATGACAACAGCTTCCATAAATAAGTTGATAGAAAGGCAAATGAAGCACAAGCAGTGTGATCCAACACAGCAATCATGAGGGTAATGGTTGTCTTGATGTGAAGTAGCGGAATACTGAATCATTTAATAAAATGAAATTTGTAATTTGTTAGTCAGTTATATTCAAGTTGCTATAAATATGTTAAAGTTATGTCAAATCAGATTTTTTCAGTGATATCTCGGTAAGAATGATTGCTGCTGCCTGTATACGTGTGTAAGCAGAGTTCCTTTCCTTTTGATCTGATCCTGATTTGCTTTTGTTACATTTCACTGCTAAATTCTGGCCGTAGTTTTTATGTTAGAAAACCTGCTGTTTCTTGAGATGCCATGGGCACAACCTGCAGCATTGTCCCCAGCACATTGTTCCCTCCAAAGGACCTGCAGTGAGAGGAGCCACTCTGGGTGTTTTCTCTAGAAAGAGAAGGAATTGTTTGTTCAGAAATAGTAATAGAAATCTTTTTCCACTCTTGCTCAAATATCGTCAAAAGTATTTATCAAAAAAATAATTGTTTACTCGATTGAAGTTGGCTGTGCTTAGGTCAAGCTACCTACAGCTGTTGTTTTAGCAGAAGCACGGAGTCAATGTCTGTCTCCTCTGTCGCTCACAGCAATGTAAATACCGGCGCGTTTGTTCTCCTTTGTCATGAACTGCTTTGAGAACTCACTTAATGTGGCACGTGGGGCAGAACTTAAAATCCCATTATTGTATCAGGCAGTTTCTGAAGTGATGGTCGTGCACAACCTTTTATCTGGTGAGGTTTGTTTAGGTGCCTGCTGTCCTCTCCTGAGCTCTGTAGGCCCTGTCGTGTGATGTGAGCACAAGGCAAGGCAAGGCTGCCTGTGTATTTGACATATAGCTGTGCATCCAAAAATGGCAGGGAATCACATCCTTCCAGGCTGCCAGGGGTGCAGCCATCCCAGGGAGTGACCACCGGGCTCCTCTGTGCAAACCAGGCAGCCCTTGGCTTTGTGGCTGCTGTGTGTGCACCCTTTACACCTCTCAATAATCCATCACAGCCCTTAATGCTGCTCAGACACCCGATGGGCACCTTGGCAGAGCAGGGACCATGGATCCCAGGTCAGCTCTGAGACATGAATTGTTCCCACAGGCAGAATCCACCTCACTGCTTATGGTTTAAATCGAACTTGCTTAAAAACTGAAATGGGAAACTTGCCTCAATCCACTGAAGGGCTTTAACAGAATTGATTTTACTGGGAGTTAAGAAAAATCCAAATTGGCAGCAGTTACTTAAAGTTATTTTTGTGTTGCCACTGTCATCGTCAACATTATCTGAAGGAAGAAGATGAAATTCTCTTCGTATGAATTTGGTTCTTGTGCTCATATCTTACATTTTAAGAGGTGTCTATCCAATACAACCAGTTCCTTGTCTTGGATACACTTCTCTGGCAGCATCAGTAGAGTGGAACTCCTCCTGGGATACACTTTTCTGGTGGTTCTGAATAGCACTCGGTAAAAGGGGAGCATGAGAGAGACTTCCTTATGTGCATACACTTATGTTTGTTAATGTTTCTCATAAAGGATAATTTCTATAGAAACCTTCCTAGCTCTAAGGAAAAGGCCCTGGGAAAGAAATGACCAGCTTGGTATTCCTGAATATCCTCCATCAATATCTTTCTCACCTATACATGACCTCTTAGATTCTATGTTCTTTGAAGCAGAAATTTGGATCCCAGTTTTTAGTGACACCAAATGATTCCAGCAAGCAGCTGGATGTAGGAAAGCCACTGTTTGGAGAGTTGCCAGCTCTGACAAAGCAACACTGTGTTGCTACTTTGCCCGTGAAATTGGCAGAATGATGAGGTCCAGGTGTGATAAGCAGAACTTTGCTACAGTCAGCTCATTTCCTTTTGTGGCTGTGATGGCTGGCAGGATGCAGGCCTCAGACAGCCCCGGGAGTGTGCTATGATACGGCCAGAGAGGCTCAGACAGGTTCTGGCTCATCAGGCAAGAACCCAAGTGTTAAAACATTATGTGTAGCTTTACACTTGTTATTTGTGAACTATTATCTCTGTGTGTAACCAAAGCACGAGGATGTAAAACCTCATCTGGCTTTTTTATACCATGTAGCTGTGAGCAGATAATGTGGGGTATGTGTAGGATTCAGAGGAACCTGATACTGTGCTTGTCATTTTTTCAATCACTTGGATCAATCACTTCAGTCTGTCCAAACAAAGGCTTTTCTTCAGCTGTGTCTGTTGAATGCAACTTCCATTTTTGTTGTGGGCTCTCAGCTGGGAGAATTTTCTCATACGTTTACCCCTGTGGGGTTTTTTCACTATGTATGAGGAGATGGCATTTTCTCTCACAGAAAGTTTTATGCCAAGTCTTTATAAAGACTCACATTTTTAATGTGAAAAATAGCTCTGGATAAAAATCTGTTGTTGATTTATTCCCTTATCTTGTTTTTGGCTCCTATCTCTGACTAGAGCAATAGGCTTGTTCAGTACAATTTTCTTTGATTTTTTAAAACATACAGACAAGTGGCACTGGTATTCTCCAATTTTAATTTTGCTCTGTAGTTTTGGGTTGATTATGACCAACATATAAAATGTGTTTTGACTCAATTAAGCTTTCTGTTCAATTTTTTTTTTTGGTTTTGTTTTTTTTTTTTAACCCGTGAAAAGAAGTCATAATAACAGAATTTCAGACTCGGTAGGGAGTTTAATTATTTTTGTCTTTTTCAGTAATTTATTCACCAGTTGGAGTCTTTTCTGCAAAGAATCATAATTGAAATACTGCCTAATTTCCTAGCTGGAATTCAGAAAATGAAATACATACCAGGGAAGAGCAGGAACAACAAAAAAGATTGATTTTAGAAAACACTTGCCAAGTAATGTGATCAAAGGACATGTATTGGAATTTTGATTCTTCCATCAGCCTTAGTTTTATTTGTGGCAGGATACAGAGGAATGAAAGGGAGAACTGAGCTTCCCAAATTTGCTGAAAATATTTAAGCAGCTTCTCTCCCTTGTTTTGTTCCATGGGTGTCATCTGCCAGCTCCAGGGGGTGCTGTGTTGTACCCGTGCCTTTCTCCAGTTTACAGTGGCAGAGATAAAGATAGAAAATGGGAACACTCTGAGCCCTGTGGTCCTGCTCTCGTTACCACCATCCAGGTGCAGCAGGAGCCACTAAATCTCCCTCCCCTCCAAACCCGATTTTGCTGCCAGCTTTTTGCCTGTTTGGCTGCCCACCCAGGTGGACCATGACAGCCTAACGTAAACACAGGGGTACCGGGGCAATAGCACTGAAAGCCTCACTAAATTTGGGATAAATGATGTTCACTGCTCTCTCCAGCTATAAAAATTCAGTCTTTTCATCGTAAAAGGAAACCAGATTGGTCAGGCGTGACTTACCCTTTGCAGGCCCATTCCAGTCCCCAGCCATCACCCTGGCTGGGGGCACAGAGATGCGCTTTCAGGGGCTGAAATCAGGCTGACTTCTTAACAGTTCTCTGGGTCGATCTTTCTTAAATTGCTCCCAAATCTCAGGAAACTCAGTAATTGAAAGTGAAACATGCCGAGAAATACACTTACTGATGTTTTGGTGTTAATAAGGGAATATTAAAAAAATTTCTTGATGCAATTTTTTTACCATCATCATCAGAAAATGATGCTGGTTTAAATACACAGTACAGGGTAATATATGATAATCTTGGAGGTGACTGGGAATTCTCTCTCCATTACTTTTACCTATGGGATATGCAACCAGGGGCTTTTATTTGGCCAGGCATTCATTATAAACACACACAATACTTTTGCATTTATTCATTCTGCTGTGCCTTGCCTTCATTCATTAGTCTGGCAAAGGATTTCCAAGTAGTATCCTGATCTGAGGAAGGTGTCAGTCTCTGCAGTAGCTGTTCCTCAAGCACTTGGGTTTGTTAGAATTTTCAGAAGCAAATACTTCTAATGAGAAAAGTGAATCGATTCTGTGTCCTGGTTCTGATACACACATTTTCTTAACTTGTATTGCTGTAGCTGTATTCTTGCTGAAATATTACTAGTCCATGCTTGAACCAAGGTCTTTAAAAGGTAATCTGGAGAAGGTTTAATTTATTTCTCAGTAGTTTTAATGAATTTATGCAAAGCCAAGTGAAAATAAAAGACTTTCAGATATCAGTGAGTTTGTGAGAGGGTACAAAAAGCTTCCTTCTGGTATTTAAAATGCAATCAATTTCTCGTTGCTGACTGAAGTTCAAGCTCTGTATCAAGGGGATGACAAATGGACTGAGACATGTTCTTAGCATTCATTTGTGGCATGTTGGTCAAGCTGTGAATCAGTTTCTGAGGAGCTGAAGGATGGCCCAGCATTTTGTATTTCAAGTACCTCATTTTCTACATCCACACATTGTGTTCATGGCTTGAGGTGATGATGGGGAAAGTGACAAACTCTAAAAATAAACAAATATCTTTAACATCTCATTCTGGAAGATGCTCTGGTTCTACTGATTCTGTGTGTTGTAAATAAGAGCATGGCTTCTTCTGCCTCAGTTTTATTATCTTGGCATCCTTAAGAGGAGTGAGCCTTAGGCTGTAAGATGCACACCAGGAGAAGATCCAGTTCAGTGCAGTGATCTAAGCAGTTATTTGTGCTCTCACACACAGCACTTTGTGATAGTCTGAATCCCTGTATGTCTGTTGCAGAAAAGCTACAAGCTTATACTACTTCAAACCACCTTTAAAGTGGCAAATAACTTTATTTCAACTCTTCTTAGGCCAGTGAGCCTTAAGATCTGCTTTTTAAAACATTCTTCCTGAGTTTTCAGTGCCATATGGTGCAGTAACATTTTTTGACCCGATTTTACCAGAAATCAGCCCAAATATGTCAGTGATGGTGAAGAAGAAATTCAGGGAGAGAATTCCATTAAATGCTTCTGGGTTTTATTGGCTTGAACTTCTGCTTAAGGATTTAAGTCGCTTGTGCAAAATTAATTAAAAGTTTTACTTCTGATACATGTTAAAGAATAAGTCTCTGAGATAGGAGAGTGGGGAATATTTGGGTTGCTGGCGTGGGGCACAAGATATTGTGGTCTGGAACATTTTGAGGTAAAAACACAGTATGTCATGATAATGCTTTTGTAAGGATTGTGTGTTGTAACTCTGCATTCTGTCTCCAAAGCAGTCTCAGGCATCAATGATCAAACTGTAGTAAAGTTATGTTGCCATAAATTAGTATTAATTCTTTAATACAACCCAGTGTACAAATATTATTCAGATGTAATGCTACTTGGGCAGCAAATTCAGTGCTTTGTCCTTCATTTTCTTCTCATGTTTGGATAAGGAAGAAATCTAGAAACACATTTGCTGTACGTCATAATCTGATCTCAGTAATTTTGGCATAAAACTGGAATAAATCTTGTTTGTACAAATGGAATTACTGAAATTTTATATTGCTGTGAGTTGAATTTCGCCCTGTCTCTAAACAATTCTTGCTAAAGATTGAAAAGCGTTAAATAAAATAAGTAGGTCACACAAGTGAGATGATACTGCCCCTTAACTTTAAACAATATTCTAATTTGACTCTAGTGCACTGAAAAGAAATGAATACTGTATGTGCTCCCATGTGAGCTGTCAGAAAGATAAAACTGAATATTCTCTAAATCAGCTTTTCCACGGACAACTGCTTCATCATCATTAGTATGTATATTCTTATTAATATCTAGGCCACCCAGTTATGAGATCCTAGACTGCAGCTTTTCATAATTTACAACTACTATCATTTTCAGCAGGATGGTATGCATGACCTATCACAGAATGAGCACTTGATATATCTCTCCGTGTCTTCTCAAAGTGTTATTTTGAAACAAGGCTAAGAATAAACGCATACATCTGCTGAGGAAGCTGCATCTCTGCACAGTGTGGTGATCCTCGCCAACTGCTCTGCTGCGTGTGACAGGACCGGTCACTGGAGGTGTCTGACAATTTGGAATTAAGACAGTTTGGCAGATGAGGGCAGACACAGGAACCTTCTACAGCAATATGTAAGAGTTGGGATCTGAGTATAAATGAATTAAAAATTCTGTAACTGCCCAGGGGTATAAATGAGAGCGGAGCAGAGATGACTGTAGCCAGGCTTGCAGGCTGAGGCTGGGCAAGCAGTATAGGGGTGACTGCTGAAAACGCCAGGGACCTATGCAAATAATAATAGAGAAACATATAAAATACAGTGCTGGTCTGAGAGATTGACTGCAGTGACAGCCACTGTGAATGGGGGACTCAGCTCATTGTTCAATGCCAGGCGGAATTTGAGATAGAAATTTCTGGGATGGGATTGGCTGCTGAAATTTTCATTACGTTCAAAATGCCAAGTGATTCCTTTTATTCCACAAATTTCTAACATCCATTTTCCAGAGCAATATGAAGTGCTTCTTGTTGGCCTTAATAATTCCATTATTATCTATAACTGTCAAGGAAAGCAGGAGGTAGGGTGGGGGTAAATGAAAACCAGCCAAGCAGTAACAGTAAATGTTGCTTATTAAGAAACACTTCCTTTAGTGGCATCTCTGGAGACACCTTGATGAAGTTTTTGTGGTGAAAGAACTTTTCTGTAAGTGAAATAAAACCAAGTTATGCTGTTGCTCAAACCGGCAGCCCATCCCACTTGTGTGTAACTGGGCTTATTTATTGGTAAAGCAGAGTAATGAGTCTAAGAAATGGTGAAACCTCTTTGCATTCCATTGGCTGACATAAAATGTATGGTAATAGAAAAAAGTAGATGACCCTAACCAGAGTTTTTGGGGAAAAAAAAAAAAAAGTTAATCTCCGGAGTTTCAAGTGAGTCAAACCACCAGCCTGGAGAAAAGCACGTCAAATTTGAAACTAAAATTAAATCTTCCAGCTCTCTGTTTATCACCATTAGCCAATATGCATGCTCTGGGCTAAACTGTTGAAATTGTGATGGAGATATTTTATAGAATATTAAAATTTTAAAAGGATTTTTAAAAAATCAGGTTTCATGTAGATGATTATTTCAAACTCTTACATTCCTCAAATTTCTTGATACAACCTGCTCAAAGGCCTCTTGGTGTCTTTTCTGGTTAGGTGCCATCATCCTGTGTTCAACAGCCTGTTCTAAAGCACAACTATTCTTAAATAAACATATTGAGCTTCATGGGATGAGTCAAATTCACTCATGAGACAGAATGTTCTGTTACTGAGTCACAGCTGAAGAAGACATGAGGATGGTTAATACAAAAATGTTAATTGTTAGAATTCTGCAAAACATGAAATAAAGAAGCTGTGACACTAGTTTGAGAAATAATTCTGCTTTCAGCACAGCCTCAACTGTTAATGCTGTTCAGGTTATGGAATGGGATGTTCCTTTGGAGCAAGCACTGTCATTTAGTACACAAAACTCACTGTTTATTCTGAAAGTGACCAGGATCTGTCATTTTTATTCTTTTCACAGCATTTTGCTCCTTAATGATTTTTCTTCAATGTACAGATGTTTATGTAGTTACACTACAAATCTTCAGCTTCAGTATCCCACTTACGTGCACTTTTTCACTGATCTGGTCTCTCCTGATTTGGTCTCTCCTGGTTGCTGCTGGTTTGAGTATTTACTTTACACAGAAGTGCATCCATAATTTTCTCTCTCTCTCTTT